>LPNX010455291.1:407101-476952 GCA_001517045.1 Pseudotsuga menziesii | reverse complement strand
CCAAAACTGAGAAGAAATCAAACCTATGATTGAAGGTGAAAAACAAACCAAAGTTGAAGAAAACAAACCAAAATAGAGAGAAAAATTTACTGACATAACAGTTCCCATCATCACTAGTTTATCTTGCTCTTGAGTGAGGGATTCCATGAAATCAACAAGCTTAATCATCTTCCAGGTTTGAGCTGTCAATTTAGTGGCATATAAGGTAGAAAAAAGAACTTAATAGTCAGTACCAAGTTTTGAGAGAATGGTCAAAACTAGTTTCTCCTCTTTCTTTTCAATCCCACATTGTTTTAACTGCCAAAAAAGGACCTTAAACTTGGTAAAATAGAGTTGCAATGATTTGAAGCTACTGGGATTCAAGGAGATCAATTCATTATTGATTTGATGTCCTCTCATCTCATATGTCTTTCCAAAAATCACTTCAATATTCTCCCACACCTCATTAGGATATGTCAATGAATCAAGATGAAAGAGGAGGTCTCTTGAAATATTCAAACACAAAAGACCATAGGTCTCATCCCTCCTATTGTGCCATTTGATTTTCTTTGTAGCTGCATTGGGCTCTGCCTCAGTAGACATGGTAACCCTGTAGATACCTTTATCTCTCAATAATATCTCCATCTCAGCTTTCCATTCGAAGAAAATGAATGGAGTCAAGATGATCCTTTGAGATTGGTCCATATCTCAGCTCTTGTGCCCTTCAGTCAGCAGAATGTGCTCATAGTCAGTGATGCCAAACCTGCAATAACAATTTGGAAGGATATAAATATATATACAAAGGCTTTGATACCATGTGTAAATTGAACCCAAGAGATAGATCAATTACACTCACAAAATTGCTAATCAAACATGCAAAATTCACACAAAATGAGACTGAAATTGGAGCATAAATTAATCCTGTATTGAATAAGTGTACATTAACCAATGATATGAAGTAATAGGATTCTCAAATATATAATTATATGATATATTCAAAAGAACTAGGTTTCTATTCGAATTGGTAAAAAAGAAGGCTTACTAAAACAAGTCAAATCCCCCATAGGTGCAAAAAGGACTTTCCAAATACATGAAGTTCCTCATGAATTAGCTAAAGAAAGTGGGAAATATAATATGTGGTTGAAAGAAAACTCATTCATTAATTTTTATGGATAAAAGGAAGGAGGATGATGTGGTCAAAAAACAAGGCAAGTTCCCCTAGACTAGCTTTTCCTTTATGCGTCAAAACAACTGTAAAGCAAGGCAACTTTCAGAAAAAGCAGATATACACTTTAAGGGACTAGGAATAAAGCAGACATGATAACTATGTTTCCAGGATGATTCCAAAGTGCGTTGTGACCTATTTTAGCAAGTATTGACTTCTAGGAACATGTAGAAGTCAACTAGCATAGAGAGGGAAAATAGGATTCCAGGAATAAGAAAAAAATGATTTAATTAATGTCAAATATGGGTAACTATGGGATGATTATTCTAACAAGGTTCTCTACCATGGAAATGGCACCAGTTAAGGAGTTGTTATTGCTTGACAATGATGATATTCAAACAAATTTTGCATCGTTCAAACATACAAAATAATGATTACAAAGTTACGATGGATCCATAATGGCTTACATTGTACTAGTCCTTGAAGTCCTTCAACTGCATTTATTAAGTGAAAAAATATATTTGCACTTAATAAATGCAGTTGAAGGACTTAAAGGGAGGGTACAAGGTAAGCCATTATGAATCTATAGTAACTTGCCAATCACTATTTTGTATGCTTGAATGATGCAAAATGAAAAAATACCAGAAATTTATAGGAATGACAAGCATGCATCCATTTTTCAACTATCTACCGAGTCATCAAAGTCATGCCAAGATATCTGAATTTGATTAAAACTTCATAAGTAACTTGAAGATAATGGTGGGTGATTCCATGAAAAGGAGAATTTAAGTTTATTGCGCCGAGAGGCGCATTCTACAGCCCGGTATGAGGTAGAAGTGTGATTCCGTGCTCAACGTGGAGATGACACGTGTCACATAAAAAAGTCGTCTTATATATCTATATATATACAAGTCGGCTTAATAATTAATAATCTTAGGTGTATATATATATATATTTGTAAGTAAATCAAAACACCTATACACACTTCAAAACAATACGTACAAGTTGGACCTTCGAAATAAGGCTGAGAGCAATTACAGATTTGTCTCAGGAATAAACCAATATGAGTTTGAATCATGATCTCCATTGGCTGCGGCTGCATTCTTATAAACAAATCTCAGGTATGGATTGTGATCTCTTTTTTTTGTATTTTGAATAATTCGGAATGTTGAATATTCCAGCGCTTTGATTCTTAACCCCGACCTGGATGTCTGCATTTTTAATAAATATGAATGGTGAATATTCCAGCGTTTGATTCTTAACCCTGATATGGATGTCTGCATTTTGAATAAATCTGAATCTTGAATGTTTCCAGCATTTTACCAATACCAACGTCTGCAATTTGATAAATGTTAAAATTGTTGCCAACTAAATGTTAAAAATTTTCCCAACTTTAAAATGACTGTATAATTTTCTCTCTCAGTTTTGCTTATCTCTCTATTTTTTTATGCCTGAGATATAGATGTTAAAATGTTTGAAGTGTTTGACTTATCTGATACGAGTAGATTATTATAAACCAATCTGAGTTTGAATCGTGATCTCCATTGGCTGCAGCTGCATTCTTATAAACAAATCTCAGGTATGGATTGTGATCTCTTTTTTTTGCATTTTGAATAAATCGGAATGTTGAATATTCCAGCGCTTTGATTCTTAACCCCGACCTGGATGTCTGCATTTTGAATAAATATGAATGGTGAATATTCCAGCATTTGATTCTTAACCCCGATATGGATGTCTGCATTTTGAAAAAATTTGAATCTTGAATGTTTCCAGCGTTTTACCAATACCAACATCTGCAATTTGATAAATGTTAAAATTGTTGCCAACTAAATGTTAAAAATTTTCCCAACTTTAAAATAACTGTATAATTTTCTCTCTCAGTTTTGCTTATCTGTCTATTTTTTTTATGCCTGAGATCTAGATGTAAAAATGTTTGAAGCGTTTGACTTATCTGAATGTCTGCCATTTGAATAAATGTTAAAATTGTTACCAACGTTTTATTTTGGTAATGCACGATCTAGATGTTAAAATGTTTCGAGCATTTGACTGATGTCGATGTTTACGATTTGAATATCTATGAATGTTAAAATGTTACCAACCTTTGGTTCAGATTGGTAATGCATGTTGCTTGGCTGTTAATAAGGTTTGGAACATATATTTGTTTTCATGTTTTTTGTTTTGTTGCATATTGGATATATATTTGTTGCCTACCTGTTTTATGAATTCTAGACTTTGAAACATTTCCTAATATCTGCATTTATAATTGTATAGATCTGTGATACTAGAAATGTTTTTTTGATTTCATTACTCAATCAAAATACATAAATGAATTTTTGATTTGAGTACTTCAATAAAAAATCATGCACTTATATCAAAGTATAGTCCGAAGTAAATAAAGAGAATAAATTAAAAATAAAGAATATGTATGTTACAGCAGGTGATAATTAAATGACAAAGCGTGGAGTGAATATTTAGAATTAGAATTTGTTTCATATTCTAATGGAGTGAATAATTTATATAACTGGCATAGTTTGTTTACATTTTTTTATATTTTTGTTATTAGAATTTGATTGCAAATTCTTTAAAATGTATTTAGTTTAACATGTATATAGTTAATTACCCTTGTTTAGAACCATACAACACCTTTTATGTTTTAAAGTTTTGAGATTTTATAAAAACACCAGCTTAGATCCAGCTTTACCCGGCTCTATCATGCGCCGAGAGGGATCAAATATTTCGAGGTGCAAACCCTTTTTTGGAGTGCAATTGTTGAAGCAGGGTTTGCACCTCGAAATATTTGATCCCTCTCAGCGCATGATAGAGCCGGGTAAAGTTGGATCTAAGCTGGTATAGAAGCAAAGGATGAGCAAATGGTGTCCCAAAATCATCTTCCTCCAATGCGGGACAAGCCACCATCCCCTGTAAATTAACACGGGTGCATGTTTCTCTCAGGTTCCACTAACATCTTACAAAACCTTTAGATAGTTTCAATCACATTTGGATGTCCATCTTAACTTCAGAGGACCAAAACTTGAACTAGTAAACTTGGAATATTTAAAATATATGTACAAAAAATATCGACATCTAATAAACCAATACATCATTTACTTATTACATGATATTAGAATGGATGGACATATTGTTAGACAACATTTGGAGAGTTTTTGTAAGATTTGGATGTTCACTCC
The DNA here is from genome assembly GCA_001517045.1 of Pseudotsuga menziesii. Lineage (NCBI taxonomy): Eukaryota > Viridiplantae > Streptophyta > Pinopsida > Pinales > Pinaceae > Pseudotsuga > Pseudotsuga menziesii. The sequence goes on along the minus strand of LPNX010455291.1, from coordinate 472,620 downwards.
TAGGATGTATATGCCCATCCTAGGAAAACGTAACCTCTAAAATATTTTTTTTTAAATCAGATAGAAATTTTGGAATCAACAAGATAGGATCCCTTGTAAATTTCTTTAGTCTCCAATGGAGAAATTTATCACCAAAAATATACTACTAATTCCATTTCACATCAAGAAGAATGGGAATTAGCTCTAAGTACTCTTAGCCACTAGATAAATGGAAATGAAATGAGATGAAATTTTATCAACAATACCTTTGAGTTTGCTTGCTGAAAAGAAATATGAATACTTATGTGGTCATTTTATTCAGAGGTGACTTAAACAACCACTAACATCCAATCAAGGAAAGAAACTAGGTTTAGGTTTATATATAGATAAAATAAAATAAAAGTTAAATATACACTATGCCAATCCCACTATCATATATACCTCAAAAGAGAACTAGCAAATATCCCACAACTGTTCAACTTTGTCCAAAATTCCCACATGGAATGCCACTATTAAAACAAAATGAAAATAAATTGAAAATATGAAAGTAGTAATTTCCTCTACCTGTCTATTGGATGTAGAGTCTCATAGTTGTACAATAGAATTAGTTAAGCACATGCAATAAAATTATAAATGTACAAAAAGAAGAAAACAAGGTTGTTTAGACCTTCCATATATACTCAGATATATATTATGATCAGACTTTGTCTCTTAGGAGACAAGTCACTAATGAAACAATTGTCATACCTGAGAGAGAGAGAGAGAGAGATAGGTACACATAGGTAGTTGTAGGGCAGAGTGAGACAAATACAGGCCTCAAGGTATTAATCAAAACAATATAGAAATGAAGATGAAATTTCAATCCCATTGCTACAATAAATGAAAGTCTTTTAGAACAGTCATACATAAAGCAAATAGGATCTCCTTTCAAACATGCAGAGGCATCCTTAACCCAAACTCTAGCATTTCCATCAAAATGTGTCACACTTCCATACATAGTAGCAGCCTTAAGGAGGATGAAAATGAGCACAAAATACCTCTATAAAGTCTAAACAAGTCCGACATGCTGTAATGAGATGAACAAGAACCACAACAACCCTAGTAAAGGTCATGGTAATCACCAACAACAACACACTCATAGAAAATACCTCAGAATAGTCAATGGACCGTAGATCCAGTCAAGGAATCCCAAGGAACAATCATGGTTTAGTCTAGAAGACTCAACAAAGGTCAAAACCCAACTTAGCAACCCAAAAAGGCCATGAATTAGTCCAAAAATCTCACACAGGTCACAAATTTGTCCAAACAACCCATAGAGTTCATGGTTGTGTCCAAACAACCTACAGATATCATGGTTGTTTCCTAGTATAGTTCACAAATTAGTCCAAGGTAGACCACAAGGTCACAACTCACTACTAGAAACCTCAAAGGTCATGGTAGGAACTAACAACAAAACACTCACATAAAATACCTCAAAACAGTTAGCATACCACATATCGAGTCAAGGCATCCTAACGAATCCACCCCCTCTATCACAAGCTACAAGCTATAACTAGCTATGGAGTGCAAACACATAGTCTTGGATGAAAAGAAGGATGAATAAGTATAAGTATCTTGCACACATCCACATTGTCGGGTTATATCATTTTGTGTAGTAAACAGGTTATGATCAACCATTTCCTGATATCTTACTTAACCACACAAATTTGATAACACTACACAAGGAGAGGTTTAACTCTAAAGGGTTTGACCTATAAGCATGGAAGGCCATTCCACTAGACTAACACAATTACTAATATTTATTGAACCACACAAACACACTAACACTAGCCTAGGAGAGATTCAACTCTAAAGGTTTGGACATGTATACAAGGAAGGGAATTCTACTAAACTAACACAATTCCCTAATTTGATATGATCAATTGCATATCTTGATTTTGTCATGCAAAGCAATAGTACCTTAATTGTGGGCAGAGTATTTAATAAGATATAAAAGTATTTACTAATACGGAAACCTTATGAAGCTCATATTCTAAGAAGTATGGTCGATAGAGGTGGAACATGTGGTATTTTATAATGGGCATCTGACAACATATGAAAAATAATAAATATAAGTATGTGGTTGAAGGGTATTAGCAATGTACCTTGACTGTTCATGCAAAGAGGTGGTGCCTTACTCGTGTCTTGATTTCAATGGTAATTTTATGGCCAAATTTTATACTTGTGTTTAGAAGATGGTGTTAGAAACAAAGGAACCTCAAGGAATATAGGTTGAAATGAAATAATATGCAATAGTTGCTAGATTATCTATCTTTGAAATGGTAGTGGAGATAAGGAATACTTTGTTGTTGATTAAAGAAATTGATTATAGATATCAAATTGTAACTTTTTCTATGTTTGATTTTTTCCCTATTTGGAAGGAGGGAAAAGTAATTTTATTTTCCATTTTCCTTGAATTTTATAGATTGTTGGTAGGTTAACTATGGTAAACAAAAACTTATTCTCCATTTTCACTTTGGGTGGTAAGCTAGATTTGTAACACTTTCGATTGCAAGCACAATTGGAGTGTATTTGAAAAAATACAGTCATAAATAACAACAAGTTGTAATATAAATGCCTAAACCGTTTAGTGTTTGTCTACTACAATATTCAGTTGTGAGTGAGGATGACCACTCTTCTAACTAGATGATGAAATCTGGAGGATGACGAGGAGCACGGGTCACTAAAGCAGCATCCAGACCAACCACTACAAGATGAGAACCCAGTACTACGGTAAGTAGAAAGGGTGAAGGGAGTTAACAATATATATGTCTATATTTTCCATTCAAAATGTAATTTTTCTTGGGCTATTTAATTATTACTATTGACCCTTTGATAGAAACTGAGATTAAATGCATGGAAATGAGATTCTGTGATGATGTTTTAAGTCTATATCTTAACTTTAATGGAAAAGAATGAATATTGTACTTTTCTAGATGTATTGTCCACCATTTCCTAATTTTTTTCCAAGTCAACAAGATGGGATCCCATCCCGAGGCATTCAAGACTCTAAGTTCTCCAAGGACCAACATTGATCTATACAACTTCAAAGTTCATTGCTAATTTGTATCCAATATTTGGTACCCTTATTTTGTGTAGGTAATAATTTAAATAGAGCAAGGATCAAGGTGAAATGTTATCAACAAAAAAATATGTATTCCTTCCAAAATTTTAAACAACCATATGCTTCATCTTCAAAAAAGGAATCAATAGAATGGAAAACAAAAATAATGCAATGAAACATGAAGCTGTTAGGAAAAAATGTGAATTTTTGTGCCCATAAAGTTATAAAGATGGATCCCATCCTATGAAATCTTGAAACCATCATCACACTCTGATACTTACAAACTCACAATTCAAGATCTAAAACTACCATTCATAATGCAACCAAAAGTGTGAAGGCAATATAAGAAAGGATTTTAGGTAGGGATTTCCTTAGCAGTAGAGAACATTTAAGGAACCATGTCATCCTCTATTATACATAATATCAACAAAACTTTGCATGAAGATCAAGTGGATCAGAGATTAAAATATTACAATTCTTTTAGACAGGTTCATTCTTCACAACTGATAGGACACCAAGAAGTGTTTTCAACATTCCAGGAGGATTTACTCCCATTGGAATCCCTTTTTGTGCCTATTTGAGGAGAAATAATAAATGGAATTAATATAAAGAACCTAATGAACCCTACAACCATATAAATTTGTATTCAATTCCAAATATCAATATCAATATTAAGATGTAAATAATAATCATGTGTACAAGATGACTAAAAGTGTTTTCCATTTAAACATTAGAAGTTAGAACGCATTTTATCATGAGAATACTCATTATTGTGGCATAAAGCATATGTGGTACATATTGTTGTCACATCTATAGTGTACACAGAAAAAATTTGGTATTTTTTGGACACTCATATGCAACCCAATCATGATGTGTAAAAGAAGACTAAAAGAATTAATTCTATTTGAAAATTTTAAAATATACTTTTCTCTCTCATGGCTACTTCTAATCTATACCCTAATAAACTATGCTCACTTATTTGAAAGGAAGGGAATCAAAACTAACCTGCATCCATGTTCTTTCTAATTCAATAGGAGAGAAATTAATACATGCTAATGACCGTGCTATTGATCATGCTACTAATGGAACATATGGAGTGAATTGGGGTGCATTGTTACTCAAAAATATCTCGAGCCAATCTCAAAAAATGTCATAGCAAGGAAAATATATAACTACCTGATTGACAAAAAAGATCTATAATAATTTTAAAAAATACCATTAAAATTCCTAAATAAAGTATCTAGAAATGACAAAAAAATTTGTACAATTATTTCAAAAAATACCAATAATATTCCTAAAATATGTCTCTACAAATGGAGTAGCAAATCAAATATGTTCAAGAAACTCTAGCAAAATTATCACATAAGAAATGGCCATAAATAAGAAAATGCATTCTAACACTAATCAAACATAATAGCTAGGAATCTATAAGTATCGTAAATTAGAAGCACATATAACCAAAAATATGGAATCCACATGGAGGTCAGCCCACATGTGAAACTTCTTTCAAATAAATATGCTTCTTCATTTCATAGTCTCCTGAATCTTAAAAATGCATATTTTTTTATATTGATCAACAATTACTAGTACAACCAATAACCATCATCCAAAATAGAAGCCACCCACTATTTCATGACATATACAATATAGACTCCACTTCTAGCTAAGAATCATAACTAACAAATTCGATTTTATCAAAACATTATTCACATGGTAAGTCCTCAAAATCACACCATAATCTATAGTACTGAATGGTTTCCTATTCCACAAAAGTGGAAATAAAAATCAGCCAGTATTTGAGAGACTACTTAAGTATGTTTTCCATAAGGGTACTTACAGTAGTTATGTCCACTTATAAACCTGCATTGGCACCTCTCCATATGCGAGGGAATCCTTCCTATAAAATGCCATTGGAACAAAATTAGAATTCTTTGTATAAGCATATACCTTCTGAACTCACACCATAGATGCAAAAAAAAAGAAACATTTTGAATTGGTGATGAACAAAAACACACTTGTCGAATAATCTTGTAAAATACGTCTAGATTTCCCTTATATTCAAAAAAACTAGGAGGACAAAGTGGAATCATCCCAAAAGCATCTGACTGAGGACAGATTGGAGGGCACTTCACTCTAGCAAACACCTTTGGAAAATGAATAGATAATGAAAATTAAATCTCAATAATCACATGAAGTAAAGGTAAGAACTAAGAAAAAAATCCAGTAAAAAAAAATTGAACAATTACAACATACGCACATTGTAAATTCCAATCTAATTTAACAGGCTAAAATCTCGAAAAAAAAGAAAGAATTTACTGATTTTCATAGAAGACTAATAAATATTTATTAAGTTCACAAAACTGCATGGGTTAAGAGTTGAATATTTAAACTTAGGTTAATGAAAATAAAATTCCCTAACATTAAATGGTAAAGCCATCAACACTTATTGCTCACTTTTTTCATGGTTACAACTGAAGCAAGGATCCACGACCTTCTACAGGTAGAATTGCAGCTAAGAGATGGCCATGGAATTCTGGTGATGTAGGTCATTGCAAGAAGTTCAAGGGATTTGGACATAGAACAAATCAACAAGAGACTGTGATAAGATATTTGCGGTTTTTTTGCTATGGTGACTAAAATGTGAAACCATGCAATTTATGAAGTAAGTCGTTTTGCACATTTTCTGTTGTGCTAATTCAAAAATGAAAACATTGTAAAGTAAATATATATTAAGCAATTAATACTTATTATAAAATTTAAATCAACACCAAACATGAAAATCATCTCACACAGACCATTTTTCTTCATTTTTCACTGTAGCAGCCATTGTAAGTCTCTATTTCCACTTGCAAGTTAAGTTGAAGCTAAAAGATGGTCATTCTGCACTTATGATGCAGGTTAGACTCTAAAGGAGGTAATGAAGTGTTTTTATAGAATAAAGAATCCATGGATCAAGTCATATAGAATGTTTTTCACTGTGGTAGGAAGCATGATATAATTTGTTTTTCAGTTGAGGTAACTCGGCAGTATAGGAATGGAAGCCTTTTTCATGATTCTTTATTTTATTCTTACCATACTAACGAATGTGGGTGTGAAAATAAGTATTATTGTACATGCTTCCCTAGCATTATGGAAATTATTTTAAAATTTTTTACATTCATTAATTTCTTCGGGAATTTTTTCTTGTCACAAGAAAACACCAAATTGATCATGATGCCTTAGATGCTAAAATATAAGCAAACATGCAAAGGATAGATAATGAGATCAAGTGAAAAAAGAAAATTGACATTTGGAAATGATATGATAGTTCAGTGGGTGACTGGAGAAATGGTAATCCAAGATTCTAATTGCCTCCTTAATCAACCTAATAAGTCAAATACCACATGCTACATACAAAAAAATGTAGAATATTGATTGATCTATTAGTTAGATATGGAGTCACCCTAGCTACATATTATTAGTTTAATGCCCCCACTCAACTGAAATCACACAACCAATTAATGGTTACACTAGAACACGAATTAAAGAGAAAAGGGAAAACTTATACCTCATGGTCAGTAGTAAGCACCAAACAACTCATTTATGATCCATAATGAACATAAAGAGTACAAGCTAATGACCAATTAAGGAGTTAGTATGTACTGTTGATTAAGTAGTTAAAATTATTTCCATTCATAGAGTGTAAACCAATTTTGGACGCTACATGCATGTAATGATAACGAAATAGTTGGCATCCGTTACTGTGGCAATAGTTTATAACTACCTCGTGATTCACTCATTTTTCATGGAAGTAGTTGGTAGTTGTTAGTTCTATCAATTGGGTGTACCTATAGTAGCTGAGCAGAAATTTGTTATCCTCCGCCACTCATGTTCAAATCCCACTTTATGAGGTGCTTGGCATTGATCCCAAATAATCCAATTTACTTGGGTACCATTCTCTGAATGAGGGGAATCCTTGTCGGATTTACCTAGGTACCATTCCTAGAGAATGAGGGGAAGCCCGGATTGAGAAGTATTGAAGTGCATTACATGTAAATTATTATTAAAAAAAGAAAAACGCATGTGGTGTTGTTAGTTGGGATTTGGTGTAAAAGATTTTAAATAGGAAAAAATTCCTTCTGATACTGGAATAGATATCTTCTAGTACTTATAATATGGTGAATTTGTGACTGTTTCCTCTTATTTATGGTAGTGGATCATATGGATAACATGAGTTATAGGCATTTCCTCAATGTATGAACATTGGATGATTAGTACCATCTCTCACTATCAATGTTTGGATTTCACCACATGTTCCTAGAATACGAACAACATACCATTATGTGACATAAATATTCTAATGGGAATTCCATAGGAAAGGAATTGGAACCATATTTTGACTGCAACCAAAAAAAAAGAATAATGAATCGTCTAAGTGTTTTCCTTATAACTTTAAAATGAGGCCTTATTTTAGCCTAAAATGGTAAAAAATTCTCAATGTCTTTAAGAATTCTTGAATCACGAAAACAACTGTAAATTCAAATAATGCAAATGTAATATATGTTTTCATCTAGGAATAGTTTTCTAGGGCACAATAACGTCAACAAAAGGTACATTTCTAGATCTTGTAAACATCTTCCAATAGAGAACGAATGGATGTATTGAGAGGGAATTCTAGAAATAGGTACCCTGTTTGAGCATTTTGAGAAGAGAAAGCGAAAAAATGTATACCTATTTAGATGAATCAAGCATAGGGATATTGGTAGTGGCAGTCCCATGCCCCCTGCCCCTGGCCACTAATAAATACCAACCTCACTTGCTTGGTAGGCATTGTCATCATTTTCTGCAATAACATAATTATTAGACATAATACATTACAATGATGAGTCTATATCATAGTTAACAAGTTGAGACCAGATACACATTGACCAAAGGGACAAGAGGTAATACCTACTCTAATAACGAGTGAATATCCATATATCATTCCCCAACATTATAGTTTTCTTCTATTTTTACCTGATTAGCACTTGCATTACTCTAAGGTAATGAGAAGAATGAACCAACACGACGAGAAAATGCACAAATCAAGAAACTGTAGGTTTTTATCAAAGATCAAGAAGTTTCCTTCGAATCCTCACATAGAAAAGCATAATTTGTTATAGTAATAAACATATGATAAATCACATATGTACAAAGTCCTTCAATTCTGGTCCACCTTGTTATCAGAAAGAAAAAAAACCATTCCCATTTGAGAAGCATGGTAAATGACTAATTCAGTAAATGGATGTAACCGCCTTAGATGACCAAATCCTAGTGTAATTCTATATGAAGGAATTGAATACCTTGTGGGGCCAAAGTAACTATTATTTCCTCTAAGAAAAAACTCACATTTTCAACAAATATTCTTATTTGGTTAAGGAAAGTTGCATTCTTTTATCTAGGGACAATATGCACCAAATCCAAGTCCCCCCCATTACAAAGAATGGATTCCACTGTCCACATGATGAAAATTTGGTCTTGATTCAGAAGGGAAATATATTTTAGAAACACCAAAGTATTAAATTTTTCTTTTTGCAGAAAGAAAAATGGCAAAGAAACAATTGTAAATATTGAAAATTGAAAAATTATAGGATGTGGAGATTTTGTATACGGCTTGAAAAATTAAAATAAATCATGGATTGGACATCATAAATACAACAAACATGCAAAATTCATTGGAATAAATAGCAATAAACATTACTCCTTGATCCATGGTTAGAACTCATCAAAGTTTTAGTAAAATTACACAATATTATCATAGGCTCTCTTTCACTGTCAACAGTAAGTTTCAATGTTTTATGTTTTACCCCTAGTTGAAGGGATCCAACTTTTTCAAAATGAAGTTCAGGTCTGAAGAATAGGAAAATTAAGATCCTTGTTCAGCAAGAAAAATTTAATAAGAAAACTATAGCTCGACAACAGTACATTCATAATCAAATTGATAAACATAGCTCATGATTACAGGTTGTTAAATGGAACAAGTTGCCACCTCTTTTTGAATTGGCTCTGCAGATAAAATTCAAAGAGAAATCGATACATTCCAAGAAACTTGGCCTCAAATGGTCTCCCTTTCTCCTCCGATCCCTTACAAACTCCTCAAGTGTTTCTCCATGATACTCTTGAATTGAAACATATTAATTTAGAAACACCTTAGGAAACTAAGATATGTGGGTGTCTGTGGATCTAGGGGAGTTGCTATAAAAATTCCAATCCCTAGGTGACTACTGTCCTTATGTTATCAATCAAACAAGGTGTTATTTTTTTCATAAATATAATTTCTTCACATAGCACACATCACACAATAGGTAAAAAGTAAATATCATATGTGTAAAACAATTACACACAGAGGGAATTTCTCCTTCAAATCAACTTAATATTAACTTAACCAAAGCTTACATTTTCTAGGGATAAACTCTTATACATAAAAATGGCTCCCTTTAAATATATGCAATAAGCTGGAGATTATCCAAATGCAAGAACAAGTGAGAAATAATTCTCAAACTATGCATAGAACATAATCTTATATGGGTATGCGACTTCATATGCTTGTCTCAATGCCAGAGTTACATAAATGATGCTTCATTACTATTGCCCAAATCCACCCCCTCGGCCAAAGGTTCCCAAAAGGTGTTGTTGTTTTCCATATCATCCCATCATTGGAGGTATACTACTGGTATGAGGTCCAAACTCCACTTAATATAACCATGATTTCTTCTCTTATATTTTCCATACCTCATATTTTTCCATTGTCTTCTCTAGGAGGACATCATGGATAGTCCTAAATTGTTCCCATAACTCCCTCACATCCACAAAAATGGCCCAAACAGAATTTTGCGGCTTCTAGAAGGTGAAAAACACCCAATAATGTTCAAAACAATACCCATATTGGCTTAATTATTGTTGTAACTTGTTGTTATATGGCCCAAAATGACCTAGGTATGAGGTACAAGGGGTTGTTCATTACCTTTCATTGTCCATAGGTGGCATGGATTTCCCATAATTCATTTTAAAAATAAGAAAAAGACAAAATCATACTTTAGACTTTCCTAGAAAACTCAGGAACCAATCCATAAACCATCATGAAAAATTAAGTGAACACCCTATGGGAAACAGGGGGGTAACACCTCCAAAAATCAGCTCTCTATCAATTGATTGAGCCTTTAATTACCATACACTTAACCAATATTATCCCTTCGTTTATGGTGATGAAATCCTATTTGTATCACATAGATATATTCTATTTCAATGGACCAGTAAAAAACAGGTCCATTCCTCACACACATTGGTTCACATACCGAGAAATTGAAATTGTGTTGGGATCATCGTCAACTTTTGTACTTGCTGCATTTGGTGCCAATATTAAGTTCTAGGTCCTTTTTCAACCTTTTGTTTGCATCTAGTTTTTAATCAGCAACAAGATATATCTGCCAAAGTATTTCTTTTTTCAACTTCCCCACATCCTTTAGCAAGTCCATTCCTCACACATAGTGGGTTCACATACAAAACAATTGAAATTGTATTGGGATCACTGTCAACTTTTGTACCTACTACTTGGTGCCAATATTCAGTTTTAGATCCTTGTTCAACCTCTTTATTCACATCTACTTTTGAATCGCTAACAAGAGATATCTACCAAAGTATTTCTTTGTACAAATTCCCCACATCCGTTAGCATATATGCATCTCCAGAACCAATTTCAGGCATCATTGTAGTTGTACTTTTTAGTAAATGTTTTGAAAAGGATAAAACACCCTCTATACTTGAAATACATCTAAAAATTCTCATGTGTTGTGATCCCCCAATATCTTCCATCTTTGTTCCAGCTAACAAATCCATGATTTCAATTGCAGGTCTCATGTGTTCTATAAGAGTAGTGCAAACAAGCCTTGTGAGAGTAGATGAGTGTTGTGGTGAATTTTTTTTAAATGTTATATGGACTAATTCATCAGTATGAAATATACTATATGCCGGTGGATAAACCCTTCATGGAATAATTCATCGGTATGAAATCTGCCACCTAAGGTGCACCCAAAAATAAGGCTTAAGCCTTAGAAAGAGGCCAATATAATTAAAATTGTAGAAAAGGGGGCTAAAACTTATTTTTGAGGCTCTCAATTAGCTTGATTAAGGTCTTAAAAACCCTTGATCAAGTTTTTTAGTGCATTTTAAATAGATTGATTGAGGATTTAGATGCAATTAAACCTAAAGTTCGATCAAGTTGCTTCCTACTTTCAATAGTCTTCCCTAGACTTTAAAAAAAAAATTACAAATGAAAATAGATTCATCGACATATTTAAAAAAGATTGATAAAGCTATAAATCTTGATTGAAGTTTTTCTTAACCCTTGATCTTATCATCGTCATCAATTTTACTTAGTTTTTGTAAATATAAATGCTTATAAAACATTAGATGTTCATTATTATGTGACTTAATAAAATTAAATTTAAAGTGAATCTAATAAAAAAAAACATTTAATTTATAACTAAATCATAATCAAAATTAAAATATCACCATTCTTATTCTCTTTAGAAGCAAGCAAGCAAACAATCTAAAGTAAATCAAGAAATAAAGTGAGACTTCACAAGCAAGCCCACCCATATTCAGAGTTAATTTTACAAGTATTTAGAATGTGTGCATATTTCACATTGAGAATCCTTAAATGATTTCCTTCGTCGTCCCTAGAATCCTCACCACCATAATGAGTATTGAAGGCGTCCATGTGAAAAACAACTATTTCATAGGGAAGAGTGAGATGGACAATAAAGTTTAAATCATTTTCAATGTTTTCTTCCGTTCACAACATTCAAAACATAGGATGGTTAACATATTATCCGAGATACCCTTCACAAGCCATGTCATCTGAATCGTTGTTGGGCCAATTAAGACAACATTGCAGCTTCATGAGAGGAGTCATCATGTACAAGATCATTTGTGATATGATAGATTGTGCACTTCTAGCCTTTCCTAATGCCATGTATTCATACTTAATCTTCACAATCCATTTCTTTTATCTTTTCCATGCATGGGGTTATGTAATATCCCAATAATTTGCTCCCTAAGTTCATTTCGCGAATTTCCTAATAAGAAATTCGTTATAAATTTTTATAAGCACTGGAACATTAGATACCAGGGATAATAATGGAGTGCATGTAAATATGAGTTTTTTTGTTAATCTATTTCTCATAGTTTCAAATGAACAAAACCAAAGGAAGAGAAGTCATATTCTTTCTATGAAAGGAAATACAACTTAGAAAACGAAACTTGAAATTATTTTTAATGATATAAAACTTAAAAGAAAAATTCCTCTCAAACCCTAATTTTTATTGTGATGTGCCACTAATATTTAACCTAAGGAAAATTACTAAAATTATAATCCTCTCAATAAATAAAAAAGGAGAATAGTTTGGAGTGCTCAGTTGACATGTTGGAGAATTTGTAGGAAGAACTGATAAGTGGATGTATTCTATTTCTCCCTTGTTTGTTTATCAAATTTATGAAGTTTAATGTGGTATTTGATTCATACTATTATGTTATTTTCTGGAACAAAAGATTGTTGTTCTAGAATTTAGCTAGTGAGTAATGGTTTCCTTAAAAAGTATATTATTTATTTAATTATATATGGTTAATGTTTTTAGATTTGTAATGTTTAGATAAGTCTAAACTAGCTAATTTATTTACGATTAGAATATACTTATAGTTTTCATTAAAAATTTACTGTACAGAAAATATTGAGTTTTACATTGATTTAAAATACTGAGAAACTAATATAAGGTTTATTCCTTATAAGGAATTAGCGTGATAAAGAACAATTCTAGTATTTAAAATGTTTCAAGCATGGAATGAAACAAAAGTTAGCTTTAACCAGTTAATGGGTCCAAATGAAAACACCTAAGGCAATAAAAATATGGTATGTATAAAGGCTAAAACTTTTGCTAAAAATATAATAGATAGTTAGAATAAATGAAAAACATAGGTTAAATAATTATAAGGGGCCCTTTCAAATAATCGGATCTTGTTTGTGAGGCTCTGGTAAGAAGGAAAGGAAGTATAATGTTATAATGTATTAACAAGAATTTGTATTTCTAGTTTTTGTAGTTTAATAAACAAACTTCATTTGAAAAGATTAGTAAGGGATATATTTATTTTGGCCCTTTAAGAGTTAACACCATTGGGAACATAAAGGGAAGTAGGGTAAAAATTCTTAGATAAGATGAATAAAGCGTTATTTATTCTCAATAATAGAATGTGTAAGATTTTGGAATGCACAACATCACAACAAAGGTTCTGATTCAAGTGACATTCTAGTGTAGATTTAGATAGAAAAAACAATCTCACTTAGAATTATTTGCACAAAGAGATAACAAGAATAGAGAAGAAATATTGGATAGAACACTAGAGGAAAATCACTCCAGTGGGAAGTTTTCCACTTTGATTACTGAGCAAAAACCAAGCACAATATATAGGAATTATTACATGTAATAACTTGAGAAAATACCATGAGATACGAAATACCATGGGTCCAAAAAACCATATTAGTAGCTCACAACAATGTTGGATTATCTTGACTAATTCCCCCAATCTATGACATTGTGCCATGTGTAACTCCAAGTAATGGCCATAATGAGTTGAAATGAACCAACATGGACCATCAAGTGGTAAGGATAGTCAACGAGTGTCGTAGGACACATCATGAGGGTGCTAGAGGTGGTTTCGTGGCTTGGTTTTGGACCATTAATGAGAAAATTGACAAAATCCTCAAGAAGGCACACCTAGTCTCCTTAAAATAGGGAAATGCAATAAATACCCCATAAATGTAGCATAGATAGGCACATTGAAACCATAAAATAAGGAAAGGAGTGGGTAAGTGGAAAAAACAATCTTTTATGGCATAACCACTAGTATAAGTGAGTCAAATGTGGACAAACTAGGATCCAAGACACTAGACTAAGAACTAGAACCACTTTCACATGGAACAACTTACACTAAACTGTTACCGGTTAAAATGGAAGGTCTTGCCACTAGTCAGCATATGCAGGACAAGTGACCACTGTCATCTTAGTCACTTATACTTTAATTCTTCGGAAGTCGAAACCTCCTACGGAAGAGCCATATGAAACCTTGCAGAAGACATTTGGACATAAAATAATATCTTGTGTGTTTAAGGTTAGTGACGAGTGCCTAATGGATTCAAGAGAAGAGTGAATAAACAATTTGTAGAATAATTTAAGTGTTGTTGTCAATTTGAATTATAAATATGTATTCATGTAATTATAAGCATAGAATAATTAACTCACAAATGCATGCCTATATAATCATCATACTCCACGTAAAAGCAAACTAAACCTTCATTTTAGCATGAATATTCCATAACCAAACATACGTAACATTAACAAAAAGGATTGTAACTAAATTTGAACCATCATTAGTCACGTATTATTATTTTAGATTCCAATTAATAGTCATACAAAAAGAGCGACAGTTTCTTTATGTTCGTTCGACCCGAACTTTCCTTAACAACGACGTTGTATGTATCATCCAAGTGAGATCTAAGAACTATGACATAAGGTGGCTCGCGTAGGTACCATGAGGTCCGTAAAGGAGGGAATAGTTCATGGATGGGGATGAGCGATATAGGGAGATAAGAGCTGCACTCGTGGAGGGTGCTGAGAGACTGCGGAAAGATGGCAGCTATGAGTCGAGGAAGGATAGCGAGGTTTTATGTGAGAGGTATTTAAGGTAGAAAAGGAAATGGTTTATGGGGCTTAGGAAACCTAAACCATAACCTAAGGCTGACTTAAGTTAAAAACTAACTAAAAATAACTTAAATAGTCTTAAATAACATTAAGAGCTAAGCATGTGAGAAAATTAAGTGTGAAAAATCAGGAAAGCCCTAGCACAAGCCCTATCGAACCTAGAGTTTCTGAGGAGGAGCTCTAACCTAATCAGGAAGGATCGTAGGTTAAGTAACTAGCCTAGAAAAAACTAAGGAGAAACCCTAGGGCACTCTCATAAGGAAACGTGCCACCATTTTCTAAGGTGACAAGAGGAAGGTAAAGGCCTATCCTAGGGAAAAGTGCAACTCTAAGGCTACCACCAAGACTCAGACACACACATATACCAACATCCAAACAAGGAGGTGAGAAGCATGACGTCCTTGTGCTTGCGTTCATCCAACAAATTGAAGCATCACAAAAAGTAGAGATTCACCAAAGAATTACCAAAAAAACAACTTGCATTGACTAGAAAACTTCTCCAAACGTAGCGCATCTATCCAGAGAAACCCTAAGAAGGGTAAAACAAGTGCATAGTGTATTATCCCATAAGTTCTGATTTAAAATGAAAGTGATGCAATCTATTTACAAGATCTCACACTCACTTTTACAAATAAAATCCAAGCTGACATGCCTTAAAACAAGTAAATTCACAATTATTAAATGTCAACTTAAAATTAAAAGAAAATAATAATAAAATATAGATTAAGGTAGGCTACCTAGGACTATTTGCATCCCCTAGTGCCAAACCATGCTAAAATAAGAAAATCACTTCGAACAAAAGGCCAAAGAGGGCTGGAGGGAGGGAATTATGCCCCATATAACACCTAGAATATTATAAAATCCCTCAACACCCCCCTTAAAGAACATGAATGACCTGGTATGGAGGACTCCTTCCTCTAGGGAAAGAAGGCCACGCAAAGTAAGGATCCACTAACTAAAGGGCCAGGGAGGTGTATGAAGTAGCCGTGACTGAAGATTAGTGTCTCATGGCTGAAGCAGAGGTCAGTAGAGTGCACAAGAAGGGAATGGTTCCATGAGACCTGGTATTCAACCTTTAGGGGCCTCAAACACCACCCTTGACATAAAAACCTATTTAAAGGGTTGTCAGCAATGCAATTAAGCCATAGTACCCTTAAAGGAGGACCAAAAGGTCCAACAATGACCTCCATTACTCAATAACACCCCTCTAAGTCAAAAACATTGATCCTCTCTCCCTATGGTACACTTGAAGCTGCAATGGGTACAAGTGCAATGTAACACTGACTCTAACTGTGGGACGAGTGCTCTTCTTAGCAGTGCTTGATAACCTATGAATATGCTGGTACCTGTAGACCTACACACATATCAAATTCCTAAGATAATAAAAGCATCTAGAGACAAACACTTCCTTCCTTCCTTGTTCATAAAATGAGTGAAACAAATTAATAACAATGAAAACTAACTAGATAATGCGAAGACGCTAAATGAAATGCACATAAATATGCCTAATATAACTAGCCTAACTTAAACTTGATATCAAAAATAGGTTAAGTGAAATCATACCTCCAATGTAACCATTTAAGTATGCAATTCATACCTATCATTTTACCTTCATCTTTTAGCGTAATCCAAGACAATACCTCATTGATGCTATGTTGAGTTTGTACTAGGATCTTTGTCTTGATGAGTGCAAGAAAACCTTTTTGAGAACTTGGAAAACTTGAAACTGTTTCCATGGAGAAGCGCCACTCTGACAAAAAATTTCGATCCATTCTTCTAGTGGACTTACGTATGGGACAACTCTATCATACATATCTTCTAAGAAAAAAATATTCCTGAAACGCACCAATAAATACTCAACTTGGAATGTTATCCATGGAGTTTGAGTTCGCAAATAATCATATGTGAGCCACAACCTGTCTATGCATTTACTCAATATTTTATTTGTACATACATGTATATCTCTTATATTTTCCACAGTCATGTTAGTAACCCCAATAATACTTGAACTCTTGATATTGTCAACAATATAATCCATACATTCATGCTCCAAATGAAAACATAAACAATAAATATTATCAAACTGAGGGATTAATATCATACATGTCCACTTACCTTACTCGATCTTGTTGAGATGTAACATTAAGAGCTTTCCTATGTAGGGTAGAGCAGTTTAAACAACTTATTCTACAATTCTTGAGGGGCATAGCTGAGAGTGATAACCTAGGCTCCTCAGATACTAAATATCTACAAAAGAAGCCTTTGTGCAACAAGATTCCCTACTGCATGATGAGTATGATGGTGACATCATGGAAGAATCATCATAGATACGACGTTTCAATTCATTAAACCTTCCATCATAATGGCCCATATGCATGTAATAACTATTTGCAAAGTCTAGTGTTGTTCCATATTCAATGATGGTGGAAAAAGAGTTGAACTTTTCTTCATTATTAGCTTTATAAGGGGAAGGAACGATCCTATCTATTTCAATAGGGTCTTCATAAGTTATGCCTTTAACATCCCTACTGGAGATGACTGAGATTTCCTCATCCCAAATAGTGTCAAGTTCTGACTCTTCTTGAGTAACTTCATCAAGCTTCTCTTTCTCACTGCAACATATGGAGACAACACTACCTAGTATTGAGGAATCATAGAGGGGTGGACCCATAGATGTCCAGTAACCATCATGCTCAGAATTCTTGTCATCATGTTTGCGAAGATCTAGTATGTCATAAGGATTTTTCGTATGTTGGAAGGGAGGACTCATCATATCCTTCTATTCCTCAACTTCTTCATTTAGGACTTCTAAATTTTCATATACGGGACCATCATCATATTCATATGCTTGGGAAGCTAAGTTATCTATCGTGCTTAAGATATCATCAATTAGACCTTGAACAATGGCTTCTTAAAGTTGATCTTTGTTATGGGATTCCTTATTGAACAAGTCCTTCACATGCTTGACATCAGGTATCCATTCATTATGGCATCCTAAATCCCAATGGTTACGGAATGTTTCCACCAATTCTGCAAATGAGGATATTGTTCCTTTATATATTCCCACAAGCCAGGAAAGGGACTTTCCTCCCAGGTGAAGGGAAAATGATCGCATGTAAACATATTGTTCTTCTTTGATACCATATTCTAAAGCGATAGGCATAAATCATTCCACATGATGTATGGAATTATCATGGTCACCCTTGAAGGAATTCCAGAATACCTCGAGTAACTCATCTGAATAACCTGGGAAAGCTGATAGATAAAGAGGAGAAAAACCAATTTCTATTTCTGTAGCAGTTGGATTATCATGATCTTGAAACTCAAATGGAATATAATATTTGGTTCCTTCTCTTGAATCATCTTGAGACTGGATTCTTCCCAAGATTTCTTCCCATATTCTGTCGATCATGGCCTTTATTTCATGTTTTTCAACACTATAATCCCAATCCACGTTGAATGCATTAACAAATTTCCTGAGAAAAGAAAAACTTCAGTGAGGAAAACCCTTGTACCAATTTCTAACATATAAGTTGTCTTCTAGGTGAAGAGACAACATAAATATCCTCATCCTGATGTCCTCATTCATGATGTTACTTTCCCGGATGAATTGCATGAAACCCTATACATGGGATGTTGTATAGTTCTTAAACTGTTGGAACAATGGCAACCATGTCTTCCCACCATCTTGAATGGCATAGTTATGTGGGAAACCCGGAATGCATGAGAAGTCCAATATGTCCATCCATAATTCATAATTGGATGACATCTCATCGAGTTTCCCTATCTTTATAGAGTATTTTTTTTTCTTCGATTGGAGTCACCTAGAGAAAATAGGAAAGTTTGTTAAGAAAATCTCTCCAAAGTATTAAATAAAATAAGGGCATACCTGATAGATTGGACAGGTTGTGCTCTTTGTGGATTCGCCAAGTAATCCTACTGGTTATTCCTTATAAAAAAATGTAAGTGATCATATATAGTTTGGACTTAAAGACTTACCAAAGTGTTAAACCTTGTCAGGCTTTTCTTTGTGGATTCACCGGGTAAGATCTGCAATATTAGTCTTCAATAATATTTTCAAAATGCCCAGAAATACTTGCCTCATTTTTTTATTACTGGATATCATACTTTCCAGGGTGTGAGTGAATTGGGATCAACCGCTTCAAACTTTGAAATGCTTCCCTGCAACGATGCCAAAATGTTACCGGTTAAAATGGTAGGTCTTTCCACCGGTCAACATATGTAGGAAAAGTGACCACTTTCACCTTACTCACTTATCCTTGACTGCTTTGGATGTCGAAACCTCCTAGAGGAGAGCCCTACAGAACTCTGCAAAAGATACTTGGATACAAAATAATATCTTTTGTGTGTGTAAGTTCAATGAATGGTGCTTAATGGAGTCAAGACAAGAGTGAATAAACTATTTGTAGAATAATTTATGTGTTGTTGTCAATTTGACTTATAAATATGTATTCATCTAATTATAATTATTGAATAATGAACTCACAAGTGTATTCCTCTATAATCATCATAATCGATGTCAAAGTAAACTAAACCTTTCGTGTTAGCATGAATATTCCATAACCAAACATACATAGCATTAGCAGAAAGGATTGTGACTAAATTTGAACCATCATTAGCCGCGTATTATAATTTTAGATTCCAATCAATAGTCATACAGAAAGAACGATATTTTCTTTATGTTTGTTCAACCCAATATCACCTTAAAAACAATGTTGTATGTATGAGCCAAGTGAGATCTAAGAACTCTGACTTAAGCTTGATGATGTGGATTTCGGGCTGCTTACAGTTGGGAAGGAATATGGAGGAGGAAAAGGGAAAGGCCTAATGTGGGTTAGAGGAGCAGTGACATGGTAGATGAGGAAATCAGTGGCTAGGTTTACCCTAAGCACATGTATGAGGGAAATTGTAGGTGAATGGGATAATTGAGGTGGAATTCGAGATAGCGGCAATAGGAAAACTGCTCACGAAATAAATGGTTGAGCGATCGGGTGAGGGAAATGCTAGCTTGGTCAGCTTGGAAGGAGTTTACGCAAGCAATCAAAGGGTGGTGCACAGATGGAGGATGGTAAGGGAGAATATAAGGAGAGCACAAGATAAGGTGAGGATACCACGGGATCAAAAGGGTAAGTAGCGAGGTTGATGATTTGGTCATGAGAGGGAGCGTGAAAGCTACATAGGATTTGGCTGGTAGGTTGTCTACGAGGGAAGAAGTGAGATAATAAGGGAAAGGTGGCTCGTAGAGATAGTGTGAGGCCCATAGAGGAGGTCTGGGGTCGTGGCTACAGATGGGCAATAGAGGGAGATAAGAGTTGCGTAGGTGGAGGGTTAAGATTGATTACGGAAAGGTGGCAGCTACGAGTGGAGGACGACTAGCGAGGTTTTATGTGATATGTATTTAAGGTAGAAAAATGTAGAAAAGGAAATAGTTTGTGGGGCTTAGGAAACCTAAACCATAACCTAAGGATAACTTAAGCTAAAAAATAACCTAAAAAATAACCTAACTAGTCCTAACTAACCTTAAGAACTAGGTGTGTGAGAAGATGAAGTGTGAAAACCTAGGAAAAACCTAGCACAATCCCTACCTAATGTAATGTTCCCAAGTCTAATATGCATACCTGAACACTAACTAATGCTGCAAATTAAATAATTTTTCTTATATTAAAGTACACCCACTTAGTGAATCTTCAGACTAGGTAAATCAAGGTGTTTTTGCTGGGAAAATTTGCAGACAAAGGAGTAGGAAGAGAGAAGAAACCAAGAGTAAGTAAAAAACATTGAATTCCTTTCCCCTAACACTTTTATATTGGGTAACAATCAGGTTTCAGAGTCCTCTATGCGGAAACCTACTCCCACGCTTCTGGGTCACCCAACCGTGAAGCTAGGGAAATTCCTTCCTTCCTTTCGACCAGGTGCTTGGGAAAAATTGCAGAATGTTTATCAAGCCTTCATATATAATAATATATGATTTTGAATAGTTTCTATCATATCTGGAGTTTTCTTGAAATTTTAGGAAGGAACTAGGAATTTTAGGCTATTTTGACCTAGTGAGACCCTGGACAATGGAGGATCCAAAATCACTGTATGTACTCAACTAAATTCTGATATGAAGTTATTTATGGGTAGGCGGGTCTTTCAGTGATCCATAGAAACTTACAGAACTAGATTTGAGTTGATACAACTCATTTTATAGCAGAAATGGAAAACTAGTGTTCTAGCTAGGGTGCAAAATTAAGTATAGAATTCCTAACAGATTGAATTCAATGTAGAAAATGACATATGATATAAATTAATACATATTCAATAGAAATATATAATAATTTATAATCCTTCCTATAACCTTTTCTTGCTCATTATTGTACTAGATTGATCAATTTCCCTCATTACAATGGCAGATTGAGATTTTCATGAGAAACTGAAAGCGTAAACTTCAGGGACATAATTATTTTGACCTGAGAAATATATATGAAAGAGTTTATCATATATTATAAATTATATAGCAATGTATTTACTTACCATTACATAATGAGACTCCAAAATGGTGGGCATGAGGCCCAAAATATTACCATAGAAAGGCTGAGAGAGTAGTTGAAGGATGGAATTCACTAGAGCTCGACTTAGCTGAGATGGAGGCTACAAAATATGTCTATAATGACCTTCAATGAATAAACATCAAGTGCTCCATACCTGAAAATAGAACAAATGGGTATAAAGGAGTGGGAAGGGAAGGTTAAGGGCTCATATCCAAAGTGTCTGAGGCACATCACTCAAAAAGGCATGCTCACATAAGCATAGATCAATAAACACATCAACAAAACTATGTGAATAAGCTTGAATTGTTCCTTAATAGAACTTTGAGTGACCTGTTTAGAAAGTAGAGGAAATAGATGACCTATGAGAGCAAGTCAACACCTAAATTCCTAACCCTAGCCAAGTCATGGGCCCTCCTTGAGAAAATTGGAATGTAGGGGCCATGTGGATATGTTTCTCTGTCCAACTCATCCATCTGACTTATCAATTCACCCTCCTTAGTCAAAGAGTTGTTACTTTTATCCCTTACATCTTTTATGCTTTTCCCTGCTTTTGATAACGAATCTACAAAAAGAAATTGTGCCCTCCTTTGTCAAAACTTTTATGCTTTTGTACTGATAGAATTTCTGAGTCTCCAAAAGGAAACTACGCCCTCCTTTTCGAAAATGTTCATGATTTTGTTATGATGGCTTTTGTCATAGCATTTGAGCACTTTCCCTTTTCTATCTAACTGGTTTTTTCATATACTTTCCACTTTCTTATTCTCCTCCCTTGGAAGGTTGGCTTGCCAATTGTGCTTGACATGACAAGCTCAATTCCACATGTTATTTGCATAATAAATATTAATGATAAATAGAAATTAAATACATGCCTCAATAATGTTTATTCAGCAACATTGTCCTAGGGTAATTAATTAATTCCTCATAAATAATATTTGGACAAAATTCCCTAGGTTAGGTAATTAATGCATCTTTGACCCCCCAATGTGTTGGGCATGGTCAACAATTTTATGTCCAAAAGTATGGAGACATGACACCGGACCTAGGGCTTCTTAGGAGTAGCGATAACCTTATGAGGAAGGATCCTAGTTTAAGCAACTAGCCTAGAAAAAAACTAAGGAAAAAACCCAGGGCACTCTCATAAGGAGACATTTCATCATTTGCTAAGCTGACAAGGGGAAGGTAAAGGCCTATCCTAGCAAAAAATGCTTCACTAAGACTACCACCAAGACTCATAAATACAAATCTACCAACATCCAAACAAGGAGTTGAGAATCTTGACCTCCTTGTGCTTGTGTTCATCCAACAAATTGAAGCATCACCAAAAGAAGAGATTCACCAAATAATTACCAGAAAAGCAACTTGCATTAACAATAAAACTTCTCCAAAATTAGCACATCCATCTAGAGAAACCCCTAGAAGGGTAAAATAAGTTCATAGTTTATTATCCCATAAGTTCTGATTTAAAATGAAAGTGAGGAGATCTATTTATAATATATCACACTCACGTTTACAAATAAAATCCAAGATGACATGTCTTAAAACAAGTAAATTCACAATTATTAAATGTCAACTTAAAATTAAAAGAAAATAATAATAAAATATAGACTAATGTGGGCTACCCGGGGGTATTTGCATCCCTAGGTGCCAAAATACGCTCAAATAAGGGGATCGCTTCAAACGAAAGGCCAAAGAAGGATGGATGGAGGGATTTATGTCCCATATAACCCCTAGAATACTGTAAAACCCCTCCTTAAAGCACATCAACGACGTGGTATGTAGAATTCCTTCCTTTAAGGAAAGAAGGACAGGGAGAGAAAGGAACCACTTACTGAAGGGAAAGGAGGGTGTATGAAGTGGAAGCGAATGGATACTAGTGTCTCATGGCTGAAGTAGAGGCCATTAGAGTTCCCAAGAAGGGAATGGATCCATGGGACATAGTAGTCAACCTTTAGGGGCCCCAGACACCAACCCCGAGGTTAAAAACCTTCATTAGGGGAGTTTTGAGGTATAAAAGGGTGCTCATAAGGGAAATAATAAAATAAGAGTAATAATAATAAATTGAAAGTTCTAAATTTTAGAGGGAAAAAATAAAAACTATTTTTTATTATCATATTTTTGGCATATCTCCTTCTGGGTTCACCGAAATTTTGAGTTTGGGGACTTGTTGGATGTGTAATTTAATTCCGCATTGAACCCATACCCCCACTGCATACTTCTTTGGTACCCACAACACCCAAAAATGAAAATTTCAATAAAAAACGTATTTTAATAAGGCTACTATAGGGTTACATTTTATATATTGGGTTGGGATCCGTATCTAGACCCTACAACAATAATATCATAATGCTATGCTACCTCCTTTATAATAGCTAGTCCAAAGGGTTCCTCTCTCTTGGAGTTAATACCCCTTTAATTCTCTCAAAAGTGTGTTGCTAGCTGTTGGGTGGAAAGAAGGCCAACAGGATAGATTTCGCTAGCAGGGAAGAAAGCTACGATAATGAGGGTATGAAATCACTTGTAGAGGGAAAGGGCAGCTGAAGTACCACTAGCCATCATATGATCCAATTGCTCAGGTAGAACCAGTTGATCGAGGACCCGTGGCTCTAGTCTATCCATATAAAAATATGTTTTTTAACTGAAATTTTCATTTTGGGTGTTGTGGGTACCTCAAAAGTATGCAATGTGGGTATGGTTTGGATGTGGAATTAAATTACGCATCAAGCAAGTCCTCAAAATCGACATTTGGGTGAACGTATAAGGAGATATGACAAAAATACGATTAAAAAATAGTTTTTTTTCCCTCAATTTATTTTACAAATTGTACCCTTATGGTTGAAATCATCATCTTGAATCGTATTGGTTCTAATAAAGTGAATTTTAATGGTACAATTTTTGTTTTGAGGCCCATTTTGACCTCAAAGATCCCCTAATGTTTAAAGGGTCGTCAGCAATGCCATTAATCCATAGTACCCTTAAAGGAGGACCAAAGCGTCCAGCCAAGACCGCCATCGCTCAATAACACCCCTCCTTGTAAAAAACATTGGTCATCTCTCCCTGCGGTACACCTCAAGGTGCATTGTGTACAAGTGCAGCATAACAATGGCTCCAACTGTGGGACGAGTGCTCTTCCTGGGAGTGTTTGAGAACCTATGAATCTGCTAGTACCTATAGACCTACACACATATTGAATGCTCAAGAGATTAAAAGAATCTAGAGGTAGACACTTCCATCCTTCCTTGTTCAAAAAATGAGGTAAGCAAACTAATAATAATGAAAACTAACTAGATAATGAGAAGATGTCAAATTCAAGGCACAAAAATATGCCTAATGCAACTAACCTAACCTAAACCCGGTATCAAAAATAGGTTAAGTCAAATCATACCATAATTGTAACCATTTAAGTAAGCAATTCATACCTTCCATATTACCTTTATCCTTTAGCATAATCCAAGGAAATACCTCATTGATGATATGTTTAGTTTGTACTAGGATCTTTGTCTTAATGAGTGCAGCAAAACCAAACCTTTTTGAGAATTTGGAAAACTTGAAACTAGTGTCTTGAAGAAGCACTAGTATGACAATATTTGTTGATCCATTCTTCTAGTGGAATTATGTATGGGACACCTCCATCATACATATATTCTAATAAAAAATTATTTCTAAACACGTCCATAAATACTGAACTTGGGAGGCTATCCATGGAGTTGGCCTTTGCAAATATTCGTATGTGAGCCACAACCTCTCTATGCAATTAATCAAGATTGTCTTTGTGCATATAGGTATATTTCTTATCTTTTCCACAATCAAGTTAGTAACCCCAATAATCCTTGAACTCTTGAAATTGTAGACATTATAATGCATACCTTCATGCTCCAAATGAAAACATATAAAATAAATATTATGAAATTGAGGGACTAAGATCATACCCGTCCACCTAGATTCCTCGGTCTTGTTCAGATGTATCATTAAGGGCTTGCCGATGTAGGATATAATGGGATGAAAAAATTCTTCTACACTTCTTGAGGGTCACAACTGAGAGTGATAACCTAGCTCATCATACACTGAATATATGAAAAATAATCCTCTGTGCGATAAGCTTTCATGTTGCATGATGAGTATGATGGTGACATCATGGAAGAATCATCAGAGATACCAGGTTCCAAGCCTTTGAACTTTCATCATAATGGCCCATCTATGTGTAACAACTATCTCCAAATTATGGTGTTGTTCCATCTTCAATTATGGTGGAAAAAGGGTTGATCCATTCTTCATCATTAGTATTATAAGGGGAAGGAATGACCATATCTTTTTCAACGGGGTATTCATAAGTTGTGTCTTCAACATCCCTCCTAGAGGTGAGTGAGAGTTCCTCATCCCAAATAGTGTCAAGTTTTGGATCTTCCTGACTAACTTCATCAATCTGCTCTTTCTCGTTGCAACATATGGAGACAACTCTACCTAGTCTCGAGGAATCATAGAGGGATGGACCCATAAATTTCTTGTAACCGTCATCCTCATAAGTCCTGTCATCATGTTCCCAGAGATCTAGTATGTCATAAGTATTTTTCATATGTTGGAAGGGAGGAATCATTGTATCCTTATTCTCCTCATCTTCTTCAATTAGGACTTTCAAATCTTCATATGTGGGACCATCATCATAATCATCTTCTTGGGAAGCTTGATCTATCGTGCTTAAGATATCATCAATTAGACCTTAAACAATGGCTACTTCAAACTGATCTTTGTTGTGGGATTCCTTACTGAACAAGTCATTTGCATGCTTGAAATAAGGTATCCATTCGTCACAATGTCCTGAATCCAAGTGATTACAAATTTTTTCCACCAATTCTACAAATTATGATATCATTTCTTTATCTATGCCAACAAACCAAGCAAGGTCCTTTTCTTTTAGGTGAAGGAAAAATGATTGCATGTAAACATATTCTTCTTCTTTGATACCATATTCTAAATCCATAGTCATAAAATAGTCCACATGGTGTATGACATTATCATGGTCACCCTTGAAGGAATGTCATAATACCTTGGGTTACTCATCTAAATAACCTGCAAAAGCTGGTAGCTCAAGAGGAGAAAAAACAATTTCCCTTTCTATAGTAGTCAGACTATAAATATCTTCAAACTCAAATTGGAATATCATCTTTGGTTCCTTTTATTGAATCATATTGAGCCTGTATTTATCACAGGGTTTCTTCCAATATTCTGTCAATCATGGCCTTCCTTTCATGTTCTTGAACACTACAATCAAATCAATGTTGAATGCATTAACGAATTTCCCGAGAGAAGAAAAAATTATGCGAGGAAAACCCTCATACCAATTTATGATAGATAAGTTGTATTCTAGGTGAAGAGACAGCAGAAATAGCCTCATCCTAATGTCCTCATGCATGATGTTACTTTCCCAGATAAATTCCATGAAAGCATGCACATGGGATGCTGCATGTTTCTTATTCTACTCGAACAATGAGAAAAGTTCCTTCCCACCGTATTGAATGGCATACATATCTGGGAAACCTAGAATGCATGAGAAGTACAATATGTCCATCTACAATTCATAATTGGATGTCATCTCATCAAGATTCCCTGCACTTATAAAGTACTTTTTTTTATTGGAGTTTCTAGGAGATACCTGATAGATGGAACAATCTTATCTCTTTGTGGAGTTGCCAGGAAATCCTGCAGGTTAGTCCTTAAGAAAATGTAAGTGATCATATATAATTAGGACTTCAACACTTACCAAAGTGTTAATCCTTCTCAGGATTTTCTTTGTGGAGTCACCAAGTAAGATATGCAAGATTAGTCCTCAATAATATTTTCAAAATACCCATAAAGACTTACCTCAATTTTTTCTTTCCTGATGTTGTTCTTTCCAAGGTGTGAGTGACTCAGGATCAACTGCTTCAAAATTTGAAATGCTTCCCATAAACAGAACCAAAATGTTACTGGTTAAAATGGCAGGTCTTTCCACCGGTGAGCATATGCAACACAAATGACCACTGTCACCTCAGTCACTTATCCTTGACTTCTTTGGAAGTTGAAACATCCTAGGGAAGATCCCTATAGAACTCTGTAGAAGACACTTGGACACAAAATAATATCGTGTGTGTGTAAGATTAGTGACCAGTTCGTAATGGAGTCAAGACAAGAGTGAATAAAGTATTTGTAGAATAATTTAATTGTTGTTGTCAATTTGACTTATAAATATGTATTCATTTAATTATAAGAAGAGAATAATTAACTCACAATTGCATGCCTATATAATAATCATACTCCACGTAAAATAAAACTAAACCTTTCGTGTTATCATGAATATTCCATAGGCAAACATATGTAGCATTAGAAAAAAGGATTGTAACTAAATTTGAACCCTCATTAGTTGCGTATTATTATTTTAGATTCCAATCAATACTCATACAGAAAGAGACCTGAATGTAGGTGACACACGACCACCCTGAGAGAACACCTAGTGCAAGGGCGAAGTGATGATGATGTGGGTAGCAAAACGATTGATAAAGAGGAGCATTTAAACAGGGAGGAAGGTGGCATGGCTACCATCCTTGCGGGTAGATGCACAGTCATGTCCATCTTATACCAAGGAGCTGAAAATTAATACGTAGTATGAGCCATCCTTGCACCTTGCACAATGGGACATTCCATATTTAGCATGGAAGGAACTCTCATTCTCCCTCATTCGTGAATGAATCTAAGCCTGTGTTTGAGTTTGTGACTATCTATGTTCGCTGCAGTGTCTATTTCCACTCAAACATCATACTGGTGTTACTCTGCATCTGCATTCACCTAGTGCTTTGCCCGCTGTAAGTATTCCCAATACCTCACATGACAAAATGCTTAGGCAGCACGGGATCCCATGCAGAGGAAGTGTTTGGAGAAAGGAAAAAATTGGGGATACAGATGGATTCATTAAACAAATTTCCATGCCGATCTGTTTCCTGATAGATTAGTGGGATTCCAAAGTGTTCTCGGACCACCTAGATTTAGGAAAAAGTGGTGGTTTTATGAACCAGTATTCTCCAGGTGGATATGAAACTAGAAAACTTAGAGATGAACTTCAATCTAAGACACTACACTGTGTTCCCCAACATTGGAAATGAGGAAGACACTGACACCAAGAACTAAGGTGAAAAAGGTGGCAGCTCCTTTGCTGGTGAAAATTCTCTAGGGAAGTTCCAGGAATAGGGGTACCTTGTGAAGAATACCACTTTGGTCAAGCAGGGATGTGAGCCCATTCCCGATGCCATTGTAACCACACCTATATAGAAGAGGCATCCAAATGAACTCGTCAATGAATTCATACCCTGTTTGATTCTAGAAGAAACCCCCGAGGACAATTCTAAGGACGCGCCACCATAGAGGCCATGTCATCCTCATTGGTTCACTATGTGATTTCAAGTTTTTTGGGCTTCTTTGTTTTAAAGTTATGTTGTTTTCTTAGCAGACTGCAGTCAATTTTGGGTATGTAATATGTCATTCAAGGCCTATAGCTACAGAAAGAATAGTTTTATTTACTTCAATGAACATCATAATTCCATTTTTTTGAACGATTAGAAGGGTGTTCTGTTAGCCTATGACTGCCATATATAGTTTTTGTTAAAACTGCTCTATACTCTCTTTTGACACTATGAATACAAATTTTCTCTGCTATTTACAAAAAAACAAAAACATACAGAAATAGCAGTAGTTTCTTTATGTTCATTTGACGTGAGCTCACCTTAACAATGATGTTGTATGTATCAATCAAGTGAGATCTAATAACTATGAATTAAGATTGATGATGTGGCTTTTAGGCTGCTTACAAGCAGGAAGGAATATGGAAGAGGACAAGGGAAATACCTAACATAGGTTAAAGGAGCGACAACATGGTAGATGAGGAAATTAATGGTTGGGTTTACCCTGAGCATGGGCCCGAGGGAAAGTGTGGCGAATGGGATATTTGAGGTGGAAGTCAAGATAGTAGCTGCAAGAAAACCGCTTGTGGAAGAAATGGCTAAGTGACCATGTGAGGGAAATGATGGATTGGTTAGCTTGGAAGGAGTCTTCGTGAGTAGTCAAATGGTGGTGCATGAATGGAGGATGGTAAGGGCGAAGATAGGGAGAGAGTAGGATAAGGTGAGGAGACTTCCAGTTCAGAAGGTGAGCAGCAGGGTTGATGATTTGGTCATGAGAGGAGGAGTGAAAGCTATGCAGGAGTTGGCTGGTAGGTCTCCTGTGAGGGAAAAGGCTAGATGAGAAGTGAAAGGTGGCTCGTAGATGTAGCGTGAGGTCCATATTGGAGGGCTTAGTTCGTGGCTATGAATGGGCGATAGAGGGAGATAAGAGATGTGTGGGTGGAGGGTGCTTACAAATCGCAGAAAGGTCGCAACTGCAAGTGGAGGAAGGATAGTAAGGTTTTAAGTTCAAAAGGTATTTAAGGTAGAAAAAGGTACAAAATGAAATGGTTTTTGGGGCTTACGAAACCTAAACCATAACCTATGGCTAACTTAAGCTAAAAACTAACCTAAAAATAACCTAACTAGTCCTAACGAACCTTAAGAGCTAGGCATGTGAGAAGATGAAGTGTGAAAACCTAGGAAAACCCTAGCACAAGCCCTACCTAACATAGGCTGTGTGAGGAGGAGAGATAAACTAATGAGAAATGATCCTACGTTAAGAAACTAGCCTAGAAAAAACTAAGGTGAAACCCTAGGGAACACTCACAAGGAGACATGCCGTCATATGCTAAGGTGACAAGAGGAAGGTAAAGGCCTATCCTAGGGTAAAGTGCAGCTCTAATGCTACCACCAAGACTCAGACACACACATATACCAACATCCAAACAAGGAGGTAAGAATAATTACCTCTTTGTGCTTGTGTTCATCCAACAAATCGAAGCATCACCAAAAACATAGATTCACCAAAGAATTACCATAAAAATAGCTTGCATTAAATAGAAAACTTCTCCAAAAGTAGCGCATCCATCCAGAGAAACCCTAAGAAGGGTAAAACAAGTTCCTAGTGTATTATCCCATAAGTTCTGATTTAAAATGAATCTGAGTAGATATATTTATAATATCTCACACTCACTTTTACAAACAAAATCCAGGCCGACATGCCTTAAAACAAGTAAATTCGTGATTATTGAATGTCAACTTAAAATTAAAAGAAAATAATAATAAAATATATACTAAGGTATTCTACTTGTCGGTATTTTCATCCCCAGGTACTGAAACACGCTCAAATAACATAATCACTCCAAATGAAAGGCCAGAGTAGATTGGAGGGAGGGACTTATGCCCCATCTAACACCTAGAATACTTTAAAATCTCTCAACGCCCTTATCAAAGCACGAAAACAACCTAGTATGGAAGATTCCTTCCTATGAGGAAAGAAGGCCAAGGAAATCAAGGATGCACTAACTAAAGGTCCTGGAGGATGTATGAATTGGATGCAATTGAAGACTAGTGTCTCATGGCTGAAGCACAGTCCACCAAAGTGCGCAAGAAGGGAATGTAGCCATGAGACCGAGTATTCAACCTTTAGGGGACCTGGACACCAACCCTAAGGTTAAGAACCTCTTTAAAGGGCCATCAAAAATTCCATTAAGCCATAGTACCCTTGAAGGATGAGCAATGGCTCCATCCAAGACAATCATAGCTCAATAACACCCCTTCTAGTCAAAACAATTGGTCCTCTCTCCCTGGGGTACACCTGAAGGTGCGCTGGGTACAAGTGGAGCGTAACACTAAACACTTGAAACCTTATGCAATATTATTAACCAAGGTCTAGATGGGAAATATGTTCCAACAACCCCCCTCGCCCTTAAGTGAAAATGGTTGTGAGCAATTATTGAGGTGCCAAGCAGTAAGGATTATGGTCACCCTTTACATTAGTGATCCATATGAACTAAGGAAAGAGGTAAACCCACACGGGGAAAATACTCCCTAAAAAATGGACATGAAAGAGAAACCAAAAACTATATACACTCCAAAATAAATGAGTATGTCTAGAGGAATCTTGTTCTTGGGAAGAAGTGGATTATTCTCCCAAAACATATGCTTGATTTATTCAACAATGGAAACAAGCAAATCCAAAAGACATTTCAATACGAAACCAACCAGGGTGAGAACAAATCCAAATCCATGAAGAAACACTCGAAACTTTAGCTTCGAACCAGAATAGGTGAGATCATATCCAAGTGAATGTAGGTGTCCTTCCTCTTCTGTGCAAATCTAAAAATCGGTGCTAGCTATCATATAGGAATACATAAGAAGTAGGGATCCAAGGAGAGCGAATTCTACAACTCAAAGCTTTGATCGTTCTTCTAAAACATCCAAGGGATCACTCTTTCGCACACTAGCAGAATCAATAAAAGAAGTATGGAATATCAATGATGAGAGATGGAAAATATTCTCTTCAACAATATTTATGGCAACAAATCATATTTTATCTTCATGAAAAACAACATGAAAAATAGAGGAATCCACAGAGGAAAAAAGTTGAACAGGATCATTTGTTGAATATTCTACCATTTCTTCATGTACTTGCAAGCAACACTCTTTGAAATTCCTTACTTCAAAATAATTATGGAGAAAGGCCAAAAGGTGAAACCAAATGATTAAAGGTAATAACTGGAAGCAATAATGGAATTTTTTTTGAATCAAACTAGCTCTGATACCATGTAAGATTTTGGAATGCACAACATCAAAATTTTTTTTTTGAGTCATGTGACATTCCATCCTTGATCTAGATATAAAAAACAATCTCACTTAGAATTATTGGCACAAAGATACAGCAAGAATGGAGAAGAAATATTGGATAGAACACTACACAAAAATCACTCTGGTGGGAAATTGTCCACTCTGATTGTTGAGCAAAAACCCATTACAATATATAGGAATTATTAGATCCAATACCTTGGGAAGATACCATGGGATACCAAATACCATGATTCCAACAAACCATATGAGTAGCTCACATTAATGACTAAATCCCCCAATCTATGACATTGTGCCAAGTGTAACTTTAAGTAAAGGACATAATGAGGTGAAATGAACCAATATGGACCATGAAGTGGTTAGGCTCATCAACAAGTGTCCATAGAACCATCATGATGGCACTATAGGTGGTTTAGTGGCTTGGTTTTGGACCATTAATGAGAAAATTGACCAAATCCTCAAGAAGGTGCACCCAGTCTCCTTAAAATAGGGAAATACAATAAATACCCCATACATGTAGCATAGAGAGGCACATTGTCTCCTTAGGATAAGTAAAGGAGTGGGTAAGTGGAAAAACAAGCATAACCACTACTCTAAGTGGGTAAAATGCAGACAAACTAGGATCCAAGACACTAGACTAGGAACTAGGACCATTTTCACTTGGAACACGGGGACTTCACTTAGTGAACCTCTCACATAGCACGTGCGATCATGGGATATTAAAGAATACCCTTAATTTTGAGAGATATTGACCCAAAATCTTTTTGTTGAAACCCCCTCCCAATACTTAAAACTTCCTCCCCACCCCATTTTATACCTCAATCCTTATAAACCACCCTACCCACCCCCACCTTAAACCCCTCATCCCCCTAATACCTGCAATATATTGGTTTTATTTTTTATAATTTTAAAACCCACAATATGAACTAACGTGATAGGATATTGGTAAACAAGTGAAGACCCCGTGACTTGGAACAACTTACACTAAACACTTGAAACCTTATTAAAGATTATTAACCAAGGTCTATATGGGAAATATATTCTGACATAATGAGATACATATTCGAAATATGTAAAAAAATACATGTTGGAATATTCACCAATATTGAGAGTGGGGTGGTTAATTAATATTGAGCACTTTTTACCACTTCAAACTTTAAGATTAGATGTAAATATTAACCATTAACAATAAAATTCATTATTACATAAACCATACACAGTACGCAAGATATTTTACATTAAAACCCAAATGGTGGGTAACTATATAATTCTTTTCTTATATAATATAAATATTACATTCAATTGATTTACCATCTCTAGCTGCAAGTGTTGATGTAAAAGTAACTTCGGAATGTATTCATCCATATTTCTTATGTATTGTAACTCAATGTTTATTCCGGGATGTATTGTAATGTATTTGATTCATGTCATACCCCGATGTTTATTCCGAGAAGTTTCTATAATGAGAAAGTCATGTCAAGTCATTGTGGGTAACCCTCCTATTGGTCAAGTGTTAAAGTCCCCACAGTTGTGGGGCCCTTGGGTTATTAGACTATCCTAGTGAATTCAACCCTAGGTGAGTCATTGTAAGTCAGGGAAATATTCCCCACCATTGTGTTACCATCCTATTGGTCGGAGGAGTCAAAGTCCCCACAAGTGGTGGGGCACTAGGGTTATTAAACACTCCTAGAGATGTTGGCTCTAGTAAGTAATTGTTAAGTGAGGCCGACATGTTGGAGTGGGTTCCAAGTGAACGGAAGAATATAAATATAGAGTGAGAACCTCTCTATTTATCATAATTATACACACACACTCACTCATTCGGGTGCATGAGTGAGAGAGGAGAAGCTCTCTCAGTGAGAGAAAGAGAGACTACTACTGCCGGAGATCATCTTATTGTTTTCCGGTTTTACCTTTGGTGCTGATTATATCTCTAAGGAAGTTGTGGGGTTTTCTCCTTTATGTTTTCCTTGAGAAAAATTCTTTGTGTCTCTTGTCTCTTGTGTTGTGCTTGCGTTTTATTGCTGTGCTTGTTATTCTCTTAGTTAAAAGATCCTAAAATCATAATGCTAGCTTGACTGATAAAAATCTAACATGGTATCAGAGCTAACCTAAGAAGAAGACATTATGCAGCTACAAAAGCTAGGGATTCTTACTTTTTGGTTCTCTCTCCACAATCCATCAGCAAAATTATGCTAGGCTGACTCTCCATTGAAGGGTGCATATTTCTGTTGAAGCAGAATTTGATTCCGAGCATTTTTAGTTTTTCAATGTGGAAATTAGGGATTTATACAGAAGAGGAATTTTTGAGTGAGCCCAATATAGGATTTTTCTCCTCACAAAAACCAAAGTTTAGAGCCTTGGATCAAGAAATTTGGTTGGGGCAAACTCTGGGAAAGTCAAACCCTAGTTTGACCTCGAGCTAGAAAAACCCTAAATACTAAAACTGCTACATTTTGGTACATTCGTAATATCCTGAGATTGGAAAAGGCTCAGTAGGTTAAAATTTCAGGAACCAAATATAAATTCCTAATTTACACTGTGCCCAAAAATCACCCTCTGATTCACTATATTCTGGGAGATATGATCCCTCCACTTTAGGGTTCCAGCCTCTTCTAGAATTCATCCCTAAACAGGACACCTGGGGCGAATTGTAATATCTTGGGATACAGAGGTCCAAATGGAATTCTTGAAGATGTTCCAGAAATGGAACAGCCTGTACGTTAGTTGGCCCAATTTTCAAACTCAGAAGATGAACCAGTGACACATGGAAGTCCATACAACTTCACTGTTATAAACAGTCCTATAACAGGTCACCTTGGGAAAAGGATCATAAATCCAAATTGGTGACACAAATTCTGATGAACACTATGGTATTGGATCAAGGATA
Source organism: Pseudotsuga menziesii (assembly GCA_001517045.1). NCBI lineage: Eukaryota > Viridiplantae > Streptophyta > Pinopsida > Pinales > Pinaceae > Pseudotsuga > Pseudotsuga menziesii. The sequence continues at coordinate 437,593 of LPNX010455291.1, read as the reverse complement.
TGTGAGGTTACCTCACTATGAAATTTCAGACATAGAGGAGCAATAATTTCTGATACATCACAGAAACAGTAACAGACATTTCTGCAGAAGAAATTGGAAAACTAGGGCCTCATGTTCTGGGAGCTTCCCTCCACTGTTTCTAGAAAAGGAGTACATTGGACAGCTCCATTTGAAGGGGTCTATTTGTCTATCCAATCAGATCTGAAAAATTATAAGTTTTGGAAATTAGGGTTTCTATGACAAACCCTAGATCAGCCAGCTCCGGAACCAGGACGGACACCTCAAATTGGTAAGATCTAATCTTTTGCTATTTCCATTTGAGGTTCTAATTTCAAAGTGATCTATCACATTAGCTTGATGATAATGTTGGTGAAGTTGAACAAATTACAAACATGGAAGTATATGATCTCTCTGAAGAAAATGAATTAGGCACCTACATGAGTAGATAGGTTCCAGTTCCAGAGGGAGATGAGGCTAGAATCCTTACACAAGAAGAACTTGGTCAAGGCCAAGAAGATCATTGTTGATTCAGTCACGAATCAACTTGTACTACAAGTGTCTTCCTTAAAGACACCGAAGATGTTTGATTCCTTGACCAAGCTATTTAAAGGGAAGAATAGAAATTGGAATATGACTTTAAGAAACCAGTTGAAGAATGTGAAGATTCAGAATGCAGAGACCATGCAGTCATACTTTACAAGGGTCTCTCAAATCAAAGAACAACTTGAAGAAGTAAAAGAATAAGTGAAGAATGCATAAGTGGTGATGGCCACCTTGAATGGACTCCTAGGATCATGGGATTCATTCATTCAAGTAATGTGTGCCAGAAGGAAGTGATTGCTTTCAGTAGACTCTGGGAAGAAGAAGAAGCTCGACTCATAAGAAGAGAAGAGAAGATGGGAGCAATTGAAGATCAAGCTCTCACCATCCAAAGAAGATCCCTCAAGCGATGAGGAATATGAAGAACTCAATTCTTGAAGAACCTCTTATCCATCTTGAGAGCTTGGATAATAAATGGTAAAGTCTCAAATGAAGAATATGATGAAGTAGAAGGATCAAGAAGGAGTCTACCCATGAAACAAATAAAGATAAGTATTCAATTGTCTTTTCATGATATTGTTTTTGTTATGCATTTGTTTATATTCAGTTGATGTATTATGCATGATAGGATGTTTGCATTAATGACAGTATACTACTAATATGCATGTGATGGGTAAGTAGCTCATGGTGCTATACAAATATCCATTGCTACTTATATAGAATGAAACCTCTTTGCTGACATATTGGATTAGTGCACAATCTCAATGCTGTCATGGTAGAGATGGAAGGCATCTAGAAAAGTTTTCGTGAGATATGGATGAATGTTGTATTGGCTAAAGTAGTTGCATGATCACATATTTATGCATAAGAATTTTCCAGTATGAATATTCCTTATGAAATGTTTCTAACCATACAAATCCATTTGATTTGTAGGAAAGACTGCATACATAATCGCCTGCAAGCAAAGAAGAATGAAACTTGTTTCGAAGAACAAGTGATGATAGTTCAAAGGTGAAGAATAATATGATGAATGCAGTGACATCATTGATGTAGAACCTTCCAGCTATGAAGAAGTAACCAAGAAGACCAGTTCAAGAAGAATGATGTATAGGATGTAGTAACGATACATGAAGGGAAGTTCATAGTTCCATCATGCAGTAGATGGAAACATCGTGGATACAAGGAAAGATTCGAAGAGACATTTGCAGCCAATGGGAGTTGAGACACATGACAGGAAGAATCATGTGTGCAAATGAAAGAAGACCTTGTACGAGCTCAAAAGACACCCATGGGATAACACATACATGAGGAGCTTGATGAAGATCTGAACCTTTGCTACAAGGTTGATAGAGGATGACAAGCTCACAGATGGGTGCGAGATGAACTTTTGAAAAAGTTCAATATAGAGGATCTTGATATCCAGTGATCCTAGATGGATACATAGAAGATTAGTAGCATAGGAAGCTACTTGTCACTCCAGTACAGAATGTTCAGTGCATAGAGTATGGAAGATAGAGGGAGTATGATGCTTTGCTTCAGAGGGAGTGACTACAGAAGATCTAAGGTTCGACATGGTATGACAGGATGGATAGATTATTGATGACTCTAGGCTTTACTGAGAGTAAAGTAGATTCCAACCTTTGCTTCAAGGTTGAAGGTGGAAGACCAGTGATGCCCCTGTTATGTGTCGATGCACTATTTTCTAGGCATGAAGGTGTGGACAAGGGAAGTATGCAGTAGAGATCCTGAATAGGTTTAGGATGATGGACTACATGACCACACATATGGCATCGAACCTGAAGCTATTGATTATTGCGTCATTAGATACGGTTGATGCTACGATGTATCGTCAGATGATTGGGTCCTTGATGTACCTAACAAATACGAGACCAGATATTTGCTTTGCTGTGAAAACCTTGAGCCAGTTCTTGATAGATCTGAGAAATGTTCACTTGATTACTGCAAAGCATATTTCGAGGTACCTGAGAGGTACAGTTGATTATGGGCTCAAGTACGATGCGAATCAAAAATATTAACTTGGAGGGTTATGTTGATTCAGATTGGGTAGGCAGTGCCATCGATAGGAAGAGCACTTCAGGGTGTTTCTTTAGTATGGGATCACGTGTGATCTCTTGGTTTAGCAGGAAGCAATCCTGTGTGGCACTGAATACAGCTGAAGCAGAGTATGTCACAGCTTATTCAACTAGTTGTGAGGCAGTATGGCTACGGAAGCTCCTATCTGATTTATTTGATCTCCAGATGGATGCTACTTGTATACATTGTGACAACCAGAGTTGCATGAAGTTGTCAGAAAATCTAGTGTTCCATGACAAGTCGAAGAATATCAAGATCAAGTATCACTATATCAGGGATATGGTGTAGAGGGGAACAGTGAATCTCTAGTATGTTGAGACAGAGGAACAAATAGCTGATGTGTTGATGAAGCCATTGGCCAGAGTGAAGTTTGAGTACTTTAGGGAGAAGCTTGGTGTTCTCCAGATCGAAGTTTCCTCCAAGGGAAAGTGATCAGTCCCATATCCATTTTGACATGGTGAGAGGATTGGTTCCTTCCATGGTTAGATGTAAGGGTTGAGCCATTCTTCCATGGTAAGAGGATTGCTTCCTTCCATGTCAGATGTGAGTGTTGGCCATTCTATTGAGTAGGATAGATGTAAGGGCAATTGCCATTCTGGGAATGGAGGTAACTGGTCAGTTACCAGGAAAACTCAGTCTAGGACTAAGAAGCCATTCTGATGTGATAGAGGGATGTGTTCCCACTTGATCAGATGTAAGGGCTAAACCATTCTGTCATGGCTAAAGGATTAGGTTCCTTCCATGTCAGATGTGACTGTTGGCCATTTCGATGAGCAGGTTGGATGTAAGGGCAACTACCATTCTTGAGGAGAATGGAGGCACCTGGTCAGTTACCAGGTAGCTCAGTCAAGGACTAGGGTCCATTCTGATATGACTGTAGGATTGGTTCCTACAAGATCAGATATGAGTGCAAGCCCTTCCATCATTGTGAGCAGGATGTGTTCCCGCCTGGATGGATGTAAGTGCAAAGCCTTTTCATCATTGTGAGCAGGATGTGTTCCTGACTGGATGAATGTAAGTGCATAAATATTTCATCATTGTGAGCAGGATGTGTTCCAGTGTGGATGAGAGTCTTTCATCATTGTGAGCAGGATGTGGTTCTGGCTTGGGTAGAAGAACATATATCTTCCATCATTGTGAGCAGGATGTGGTTCCGGCCTAGATGAAAGTGTGGAAATATTCTATCATTGTGAGTAGAATGTGTTCCTTCCTGGATGGGAGTACGAAACTCTTCCATCATTGTGTGCAGGATGTGTTCCCACCTGGATGGATGTGAGTGTTGTGCCTTTCTGATGAGTAGGTCAGATGTAAGTGCTGAAACCTTTTCACAGATGATAGTGATTTCTTATCATACTGGGGAATGTGACTACTGGGCCTTTCTAATGTGATTGTAGGCTCCTACATGATCAGATGTGACTGTTGGACATGCCTTTCTGACGAGTAGTTCAGATGTAAGTGTTGGGAAAGCAATTCTGACGATTAGGTCAGATATAAGCACTGAAGAAGACCTACATGATGGCTAGGCCTACAACCAGCATGAAACAGGGATAGCTCCATAGAACTTCCTATGACAAGAAGAATCATGAGATAGCACCAGTGATGATCCAGATCGAGTGATGATCCAGATCCAGTGAAGATGATGTAGCAATGATGATCCAGATCCAGTGATGATGTCCAGTGATGATCCATATTGAGTGATGATCCAGATCCAGTGACGATGTCCAGTGATGATGATACAAATACAGTGATGATCTAGATCGAGGGATGATCCAGATCTAGTGACGATGTCCAGTGATGATGATTTAGATCGAGTGATGATCCAGATATAGTGATGATGATCCAGATCCAGTGATGATCTAGATCCAGTGATGATGATCCAGATCCAGTGATGATCCAGATCCAGATGAAGATGACTTGAAGATGACGAGGACTTGATGATGACTCAGATGATATAGAGAAGAAGACTTGTGCTGATAAATTGTGTTGAGAGAATACCTTCCTAGTTAAGAGGGAGTGTTGATGTATTTGTAACTTCAAAATGTCTTCATCTGTATTTCTTATGTATTGTAACCCGATGTTTATTCCGGGATGTATTGTAATGTATTTGAATCATGTCATACCCCGATGTTTACTCTATGAAGTTTCTATAATGAGAAATTCATGTCAAGTCATTATGGGTAACCCTCCTATTGGTCAAGGGTTAAAGTCCCCACAGTTGTGGGGCCCTTGGGTTATTAGACTATCCTAGTGAAGTCGACTCTAGGTGAGTCATTGTAAGTTGGGGCAATAGTCCCCACCATTGTGTTACCCTCCTATTGGTCGGAGGAGGAAAATTCCCCACAAGTGGTGGGGCACTAGGGTTATTAGACACTCCTAGAGATGTCGGCTCTAGTAAGTAATTGTTAAGTGAGGCTGACATGTTGGAGTGGGTTCCAAGTGAACAGAAGAATATAAATAGAGAGTGAGAGCCTCTCTATTTATCATACTTATACACACATACTCAGTCATTGGGGCGCATGAGTGAGAGAGGAGAAGCTCTCTCAGTGTGTGAGAAAGAGACCGCTGCTATCCGAGATCATCTTACTATTTTCTGATTTTACCTTTGGTGCTGATTCTATCTATAAGGAAGTTGCGGGGTTTTCTCCTTTATGGTTTCCCCAAGAAAAATTCTTTGTGTCTCTTGTCTCTTGTGTTGTGCTTGTTATTCTCCTAGTTAAAATATCCTAAGATCATAATGCTAGCTTGAATGATACAAATCTAACAGCAAGGAGGCTACAAACCCCTAGTTTATTAGATCCAACTGAAAGCAGACCACAACCCCGTGGTTTTACCATAGGCCCCAACATATAGTGATGAATCCAATACTCAGTGATATCCAACTCACTTGATTTACTAGGATCAACATAAATGAGGATACATCCCATTTTCCTTTCCCTCTCCTACCACCCTAAGATAAATAATAGAGTCAACCTATCACTATCACTATATCTGTCTACCCATTGAAACTGTTATGTTGATAGGGATTCTCTTCTCACTACTGTCAAAAACCAATGACATAGACTCCCTAAACATTGGCCTGAAAATGTTTTACCCTTTTCAGCAACACCCGCAAAGCAAGTGTAGTCTAACCCAAGATGTCTGACAAAGGGCTATAGGAACCATGTTTTCGCGGTAGTAAGAGGACACACATGATCTCATACCAAATCACCCAAATATCTAGGATCATAACAAGGTACAATGAAATCGCACCATTAACCAGTTCTACTTATCATTGTGATGTTTATTTGCATTAACACATATTCAGATCAACATATATATTGACATACATTAAACTAGTAAGTAATGCGGTAATTTGCAAAATTCACATAGCAGTAAAAGAAAAAAAACATAACACAATCATTCATCATTCTTTATTAAATTATCTGATACATCGCAGATCAACATAGTTCCCAACCAAAATTTTTGAAAAGAGGCTACAAAAATAGAATCCATACAGAAACCATCCTTAGATACAACAAAATCTGCAGGTGCAAAACATTACAACCCAAAACATCTCCAAATGTTGATCTCTAAGATACAATTCATAAGAATAATTGTAAGAATGAATTCATTCCCTAAGATTTACAATCCTAATTCTACTTATAGGCTCACTTGGCCGTTACAAAATAGTCCACTTGACCATTCGCTAACTAACTTAACCAAAATATCCTTATTTGTCGACTTCTTTAACCTTTCCAAGTGACATTTTTCCTTGTTGGTGCCCTTTCTGTCGCTAGTGGTGCTGCACTTTTTGTGCGCTCACTCTATGTTAATATGCCCCCAACACAAACTTGTGTCTTATGCTCCAACCTCTTTAGCTAGACTCTACTAATGTGTTTAGTTTTTCCTAGAAGTCATGATACACTGCCTTGACATGGTCAAAATATTCTTTGGTTGATGTCATGATTTTTGTGCATTCTGTCAATGCTGGTTATGTTGGGTGTTTACCTACCATCTGTTGTATTTTCTCTCATTCGGTCTGGAGTTTTGTCATTCCTTCCATTGCTTTTAGTGCTACTTGTTCGGCTTTACTCTAGAGCTCATCCAAGTGAGTTGTTCTACATTTCTATCTTATGTGCTCCTTGTTAACCCAATTCTATAGTTTTGTTAGTTCTGGTGCCTTTGTTACTTGCACTAATGGAGGCATCGTCTTCAGCCATCTCCTCAATGATTTTGTTAATAAAATTTAAATTTGTGGTAATTTATATATTAAAACAAATTTATAATAAAAATAAATATATTTATTAAATAAAGTATTAGTAATTTTTGGTTTTATAAATATGAGTAACATATTTAGCTAAAAGTGATGGTGAAAATTCTTGTTTTAGTTGTTTATTAACTAGAAATCCTCGAAACTCATAAATTCCTTGTGGATTTAAACATGTAATAACGAAAAAATATTGTAAAGAGTTGTGTTTTCTTTTCAATTATATATATATATTAAAATAACAATAACATTGAATATGTAAAAATTGCATTTAATTAAATATTTGCTTTTTTAAATTTCAGAAAATGTTAACAAGTTCCTTGTGTGTATGTGAAATAATTTAGCGAGAAACACATAATTATATATATATATATATATATATATATATATATATGAACATAATTTACTCCGATGCACTAAGGCGCATATATTTTTTCTAATTTATTTAAAACATTATACCTTTTACTAAATTTTGAAATTGACCATTGAAAATTTCAATTGCATTTTCTATACATGTGTGTCCATGTAAACATTTTTTTACTACTTACTAAAATTGAAATACCAAAAATACCCTTTTGAAGACAAGGTGTTGATATGGGGTGTATGTATTTTAAAAAAAAAATCTTTTGTGTTTTTTATATTGTTAATTTTTATTTGCATTGCTTGGAAATTGGACATGGTTTTAAGTGTAAGTTTGAAAAAAAAAAATATCATATGATCTAGAAAACCCATAAATTATATGTCAATGGATAAACCATTCATGGGCTAATTCATCAGAATGAAAGCTACCACCTAAGGTGCACCCAAAAATAGGGCTTAAGTCTTAGAAAGAGTTAATCTATCATTATGACTATATATGTCTACCTATATCTATATCACTCCCACATAATTTCCACTTTCAACATCTACCAATGTCATTGTCTATGTTAACTTGTACCTGTTTCATTATCTTTATCAACTTGTACCAGTATCACTATCTCTAGCAATCTATACATGCCTAAAATTTATCTTTCCAATAGTTCCTAGTAACAATCATCCATATATTTCATTTTCATATTCCAATAATTATAGCATAGTTATTTTCAATAATATATGACCATAATCTATCCCAAGATAATCACAATGATTTATTCCAAGGTCATCACCATAATATATGAAAACATTACAATCATCTATACCGATATTATAGCAATATATTAACCAAGTTTCACAAAGAAATAATCTCTAATAAGATTCATACCATATCCAAGATAAAAATATAGACCATAGTCCATGAGAGGAATGACCATCACAACAGAGCCCCATGTACAAAAATCATGTCTTTGTTAAGATGAATAGGAAAGAAAGAAACACTTCAAGAAAACAACCTCTATATCATTTCATCACATAATCCTTCCAATAATATTTCCAACAAGAAAAATAAATTGAATTCTAATATTGTATGGTAAGTTATGTCATTTTTACTAATATTCACCAAAGAACAAAACGAATCTCAAATGTTTCCACACTATATCTTCTACAAAATTTTGCACATTTTCTCCATGGTTTGCTTAATTTGGAAGAGAAACTTCAAGAGCTTGAATGATGATGAAATTACAAATTTCATATCCTATTTATACCTCCAATATTCCTTTAGTTTATTTTAAGGTTTTTGTTTCACTTATCCTTAAATTTAGGATCTCCATATTTTCAGAGCTACTTGAATTCGTTAATATCCCACTTCAAGGATTCATTATTGGTCTTTAACTTGACTTCTTTATCACTTTGTATCTTCATCAAAGGGGATTTTGGTATTCTCCTTATCACACTAAGTGGGAACATCATCTTTCATTGTTGGGTTTCTTTCCTTTTTATGTGCACCCATTCTTACTTTCGGAGTTATTTGGACCCATGATCAATACTTTGGTGGATTCTTCATACTTCATACAAATATTTCTTTCGACCAAATTTAAGGGCTCTTTAGATCCTTCTTCATAATGGGTCCTGTTACCCAAAAATTATAGTCATGTGGAACTAACACCATCGTTCTAGGGGTATCTTCACATTCTCACCAACATTGCTTAGGGGAAGCCTTAAGGACTTCTGTAGGCATTCGCTCCATATGTGTAAAACCCAAAGTGTCTTCCCATGAGGGACATGCTTAAAAACTATGCCAAAATGGGACCACTTTGGAGTTATAAACACTTCAATACCCTTTTAATAACGTTGACATCAATGAGAATTAAATTTCCAACAATATACATCGAATCTAAAGGGAAATTTTAATAACCTGTACATTAGTATCCACTCATTGTCGAATAATATCTACATTAAATTATGTTATAGTTAATTACAACCAAACAAATAAGTGAGTAAATTTTTTTAGATTTTTAATGCTTATATACAATATCTAAGAACATTTAGCATCATAGCCATAAGAAAAGGATCACTGAAATAAAGACAACCACAACCACACAAAAGAACAAAGAGATTTATCCTGGGAACCCTCATGGGGGAGAAAACCTAGAAAAACTTCCTCTATATAGAACTCGACCAAGTATAGTATAAAATCCCAACAACAATAATAGTTGCTCCTCTTGCATATTATACTCTTTCTCTATCTCTCTAGTGCAACGCTTGAGTGTAATTTATACAAGAATGAGAGAGGTTCCTAGAAGATTTATATTCATTAGGTGAGTGAATCAAATAACTAACTAGTTCAGCTAGGTTCTTTAATTAGGTCCGAGCTACCTAGAGATACTCAAAATACTTTTTATATATTAATTTTGTGGGTACTATTTCCCCGACATAGAACAAAGGGTTTACCTCAAGACTTTTACATGACCAATTACATCTAGGACATCTCCGAATGGAGGTATAACATCTTGCAAGGAGAATACAACAAACGTACAATAGAATATCGTTCAACGTTACAATACTTTAACACTCCCTCTTAACTAGGAAGGTATTTTAGATCAACAACAACCATCATCACAATTGTACAAATGACTGGTGATTCTATATATGTCACAGGGAGTTTTGGAACAACATCATGCATCTTCGTCATCAATATCAATATGAGAATATTGGATCATCTTTTCCAACCATAGTATGTAAATATTGAATCATATACTATCAGTATTGGATCATGTTCTGCAACATCAGTATGTGGATACTAAATCATCTTCTATGAGTATTGGATCATCTTATGCAACATCAGTATGTGGATACTGAATCATCTTATGTGTGTACTGGATCATCTTCTACAACATTAGTATGTGGATATTAAATCATCTTCTGTAACATTAGTATGTGGATATTGAATCATCTTCTACAATATCAATATGTGGATACTAAATCATCTTCTTCCATATCAATATGTGAATGTTGAATCATATTGTGAATACTAAACCTTCTTTTGTAAGATCAGTATGTGAATATTGAATCATCTTTTTCCACATCAGTATACAAATATCGAATCTTCTTTTTCAACATCAATATGTGAATACTGAAACATCATATGTAGCATTAGTACATGTAAATAATGAAACATCATAATTTGCATCATCAATATGTAAATACTGAAACATCATCATATGCATCATCATTATGTAAATATTTAAAAAACAACAACATCATTAACATATTAGTGCTAAATCAACATCATCAATAAATTCTATATCATCATTTGCATTATCAACATAGAGATGTTGGAACATCATCATCATCAACAACATAAAAATGTTGAAACAACATCATCATCATCAACACAAAGTGTTGTGACTTCAACCACATCAACATTATCAACACAGGGTGTTGGGACCACAACCACATCAACATCATCAAGACAAGGTGTTGGGACCACAACCACATCATCAACATCAACATACAAATGATGAAGCAACATCCTCATCAAATACCAGTATATAAATACTAAAACTACCTCATCATCATTAGTATTGAAATACTAAAATTGTCTTATCAACATCAGTATAGAAATACTGAACCTGCCATATCATTAGTATGAAAATAGTGAACCTGCCACATCAACATCAATATGAAAATACTAATATTTCCACACCAACATCAATATGAAAATACTAAACTTTCCATGTCAACATCAGTATGAAAATACCGAAATTTCCACACCAACATCAATATGAAAATATTAAACTTGCCACATCAACATTAATACGAAAATACTGAAATTTCCACATCAACATCAGTATGAAAATATTTAAACCACTACAATAACATCTTGTCTAAGTTATTAATCCTTTTGGGATGACCAGCCTAGTCAAACATATTCATCTCCCTGGGGACCAAACAAGCCTTTTCTGGCTTACTAACCCTTTTGGGTCAACAATCCTAGACAAACATTTTAAATCCACTTCTTGCACTCTGACAATCTTGGAGAAGCACCTCAATGGGTTCTCTTGTAGATCCATTTGGGAATTTTTTTCTAACTTACTAAGCCTTTCGAGTCAACAATCCTAGCTAAACAGATCAATCTACTTGGGCACCAACAATCCTTGTCTTGCTTACTAACTCTTTCAGTATAAACAAGCCTATATATACATACTAATCCCCCTAGGATCAACATTCCTCATCTGACTCACTAACCCTTTCGGATCAACAAGCTTGGCCAGACTTACCCTACCCTAGGATGAGATACCACACCACTACAAACTTCTACCATCTTCTTCACTTCCTCTTTTGAGGGAGGTCCTTTTGGACTATTCCAATATTTTCTCTAAAGTATTCAAACTTTACATAAGAAAATGCCTTAGTTAAAACATCTACCACACATTCCTCTGTAGGAACATACTTGAGCTTTACAACTCCCTTCTGCAACTTGTTCTTTATCATCATTCTCTTTTACATCCGCAAAATCATTGTACAACCATAACTTGCATCATTCTTCTTTTATGCATCTGCAACTACATCATTATTCTATTGTACATCCACAACTTGTATCATTCTTCTTGTGTACATCTACAACTACATCTTTCTTCTCTTGTAGGTGAATGCATACAATCCTTTCTACAAGTCAAACACAATTGTATCATTAGAATCATTTCATAGAATACAATTACAAATTGTTATGCATAAATGTAGATTCCATATAAATGTGCAACTATTTTTGCTAACAAGACAATCATCTATATCCCATATACATACGGTAACTTTCTAGATTCCTTTCATCTTTCCAAGACATTATGTCAACAAGAAGGTTTCATTCTAGATAAGTAGAAACATAAGCCACTTACCCATCACCTACATATTAGTAGTAAACTACAAATATTCTAATATGCATAATACATTTCCTGAATCTAGAAACATATCTATGTACACAACTAAAAAACTAGATATATAGGAAATGCCACTTCAAATACTTATCTTTGTTTATTTAGTAGACCCCATCTTGATCTCTTTCATCTTGAATTACTATTCTCTACCAATGTGTTTAACATCATTCTCTAATTATGAGGACTTGTTCCTATCTTGCTCATGATCACAAATAATGAGCAAGTCTTCTTACATCACATATCACTTGAAAATTTGTCCTGGTGTTGGATCTGTGTGTCCTACCAAGGCATCTGTTTTTATCCAATGCTGAAAGTATGATATTCATCTTCATCGGTAGAATTATCTTGGATCATATTCCTCATCACTTGAAAAATATTCCATTGCTTTCTTTTCAACTGCAGTGTATTCATCCTTAGTTGCACTAAGAGAAACACTGGTCTACTTTCTGCAACATGTTGGACTGATCTTTTTGTTTGTAGCACTACCAACCTAATCAAAGTCACTATATCTCTAGAAGAATATTCTTTGGTCTCTCGCATATATGTGACCATACTCAATTGTATCATTTAGGTACCACACCATTTACTCTTCAAAATTTTCTTGGATAAGGAAAATATGCTATGGATTTCATCATCATGTCAAGATTCTTGAACTTTGAGATCTACCGTAGTAACTACCTTTGAATTGGAACACCATCCTCCCTCTACATCTTGTACTCTATGCATCAGGACATTGGAGTGGCAGGTATCCTCCTCTACTACTAATATTCTTGGTATCCATCTATGTCACTTGTCAAGGTCACTGGATATCAATATCCTCCATCTCGAACTTTGTTGTGAGTTTTCTCTTGCAACCATATATGAGCTTATCATCCTTTGTAGGATTATATATTCAAACTTGTAGTAAAATTTGGGATCTCCATCACTCTAGTTGATCCTCAAGCTCCTCATGTAAATGTATGTGCTATGGCATGGGTTCCTTTTGGGCTTGTAAACATCCTTTTTTTCATAGGTGGTTCTTTGTAGAGTGTATCAAACCATATAGTCTGCTCAATAGTTTCTTGTACTTTGATTACACCAAATAGCTATTGTAATATCCTCCATTGAATAGGTGTGCCTATCCCCTAGAGCAATGTCTTTCCATAATTGAATATCTCTTTCTGATAGAAACTACAAACCTTACTTTGTATATTTTGATACTTTGATCTGTTGTATGCTTGATCTTGTAGATCTACTTGGAATACTTTACAAAACTTTCCTTCATGTCTTGAACTCGTATCCAAGCATCATTGTATATGGTCGACCGATACTTCTAGATCATATCATTCTTCCATTCTTCATTCTTGGGACATTCTTTCACGAAGTGTCCTTTGTCATCACAACTAAACAATTGAGTTGTTAGATCTCCTTCTTCTATAGTCCTTTTATTCTTTGTGGGAATGTCCTTCCTTCTTTTTTTTATCTTCTTGGCATGAGTTGTTAGGAATTAATTGTCATATTATTCCATTTATTCTTCTTTTTCCATCAATTAATATTCTTCTTACATGCATTCCTCCATAGATTATCTTCAATCTAGAAGAAATCCCTTTACTCAACTTGGAAAACCATTCAGTTTTAATCTATGCTTCTATTTTTTTGACATTGTCTCCACTGACTTCTAATTTCTCTTTGAGCTAAGATACCCTTGTGAAGTAACTGTTGATCCCATATTTGTTATCATTTTTGGCAGTTAAACTACTCATTTAAACATATGTTTTTTCATATTTTGCATATTTTATGTCACGCATATCACTATTCAGCCCCAGGTATGAATGTATTTAAGGTTTATGAAAATCCTTTTATTATTATCATTTTACAATTTTATTAATTAAAATTGGCATGGTTTGAAGCACATTTGATTTATTAATTTATATGTATATTTGTTTGTAGGTTATATAGTATTTTTGGACAAATTAACAACAAGCACGCATTCATCTAGCCATGTGCACAGCACGTCCAGCTCATCATCCAGCTTGCTATGCGATACTCGTTGGTAGGTTTTCGAGCATTTAGATGTTGTTACTCCAGACCTTCGTCCTTAGTGCACCAACAAACATACATCACATTTTGTCCTAGAAATGCACACAACATATCCAACTCATCGTTTAGTTCACCGAACCAACTGCACGCTAATTGGAAACTGATTTTAGGCATTAAGACGTTGGAATAGTCTGCAAATTGTTTAATGTCCACGCATTTGGGTGAAAGCACGTTCCTCAGTCTAGAAGGATTGCATGCAACCTCCTTCATTGACACCTCACCAACATTCCACACATTGGGTTGATGCATTAACCCACGTTCTAGAAGACTCTCCTCTGTGTGCTCTCCTTTGTCCAACACCACTCCACCAGCTGCGTTGAACAAGGAGTTGTATGCTACATCATGTACACTGAAGAGAACCGTTCACATTGAAGAAGGAATGGTGCTATGTGTTGGAGTTTGATTAGTTAAATGCCATAATGGTTGACTACATTTAGAGAGAAATCGACCACTAAAGGGTCTACTTGCTCATCTCTGTAAACAGTATATATATCAGCCTCTACATGAGAGCTCAGCTAGCTAGAAATTTTAACCAGTTTATGCTTTGATTCATTGTTCTTAAGAACATTGTATTTCAATTCCATATTATTTAATAAGAGTCATATGATTTTCTGTTGATGATTTTGTTTGAGTAAGTGTTAGCCAGGAACCACCCCTGATTCTTGAGAGGGCCCCTGATCAACCAGAGGTTCATTCTTTCTGTGTAATTTCCTTCTGTTCTTTCTGTTGTAGCTAGTTTAGTTTATTTTCATTAGATTGTTGTATATGTTTATTTCATTTATTTCTTGTAATGCATTTTATTCTTGAAGTTAAATAATTAAGTTGTGTGCATAGTTTGCTTTCAAATTTGCTGTTAGTCATTTCATTTCCAGTTTATTGATCAATTTTGTTTGCAATTAGATAGACTAGACTGATTTTTTATCAAGTTAAATAAAATCAGTTTTGTTTATCTCCCTTTTGTCCCAAGTTTATGAAATTTGAATTTCAGTTTGTTTATCAATATGCAATGATTTCTTTTTCATAAATCTGTTTAAGTTTATTTCACTGTCGAATTTGATTAATAAGTAGGTTTATTTTTTGCCTTTATACATTAGATTTACATCTACACAAATTCAGCTGAAGATAAGCTCATTTAGGTTATTTTATGTTATTTCAACTGTGCAGACTATCATTCGGACAGCCTGTTTAAACTGTCATTTAGTCACCCCTTTCAGACCTATAGTTCAGTCTGTCATAGCCCATAGTTTCGTTTTCAGTGTTTTTAATGTGTTTTGAAATTGTTTGAAGTTCTGTTTCTTTAGTATTTGAAGTATGCTTTGACTGAAATGGTTAGATGATAGTTCTATTTAACATTGAAGCTGAAGTTAGGATGTTTTAGGTTATTTATTAAAGTTTTATTATTGTCCCTACCTCTCTTCACTTTGAACATGTTTTGAATTATGTTGTGTTTTGTTTCTTGAGTTTGTTTTTTATTTCTTTTTACTATTGTATTGTTTTGTGCTCATGCCTTTGTATTGATTTATCTATTTGCATGTAAAACTTAGTATTAGATGTGTCATCCTTAGAAAATTATACTAGTACTTTGTAAACTATTCCCTTTTCATTTATGTGATTACCAAAAGAGACTTGTAGGACAGAATTCAAGGATATTCCTATTAAGTTTTCTACTTGCTTCTCTTATTAAGTCTTCTTTATTATGTTTTCTACTTGCATATAAGTTAAGTATTCCTTGCACCCTAGTTTTTTATTTGAAAAGTTAGTTGTTTATTGTATCTTTTTCAGTTTAAAATTATTTTCTTATGAAATAAATTATCAATTATTTAGTTTACTATTATGTTCCAGTTCAATTAGTTTAATAGTTGAATTCTTAGGAGTTTGACTCAGTTTTTCATTTTGAAAGATATTTCAATCTTTTTTTGTTAAAATATTTCCACAACACCATAGAAATCCCTCTACCTTCGTATATATTTTGTGTCAACTCTAAGCCTACCAACCCCTGTCGATAATTAAATATTAGGTGAATTAATCTAGACGATATAACACCCAACAATTTTGGCGTCGTTTCCAGGGAGTTGTTCTATAAGGTAGAGTAGAAATCCTTATGAAGTATAGTAATAGGCTGGTGGCGAGGAGCAGTAAGACGAGAGGCAAGAACCTATGCATATGTTATAACAGGTGCCCCCAAATTCAGCAGTAGCAGTAGCATAGGTTTTTATTTAGTTTAAATTTTTTCATGAGCATACTTAGATATTGTCAAGGTAAATTTGTTAAGAGAGGAAAAATTATTGAAATCCCTACAAATTTTTGTAGGGGACATAATTCCCCAACTACTAACTAACTACAAAGGTATCGAAAGACACATGTTGGAAGTAGTTCTACCCGAAAACCTGAAGAGACCCTCTCAGGGGATCTTACTGGGGAATCAATAGAGGGAGAAGGAACCTTGAAAAGAGGCTCTAAGGACCCCATCCCCGAGGAAGTTCAAGAAGATCAACCACTAGGAATCTCTAACCCTCCACTATTTTTGAATACAAATAACACAACTTTTTCACTAGTAGGAGATCCAAACTTTGTTGACTTTGTTGATCCTTCCCTGGTAAAAGATCTCTTTGGAACCTCCATATATCTATTCATATCAAAAATTGAAACTTCCACAGTAGAACCTACTATCCCTCTAGGATTTAATAAAAACATGGTTGATTAGAGGAATATCTCTCCCGAAAAAGAACGTTGCAACGCCACATTCATTAGAGGAAATTTCAATTTAAATGGGCCTTCCAAAAATATTACAAATTCCATGTCATCATGTATTATCCAATCAAAATGATTTAAAATTAAAAAATGGAGCACCTATTAAACAATTTTTAATATAAATTTGGGGATAGGTATCATAAAAAAAACTACACTTTTTGTTTGTATTTTCGACATATCTCCCTGTGTGTTTACTCAAATTTCGACCAGGATAGCTCGTTGGATGGGGAATTAAATTACGCATCCAATGAGTACCCACTTGGAATAATTTTGATGGGCCTCGCTACCCAAAAAACAAGAAATATCTAGAAAAATGTGATGATGACATCATCATCATGTTTTTTCAGGTATTTCTAATTTTGGGGTAGTGGGGCCCATAAAAAGTATGCCGATTCGGTACTGGTTGGATGTTGAATTTAATTCCCCATCCAACAAGCTATCTCGATCGAAATTTGAGTAAAATAACAGGGAGATATATCGAAAATACGAACAAAAAAGTAGTTTTTTCATTTCTTCCTCCAAAATTAATAAATATTATTTTATTAATTTAACTATTATTTTATTAATTTTCCTTAGGAGGCCCATTTTGAGTTGAAATTTCCTCTAATGATCACCTCAAAAGGATCCTCCTAGGTATATCTACGTTAAAAATCCATCTTATATGGAGAGACAGGGAGAAAATAAAGATCACGATGAAGTTAGAAATGACGAAGGAGAAGGGGAAAATTGAACTAAGGATACCTTCAGGCTCCCTATTTTAGATACTATGCAGGATGTAACTATTAAAAACATCCCTCCTTCCTCCTTACCTACTTTCTATGGAAAAAGTAATGAGGACCTAGACACATTCCTGTTCAAGTTCGATATTCTTTGTAGCAGTTATAATTATCTGTAAGATGCTCACAAACTAAAACTCTTTTCGCTACACTAAAATATTCCGCCTTGAGATGGTTCATGGGATTAAGTGAATTCACTATCAATACTTGGGATGATATGAAAACATTATTCTTGTGAAAGTATCAAGAATACTGGAAACCTAAGGAATCTTGACATGATATATTCAAGATACAACAACTTGAGGATGAAATACTAGAGGATTATCTCGAGATGTTCATTTATACATTACATAAATCAAAATATAGTGATCTAGGAGGATCCAGGAAGACCAAATTTTCAAAGTCCTCCAATCTCAGCAAAACCAGCGCCAGATCAAAGGGATCATCGAGATGATTCCAACGGTGTTTGTTTCACCTCAAACGGACTCTATATGAGAAAGTTATCGCGTTCTGTTCTATGAGGTCAACAGGCAAAATTGGCAAAAAGAGGTGCCATGTGGCACCACTGACAGGGTGGCATGTGGTATTCGTACTGTACAAACATGATGACATGGCACCACTGACAAGGTGACATGTGGTATCCGTACTATACAAACATGATGATATGGCATCACTGACAGGGTGACATGTGGCATCCGTACAGTACGGACGGATGACGTGGTAGTTGTACGGACAGACAGGTGGCAGCATGGTCCAATCAAGATGCGACACGTGTCATGTATGGACGATGAGGTGGAAATCCAATCAGTAGTACATACTAATCAGGATGCGACACATTTCATGTATGGACGATGAGGTGGCAATCCAGTCAGCAGTACGGACCAATCCGAATGCGACACGTGTCAGTACGAAGGTGACTGTGCAACTTAGTTGGAAGTACGACAGATGAGTTGGAAGCTGACTGGGCGTTGAGCTGGACCAATCTAGAAATTCCATGTGGCAGCATCAGATTGGCCAATATTGATTGAAGTTCACCAAAATGTTGTTGCTCCATCGGTTTCGAACTCCTGACCTCCCATACCCTGTCTCCGCACCTTTACCAACTGCGCTGGTAGTGTTCTTTCTGTAATGTATGGAAATAATATTATTTAAAGTGGAATTTCGAGCCCCAAAGAAGTAGAGGCTTAGCCCCGACCTTGGTTCTTCCTCCAGCGTGACCGGGAGCTCTGACCAGCATGGGAGCCTGTGCTCTATTTCAGCACATGTCGAATTATAAACTATATAAAATGGGTTATAAGTGGGTCTAAAAACAAGTTACGTTATAACAAATTTGTTTTAAAAAGAAACCATATTGTGGGTTCAATGAACCATGTGGTTTTGGGGGAAAAGAATTTTATTGTAATATTCTAAAAATATAAAATGTGGTTGGCATAGTTGTAACTATGTCAACTACTTAATTTAAGAAGAACCTAACCAAGTGTGGGGAGTTGGAACCATATGCCTTCTTGGGAAAAATTTGTTGTAACTAAAGAATCATGAGGAGAATGTGGAGTGGGGCAAGCCAAGCCTATATAAATCCACTTAGTTTCCATTTTCCACTCATGCTTTGGAGTGGAGACTTTGTAGCTAAAATAGAGAAGGGAGATTGTGTAGCTCTACAGGAGGAAGGTGGGACTGTTTATACTCGTTTTACACCATTTTCAGGCTTCGGAGTTGTTGGAAGCAGTCTGGTTGTGTTTTGGGCAGCGGTTCTCTTCCTGACCATTGTCACCAAGGTATCATTGTATCATTTCCATGTATTTTTCCTTATGCTGAGATTATAGATCGGCCCTCCTATTGAGAAGCAGGCCCGGAGATGTAGTCCATCATGGACGAACTCCATTATCAACTTGTTGTCGTTATGTGTGTATTGTCTATGCTGTTTGGTTCTCTTCTTATGGATTTGTGAGCTTCATTCATGCTCTTTATGCAATTCATGTTAACGTCATAGAGTAGCAAAGATCTTGTTTTCGAATCATGTGGTATCAGAGAAGGTCTATGTAACATTGGATTGTGAGTGTGGATGCTCACGAGGGCTAAACTGCAAGCTGGTGAGGGTACAGTAGAGCCTTATAATTCTGAGATCGGATGTGCACACCAAAGGAGGAAGATGGATGCTAATGATGCCTGCATCGAGATGGAGGAAAAATTTCATAAGGTCTTCTACATGATGGCTGACAAGGTAGACAAGTTGTTTGCAGACTATGAAGAACGCATGGCAAAAGAAGGAAAAGGTAGTGAAGTAAATAAGGAAGACAAAGAAGTGAAGGACGAAGGCAATGGTTCAGTTAACCAAGGAGGAGGTGGCGAAGAGCCTCCTGAGCCTCCCTCTTCACCTTCAGCTTCAAGCACAAGTTCAAGTGCTTCTTCCTCATCTCATTCTTAGCATTTCAAGGTTCCTCACAAAGAGCCACAAAAGAATCCCTTATTGAAGCTTGATGTGAAATTTGATTTTCCCATGTTCAATGAGGAAGTGAATGCAGAGAAGTTGAACAATTGGATAAGGAAAATTGAGGTCTATTGCCGAGTCCAGCAGATCAAAGAAGAAGATGTGAAGATTTAGTTGGCTTCACTTCAGCTGACAGGCATCGCACTTGTATGGTGGCAAAGCAAGCTTCAGCAAGGTAGAAAACAAATGGGTAATCTTCTCTTATCGTGGTCTACTTTCATTTCTGCTTTACGTAAGCAATTTTATCCATTGGGTTATGTTCAAAAGGCTATGATGGATTGGCAAAGTTTTAGACAAAGAAAGAGTCAGAGTGTTCAGAATTTTACTGAAGAATTTAGAAATAAAGCTCTAGAGTTGAATATTTCTTTAGATTCTCCTGACACTCTTTTGAAGTACATTGGTTCTCTTCATCATTATCTACGCCATACTTTGCTATTGTTGAATCCTACTAGTGTGGATGAAGCAAGTGTTCAGGCTACTCATATTGAGAGCAGGAGGAAGCATTTGCAAGAAGACCATTCGAAGAAGCCTTTCAAGCCTAACAACAACCATAAGTCCAAAAAGAAAGACAAGAGCACACTAGTACATACGGGCATATTTTTCCATGTTAGTTTTCCACGTTTTTTTACTTTCGTGGAAAAATCAAGGGTAAATTATGCATTTTTACAAATTTTTTTAAGGAAGCCCCGACTTTCGTCACTGTATCCACGCCTGACCGTCTCTATAGCGACGGCCGTCTTTTGTTGACTTTTTACAATGGTCAAGGCATCGATACAGCCATGGCCAAGACCGTTTTCTTTTAAGAGTGAAGGTCTTGCACCTTTTCCACGAAATAACAACTCCTGCAAACTCCTTTGGGACCCAATTCCTTCGATTAATTTAACCACCAGTCATTTCAAACCCATCTTGAATCCCACAATATCGACCAACACAAGGAGAAGGGCTTTGCTCACCCAATTCATTCAACAGATATCGTTGCCTCGAATGCCCCCGCCCCACCCCAAGCAAGAACGGATTTTGTATCGGGAGATTCAAAGGCAGAGTCTCCACTTCGATTCTCTGGGTTCGGTACGCACAGTCTTAAGATCGCCTCCACCCTGCCTAAAGCTCTTGGTTGTTGAAATGCGGCTTCACCTATGCTCTCCCACCTATCCAGCAGTAGATGAGATGACTTCAGGGATTTTATATTGATTCAGGAGAGTTTCCGTTAGAGGGGGGATAGATAGAAAAGGCCAAGATTTGGGGCCTCTGTTAGTTTATTTTTTGATAGGTTTATGGATGATGGCAATGCTGGCTTTGTGTGTAGTGGGTGTGTTGTTTTATGAAGGGTTTTGGCTTCATGCTAGCTGTGGGGTTTTGTTGGGGGCGGTGTGGATTCAGAGTGGATGGATTGGGCACGATTCGGCTCACTGTGGGATTTTTGCATATTATGTTTTATTTCTAATCATTTTGTTTGAATGTGGGAACTGTGTTGTTAGATTTCCTTGTAATTGTCAATGTAAAGAAAGAGTATGAACATCCTGGGTTTTTGACTTTTTTTCTTCAGCTTGAGAAAAACATTGGGCTCATTGCGCTAGCAGCAGGTTGGACTAAACATGTAGATGATTGGTCCCCTCAAGTTTCTGCTGCTCATACAGGCACAAGTGTTGCTGTCACAACTGCAAAATGGGGAGGTAATGGAAAGCGACTTTAGAAAAAAAGTACCCTCATAGCAATGACTGCTCCAATTGATGCCAGAGTTTTTAGGAATTTTTATTGGTGTAAAGGTGGAAGGCTCTCCACCCAGGTACTTCAATTACCATATGCAATAGCAAAGTGAGCTGGACACCAAGGTGTGTGCTTCTCTGTACATTGACTAATACATTCTATTTGGCATTAATAATATTATCTTATCTCACTAAGAGTCTAATGTTGCCACAATTTGTGTCAATCTAGGTGGAACAAGGAAAATATCTGGAATTCTTTATGTAGAAGGCTGTGATTTCCCTAGAAGAAGTAGGTAGTATACTTGGAGGGAAGCTGTTGAAAGGGCTAGGAGTGTGTCACAGCTTGCAGTTCAGGTCTGTCTGTTTTTTGGTGTTATTTAGTTGCTTTCAAGAAATATGAAATGTACATGCAAATTGCTTAAACCATTTAAGATCTAAAATTAGTTTTTTTTTTACATACTGGACACGTCTGCAAGTTAGGTATCTTGATGCTTATATTAAATGGAAGGATCTTGTATATCCAGAAGATTGTCATGATGGTAAGGCTGTGGACAAAGAGGGAATTTCTTTCAGGAATTCCACCATTTGTGGGAAAATATATGAAGGTGGTTAGGCTAAGTATTTGTTGGACTTTGGAAACCAGAAAGACATTCCGATCTGTGCTGTCAAACATGGTAGAAAAATTGAAGAGACTGAAGGCAGTGGAAACAAATACTGGTTGGGAGAATTTCATGTTCCTCTGTATGTATTGAAGGCCTTTGAAGATGGACTTCTCCAGGATTGTCCAAACAAGGGTTCTAAGCAAGTTTGGAAAGGTCCGAATAGGCCGATGAAAGGAATTAGAATTAAGGATATATATTCATTCCTTTTATGTAAGGAAGAGATGAATGGAAAGTGTTCATGTGCCCAGTGTGGGAAGGAGGTATTGGTCAGGTATATTCTCTTCTTCTGGTGATATTTCACGAGTTCTTTCCTTTGCTCAGTCTTTGTAGGTGGTATTTGATGGTACCCCAAGGCTTCTTCTTCTTACCACTCTGTTACATGTATGTAATAGGAAATGAACCCTAGCTCTAAAATAGGTAGTAAATACAGAAATTATGACTTCAGAAAATTAAAAAATACAAAAAATCCATACCTGTGCATCCACACACGCCATCAAAAGGTTCTTCTCCTTGACACACTTGTCATCATTATTTTGATTGATTGCCAAGAAAGACAGAAATGATACCATTTCTACTGTGCAAGGTGGACGATTTTGGCCAAACTTCTTGGGATTTATATACAACCCTTTCCCTTTCTGGCCCATATCTGATGGGAAATGCTATGCACAGATGTTATAGAATCCTTCTAGAAGATCCGTAGCCAATTTTTCCTGCAATATCAGCCATAAAACAAGATGGGATATAAGAAAAATGGGTACACCTTATAAACTTTAAGCATCGAAAAACATATCAGATAACCTTGCACTGGTAAAAAGTATGAACATCAAAATGTCCATTAAACTTTGATGGAAATAAGTTATAAATTATTAGAGTTTAAACACTTGGATTATATTCAAAAGCATGACTTTCACTACAATGAATATAACTAAAATTTATCATGTTAAATTGCTAAAAACAGTTTGAACTGGTGAAGGTCAGGGCTCAAATGTAATTCCATGGTTATGACACATTCAAATTCTCACCATTACTTGGGATGTCCACACAGCCATGGTGTGAAATCCATACATAGTCCTAGTGACCTAGAGCATGTTCCAAATCACCCCTCTTAAAATCAGATCCCAGTTTCCCGCAAAAGATGGTGAACAGTAAGAGGATAAATCCCATTAGCTCACCTCTACATGCACTGAAGAGAGAGTAGAGCCTACCCATACAGGCATTGGCTCATTATTTCTAAAACCGTAATGTTCATCTAGAGTTTTACACATGAAAAACTAGGCTTTATAGGCCTGCAACTTCCAAGAGCCTAATTTTTAGATTCCAAAGCAAAATATTACTGCCAAAACTGACACATTTATAGGTAAAACTTACTGTTGTATTAGAACTTTAACATGGCAATTGTTGAGAAATGCCAGTTTTAGAGGACCCTGTTTCTTCTCATGTATATTCATCCATAGTTATGGTAATATAGTTTCTTTATTGTCATGCAAGTTCAGTGCCTTTGGTTTTTGTTGTAGAAGTCTCTTCTGGTTGCTTACATTGATTTACGGATAATCAAGAAGTGCTCTTGGCTTACAAATGTAAGCATGTTTAAGGATCTACATTTCAATTTCCAAAGAGTGATGGAGATGTTTTATAGTCTCCAAAATCCATAATATATCCTACATAACAAGAGGAAAAAATCTGATGATCACTGCAATCAACAGGAGTGATTGAGGAAATCAATTGGATTCTGAAGGCGGTAATGATGCTAAAACTTGAGCTCAGATATCCACGAGTACAGAGGTTTCTGATCCTAAGGAGTCTTTCCATGCTGAAATATTCAGTAGCTTTGCTGAGGGAGATGGTATTATGAGCAGTCACCCCACATTCTTGCAACTAAGGATGTTGCTCTTGTGTTATCACACTCCTTGATCCTGCTAAACACAGATCGGCATAATGCACAAGTTAAGAAAAATATGACAAAAGAGGACTTTATTAAGAATAACAGGACCATTAATGATGGGAAATATCTTCCAAGAGAATTATTATCTGAACTTTACCACTCTATTCTGAGCAATGAAATCCGAACATCATATGATCAAAATCCAGCTATTCCTGAGATGACACCAAGCCACTGGATTGATCTCATTCGGAAATATCAGAAGAATCCTCCTTACATTGTTTGTGATTCCAAACCTTTCCTTGATCATGACATGTTTGCTATCATATCAGGTTCAACCATTGCTGCCATGCCAGTGGTCTTTGACCATGCAGAGGATGAAGATGTTTTCCAAGAATGTGTTGACGGTTTTCTTGCTGTGGCAAAAGTGTCAGCTTGCCATCATTTGGAGGATGTGTTGGATGACTTGGTGGCTTCTCTGTGTAAATTCACAACACTTCTGAACCCATCTACATCTGTTGAAGATACAAAAGCAAGGATGGTGACTGTTGCAGTTTTCACAATTACCAACAAGTTTGGGGACTATATTCGGAATGGATGGAGGAATATCATCGAATGTATCATCAGATTACACAAGTTAGGTCTGTTGCCTTCCCGAGTTGCAAATGATGCAGCTGATGATCCAGAACTAGAAAATGATGCTGTACATGGGAAAGTTTCCTCTGGAATTCCACTTATTTCTCACATGCCCTCAATAGGTACACGCCGGCGGACATCAGGTTTAATGGGTAGATTCAATCAGCTTTTGTCTCTTGACAGTGATGAACCTAGGACTTAGCCAACTAAACAACAACTTGCTGCACAGCAGCGCACTGTGCAAACAATCGAACAGTGCCGTATTGATAGCATATTCACTGAGAGTAAATTTTTGCAAGCTGAATCGCTACTGCAATTAACAAGGGCCCTCATCTGGGTAGCAGGTAGACTGCAGAAGAGTAGTTTACTCAAAGATGAGGATACTGTTGTGTTTTGTCTTGAGTTATTGATTACTATTACACTAAAAAATCGGGACAGAATTATGATTCTATGGCAGGGCATTCATGATTACATTGCAGGTATTGTACAGACAACAATTATGCCTTGTGCTCTAGTGGAAAAGGCTGTCTTTGGACTCTTATGTATCTGTCAACGATTGCTTCCATACAAGGAAAATCTTGCAGAGGAACTTTTAAGATCTTTACACCTTATTTTAAAACTGGATGCTAGGGTAGCAGATGTGTATTGTGAGCGCATTACTCAAGAAATCATGCAACTTGTGAAAAAAATGCTGGGCACATTAAATCTCCAGTAGGATGGCGTACCGTTGCATCAATACTTTCCATCACTGCTCACTATCCAGATGCTTCTGAGCCTGGTTTTGAGGCATTATCATTTATTATGACAGATGGTGCACACTTAATCCATGCAAACTATGTATTATGTCTTGATGATGTTCGTTCTTTTGCTGAATCTCAGATTGGTACAACTGATAGGTCTATGCGAGAATTGGAATTGATTTCTGGGGCAGTTAAATGTCTAGTGCAGTGGTCAAAAACTGAGTCCCATGATTCCATAGTTGTTGGTCTCTCACGAGAAGATACAGCAAAGTCCTCCCAAGAAGTAGGAGAAATGTGGTTGCTAGTTGTACATTGTTTCCGAAAGGTTTGCATAGATCAGAGAGAAGAGGTCAGAAATCATGCCATTTTGTCACTACAGCGGTGCCTGTCAGCAGTAGAGGTCATTTACATAACACCGTCAATATGGTCACAGTGTTTTGATCAAGTAATTTTTACAATGCTCGATGATTTGCTTGAGATTGCCCAAGGACACTCTCGGAAGGAGTACCGTAACATGGAAGCTACCCTTCAACATGCAATGAAGTTCCTGTCGAAATTATTTTTGCAGTTGTTGGGTCAGCTATCTTCCTTGTCTAATTTTCGAAAACTATGTCTTGGGGTGCTCAGCGTTATAGATAAATATATGAAGGCAAATATTAGGGGTAAAGGAAATGAAAAGCTTCAAGAACTTATTCTCGAGTTATTGAAGAACATGCTGCTGATATTAAAGGCTCGAGGGGTGCTTGTACAAAAAAGTACACTTAATGGTGATAGATTGTGGGAGATGACATGGTTACATATCCAAGGGATCCCTCCAATCTTGAAGGCAGAATGTTTCCCTGATCAGGACCCTGAAGACAAGCCAGATCCCAAGTCAGATCCCAAGTCAAATGGCAGTGAATTTGTGGAGGATGCAGCAGCTGGTTGTGAGGTTGCTATAAATGATGGTAGCCAGGTGAGACAGGAAAAAGGTGAAAAATAAGATATAAAGTATGAAATACCATCGCCACAAGGTCATACTACTAGCCTTTTGTTTGGTTAATGCATGCACAGTATCTTGCTTGCAATTAATCTCTTGATTTCCCAAGGATACAATTTTTCTGCTACCAGGTCCAGTTCTCTGATTCCTGTCTCTTGTCTCCATACTGCTAATGCACTCATCTGTTCTCCCAAAATTGCATCAAGGGGACCAATATGAACAGTGATAGACTCTGGCCATATCCAACAGAGCTATTCGATATTCCTTAATGAGGTAGAAATCTTCCTCCCAAAATTGCATGGAAGGATTGTTGAGCACAAGGCTTGTGCTTTTTAGGCATGGTCTTGTCAATTTGTCCTTTATTTACTTGCATGTTTTAAGCACCGAGAGGGATCCAATTCCTCGAGGTCTAATTTTTTTAATTTTAAACACAAGAAATATGATCAAAATAGTTGCCATCATTTGAGACAAATCGAATCTTTAACTTTGACCCTGGTTTGTAGGGTAAACAGGTATAGTTGGAAATTTCCTTTTCCAAAAGTGTTCTAATTGATGTCTTTAGTTTCAAACCATGTGAAAATAGTGCCATATACCTATACTATTTTTATCACTAGGATGAGTGTGATCCTACATTACTATTTTTTAAAAGCATTTGCTTCAGTGGCATTCCCTCTGAACATATTTGAAGTGTTTATCATTGTTAACATCCTCTCTTGCTGTATACACCTACCATTCCTATTCTTTTCTAGCATGTTAAATTTAAAGAAACAAATTTTCTAGCATCATTTCTGAAATGTGGAATGAATATCATTTCATGTCACTTGTGATGAATAAAATAACTAGCATACCTTGGCCTATTTTCCCAAGGCATTCTGGAGAAAATTTGGGGAACAAGCTACAGATTTCTGTGGTCCTGGATAAGGGAGAAAGAAGGCCTATCTCTAGTAAAATGGCAAGATCTTGCAAAGCCAAAAGAACTGGATTGATGGGGCCTGAAAAACATATATCATTTCCAGAAAGCATTAGCAGCTAAGTGTATGGATAGACTTTGGAACCAAATTCTTGTTCAGAAATATATAAAGACAAATACAGTAGATAGATTACAAACCCTACCAAATAATCCAACAAGCCTCTACCATATGGAAGGCAATGATTAAAGCCTTTATATTGATTGGGAAGTAGCTAGTTTGGAGGGTTGGAAATGGGCTGAAGATTAGGGTAGTAATGGGACCCTGCATGGAAACAGTTCCCCCTATCAACATGAAATGTTAAAATGCTTTAAAGTTCAAACATTTCAGCAGCAATAAAAAATAAAAATAGAGTGTGCAGCTGTCACTAAGTTGAGTGGCTTTTCTTATACAGTATCCCTTTGATAGTTATGAACCCCACTAATGTCAATAAGTTGCTGAAAGAGATCAGCCATTCCATGCTCTTCTGTGACTCCCTCATTCACATTTATATCACTTTGTACCACATGATATACCCATGATTCTAAATAGCCTATTATGCAAACTTATGCAAACTTAGTGAAGATAATTATAACAGTGTACATGTGAAAGAATAGAATGCGCATAGCGGAAAAGTATATTATCATTGTATGTGTTAGCATGTGTTGGACAGCACCAACAAACAACACAGAGCAATGGATTATCTGAGCCGATATTTCTTGGAGGCCCTTTGGAATTTGACCTTTACAAACCACTGAATTTAAAATTTCCCACCCGTGCTAAATTTTATGAAAGTCAAGAAATTATTTCCAAAGAATAAGTGCTTGGGAGACAGCTTGATGTTCATGGACTTTATGGGAAGATTGATTCATCAGGCCTTCGCATGCAACCTTGGTGCTAATAGCAGTTATTGGAAACCAAATTTTTGTCTTAAATGCCACCCCCTCCTCATTGGATGCACTTGGTAACATACAAGCTCTGGACCAAGCATTGTTGGCATCTCCACCAATGGATTTTCCTCCAAGATGTCATGTTCAACTTTATCCAAATAGATAGAACATTGGCAAGGAGTTAGCATAATAATCTCTGTCCTGTAATTTACTACCAGTTTTGACCACTTACCTGCCACATTGATTGTGCTTTACTAGAAGTAAAAAATTTAAAAATATCACTTTGTTTTGTGCTAATCATATATTCATAACAAAAGATATTGCTTATTCATCTGCATCTTCTAAGGGTGCTAAACCATGGGAAGAGTTTGTATTGAAATAGCATTCGGCTACACTTTTTTTTGTGGCACTACATTAATGAAAAAACACTAAAAAGTAGACTTTCTGAATCTTATAGGATTTTATTCTGCTTTTCATCACTGATCCACACTTATAGAATTGCTATATTTTCAAATTGTGGCAGTCCAATATTGGCAAATATATTGGTGCTTATCTTCGATGTGTGTTTATTTATTCCAGGCCTCCTGTCGCAGGAATTTTTCTCTTGATGTTGTCTTATTAAATGCACTTGGGCGTTTGATACACAAGGACATTGAGGTGCATCCATATTTTAAAGTTTGTTTTTAAGTGACGGATTTCATTTGGTGCTTAATCTGTTGTATGATTCTTAATATGTGATTTACATTGATGCACTCATCTATATTTCCAGCTTGTTGCATTACTAGTATATGCGGATAATGGAGTCCCTGTTGAGAAACCAAAAGATGATGCAGAAGCCCCTCTTCTTACAACTTTTGATGGTGTTGAATTTCCTTCCACTGAGCGCCCGATCAAACTTCTTCATGGACGTGCCTCCTTTAAGCTCAAAATATCTCAGGTATGCCAAATCCTTGACATCTTACATTTTTAGGTGTCAGGCTGGACACTGGATTCCCTAAGGTGGTTATGTTATACAAAATGAAATAATGCCTCAGATGTCATTTGTTGCCGTGTCATTACTTGAATTCACCTATACATGCCTGTGCATTGAAACTTGTCTTTGATAAATTAAATTGAGTGTGAGTTAATTCCGGAATCACCTTATATTCACTAAGATTGCATAACCCTTGACTGCACCTTTTCCTTCATGGTAAAGCCTTTTGATGAAATCAACAAACGAGATATCAGTCGCTCAGTGGCATTGCTTGAAAAAATATATTGCAGTGCCTTAATATATTTGCAACCGTTTGGGTGGCTCTGCCCCTGTTTGTGAGATGTTTTTATTTGTTCTTATTTCTTGAATATTTACTGTTATCACTTAAGCACTTCAGTGTGACAGATTGATCTATTTCCATTGGACTGCTCTGATTACCTGTGGATTCTTCACCTTGTGGAAGGCGACCAATTGTAAACCAAGTATGAATTTGTTTGTGTGTTTTGACTTTATAGTCACCTAAAAGTCTTTTAATGTGCCAACGACACCTTATCAATCATAGTCTTCTCAAGATATAATATATTCTGCACATTTGTTCTATGATTATGGTTATTATATATTGGTGATTGTATTATTCTGCCTCCACTATGATGCAACAAGCAATTTCTACACTGATCGAATTGGAATTCAATTATTAATGGAAGCTCGTTGTGGTACAATTTGATTATGATTTATTGGGAAAAGCTTCATATAAATTGTTCTGTATGGAAGTTTTTCTGTATATCTGTGTTAAGTACAATACTAGCTACAAATCGAAA
>LPNX010455291.1:392131-406951 GCA_001517045.1 Pseudotsuga menziesii | reverse complement strand
CTTGCTACTGGAGATCGTGGTGGTCGTGTTGTACTCTTTGAGAGGACGGATGGAAAAGATGTAAGTTTTGAATAGAGCTCACAATATGTGGTGGTATATTCATTCTAGTTTCTGGTATAGGCTTAACATTCTTTTGTTTAGACTCTAGAGTCTACACATATCCATTCTCATCTAAATTTGAGAGAATTCGTTACTTGTATTATTATATATATACATTCTTTAATTATAGCACTTTATCTTTTGAAGGGAGTTTGGTTGTCCTGGCCATTGAATCAATAACAGAAGATTTATTTATAAATGTTTAATATTCCTTTGTTTAAAAAACTTTTTAGCTGCATTCTCGAAAAGAGCTGGAGAGAATGGATTATCCTATTATAAGGCATCCTGAATTTCGTTACAAGACAGAATTCCAGAGTCATGAGCCTGAGGTATTCTTTTGCATTTTTTATGTTTCTAATATATTTGTAGCATTATATTTAGTTCAACTTTGATAAGGATTGTTTTCCAAAGTCTTTTGTATATGCTCAGATCATCTGCTTTCCTGTTGCTAGTTTGACTATTTGAAGAGTTTGGAGATAGAGGAGAAAATCAATAAGATCAGGTGGTTCCCGTCAGCTAATGGTGCCCTATTTCTTCTTTCGACCGATGACAAAACTGTCAAATTTTGGAAGGTAATTACGGTGTGAGTTATTTTATTTAGTATTGGTAATTTTGTTTCTCTTTTGTTTTGTTTCCCTGCGAGATAGGTGATTAAAATTTATTATTGGCATGTTAAGAATTTCATTTTATGTTCTGAATCTTTCAGACTCTTCTCTTTACCATTGTTTTCCTTGTCTTTAGCTTCCTTACATTACAATTTTCTCAATATCTTGTAAGAATTGGGTCAGCTTTAGAAATGATTTTGAAGGAACTAATAAACTTATTTAACTACAAAATCCAGGCTTCCATTTGCGGTCAAAACTCCTAGGTGCCTAAAATGCCCATATATATATATATTTTTTAAACTACAGAGAACGTCGCTATAGCGACGGCTTGCCGTGGAACTTTACGACGTCTTTCTGTCAATATAGAGACGTCTGACCATCGCAAGTATTGGGGTTTGTCTTTTTCATTTTAGGAAAGGCCGTCGCAATTGCGATGTCTTCCCGTCGATATAGCGATGTCTGACCATCGTAGGTATTGGGGTTTGTCTTTTTCATTTTAGGAAGGGTCGTCGCAATTGCGACGTCTTCCCGTCGCTATAGAGATGGCCTACCCATGGAAATATACACACAGCGAAATAGAACATCGTCGCTCTTGCCACGCAATTAACAGGTCGTCGCTATTGCAACGAAATTGTTGCCACGGGAAAAAAAAGACTTAGACGTGGCAATTTCCACGCTTCTCCGTGGAAATTGCCATGTTTTGGCCATGGCAAAATTGATCACTTGTACTAGTGGCAAGAAGATAGCTACTACCAAGAAGGAAGGAGGAAAGCTCCATTGCAAACATTGCGACACTGATGGGCATGATGAAGAAAGTTGTTGGAAGTTGCATCCTGAATAGAGGCCAAAGCATTGTGGAGGCAAAAAGAAGAAAAACACCATTGCAACAGTGCAACGAGATTTGGGTTCTGACTCAGGTGACAAAACCAGGATTACAGCTATGGGAATGCAAGGTAACAAAACTCCTCATACTGGCTCAAGTTCTACTCATGTTTCTAAAGAAAATGATAAAAGAAGAAGTGAGTTGTTTCACATCAGAGTTGTGTCTAAGCATACAAAGATTGAAACATTATTTGATCCGGGTTCTCAAGTAAATTTGATCTCAGAATCAGTTGTTAAGAAGTTGGGCATACAGACTAAACCTCACCCCAAGCCTTATCCTCTTGGATGGGTATGTGATAATGCTAAGCTACATGTGACTAAACAATGCAGGTTAAGGTTTTCTATTGCTTCAAAGTTGATCGATGAGGTGGACTTAGATGTTGTTCCTCTTGACATCTGTGATATCATATTGGGAATCCCATACTTGTATGATCGAAAAGCAGTATTCTTCTATCACGAGAACAAGTACCATCTCACCAAAAATGGGGTGGAGTACATCGTGAGAGCTCACAGTATGAAGGATAACACCACTCTTGTTAGTGCAGGATAGATGAAGAGACTCATCAACACTAGTAAGAGATACATGCTCATGGTTGTGAGAGCAAAAGATGCTGAAGCATCCGATGCTTTCAAAGGTTGTGATCCTTCTCATAAAAAGGCTATGATTAATATTGTGGCTAACTATGATGAAATATTTTAGGAACCTACAGGTTTGCCTCCCAAAAGGGAGATTCAACATGAGATCCATCTCCAGCAAGATGCCCCTCTTCCTAATGTGGGCATGTACAGGTTGTCCACAGTTGAAATGGTAGAGATTAGGAAGCAAGTTCAAGACTTGTTGGACCAAGGAGTGATCAGACCCAGCTCCTCCCCATGTGGTTCACCGATTGTGTTGGTGATGAAGAAAGATGGCACATGGAGGATGTGCATTGACTATCGGGCTCTCAACAAGATCATGATCAAGAATCGATGCCCACTTCCTCACATAGATGACTTGCTCGACCAGTTGAAAGATGTTGTGTTCTTTACCAAGCTAGATTTGCGCAGTGGCTACCACCAGATCAGAATTGCAGAAAGTGATGTGTGGAAGATGGCCTTCAAGACCAAGCAAGGTCTATTTGAGTGGTTGGTGATGCCCTTTGGGCTTTGCAATGCACCTGCAACCTTCATGCGGGTAATGAATGATGTTTTCTGGCCATTCTTAGATGATTTTGTCATTGTATACTTAGATGATATCTTGGTCTTTAGCAAAACTTGGGAAGCACATGTGGGGCATGTAAAGCAAGTATTAGATACTTTGAAAAAGGAGAAATTGTATGTAAAATTGTTAAAGTGTGAATTTGGCAAAACTTCATTAGTTTACTTAGGTCATATTGTAGGAGGTGGAAATTTAAAAATTGATCCTTCAAAAGTTGATGTAATTGTCAATTGGCCTAAGTCTACTAACACTACTGAAGTGAGAAGCTTTTTAGGAGCTGTTCAATATTGGAGGAGGTTCATTCAGAACTTCTCATACATAGCATCTCCTTTGCATGCCTTAACAAGTGTAAAGAAATCGTTCCAGT
This sequence comes from Pseudotsuga menziesii, assembly GCA_001517045.1. Lineage (NCBI taxonomy): Eukaryota > Viridiplantae > Streptophyta > Pinopsida > Pinales > Pinaceae > Pseudotsuga > Pseudotsuga menziesii. The sequence continues at coordinate 403,800 of LPNX010455291.1, read as the reverse complement.
GGGGAGGTAAGCAACAGAAAGCCTTCGACACATTGAAGGGAAAGATCAGCACCACCCCAGTCCTAGCCTTGCCTGATTTGCAACAACCATTTGAGATAGAGATAGATGCCAGTGGATATGCCATGGGGTTAGTATTGATGCAGCACCGCAAGCCTATTTTCTACCATTCAGAGACTTTTACTCAAGCAGTGATCAACTACCCCACCTATGACAAATAGTTGTATGCTTTGGTTCAGAGTGTCAAGAAGTGGCAGCACAACTTCATGGGTAAGGGGACAATCATCCATACCAATCATCAGCCCTTGCAGTATCTCCAGTCCCAGACTAAGCTCCAACAAGCTTGTCATTTCAGGTGGATGGGATTTCTTCAACAATTCCATCTAGTGATCAAGTACAAGAAGGGTACTAGTAACAAAGTGGCAAATATGCTTTCTATACCTCCTATTATTGCATCTATTGTTTTGAAAAATGTTTCTTTATCCCATTAAAGTTATATTGAGCAGTATGCGTCTGATGATGATTTCAAGGAGATTTATGAGAAGCTAACCAATGGCACACAGGTGGAAGACTACTATTTGCAGGGAAAGTTGCTCTATCATTTGGGAAAGCTATGTGTTCCTATCAGTGAAAGAGTCCATGTAATACAAGAAGCTCATACTTCTCTTGTATCAGGGAATTTTGGGGTAGGCAAGACTTTGGCTCATTTGCAAAGACTCGTGTATTGGCCTCGCATGAAAGACATTGTAACAAAATATGTAAAAGGGGGTGTGATGTGCTCTACTTGTAAGCCCACTAATAGAAAATTGGGGCTGTACTCACCAGTTCCTGTTCCTCCCCATCCTTGGGAAAGCATTTGCATGGATTTTGTGGGGGGTTTGCCTATGTCTATAAGGGGTCATGACTACTTGTATGTGGTCGTGGATAGATTTATCAAGATGTGTATTCTTATGCCATGTAAAAAGAAGGTCACTGCAAAGCAGGCTGCTTCTCTTTTCTTTCAGCATGTATGGGTTCACTTTGGACTCCCTACGTCCATTATCTCGGATCAGGACTCCCAATTCCTTGGAGTGTTTTGGACAAAATTATGGTGTATGATGGACACCAAGCTAAAGAGGAGCACCGCTTTCCATCCACAGACCGACGGACAGACATAGGTAGTGTTGCTGCCTTTCACACACCTGGATAACGTGGCAGAAATCTTCAAGCCACTTGGTGTGTCCTTGGGGGCAAGTCTCGAGTCAAGGCTGTCACCTTGTTCTTGACTCCTCCGTTTAGGCTCAACTCCTAACAAAGCCAAGGGGGGTAGACCCTATTGTGTTACCAAGGAAAATTTACTTAGTGAGGTGATGTTAAACTGAATGAGTTATTTAGGAGTTCGATATTTAACTTATGGACAATCAAAGATGACAAGATATGAAAATAAACACATGAAAGCACAATGCTGAGACACAATATATGTATATAACAAGAAAATAACCAGTCCCTTTAGAATGGAGTCAAAATATAAACAATATGCTTGCATGTGCTTGGAGTGAATGTTTTGCGATTGACTCTTGGTATGTTTTTAGTTAAATGTGAAGTATGAGTTGATTAAATTAGGCAAAGGGGGGACTCTAGATATACCCAAGAGTACTTGGAGTATGTCCAAAACTAAACCTTCACGGCTACCCGCAAGGAATATGTGGGCTGAAATGGAGTGTCTGGGGCTATTGTTCGTAACACACCCATTAGGGTGTGACAGAGATCGGCGCCTCAAGGTCACTTTTCAGTAAGTTCCCGCTTCCTTTGGGTATTTTGCCACTGTAAAGGTTTGATCTAGGTATTGGATTTTCACCTGATGGTTTGTCAGTTGGGGAGAGTGAATCCTAATTATACTAGTCACCCAATTTCTTTTGATACAGCTTGACTGATCAGATGAACCATAGCCAAGTGCAGAGCATACGCACTGGAGTCTTGTCGATTTTAATAAGTTTTAAACTGAGTGTTCTTGTTTAAAAGGAAAACGCTCCATGAACCTCTTTCGATCCAAGTGGATCTCAATCAAAGAATCGAGGAGGGGTTAATTTTAAAAGTGCTGATAAATAAAAGATGAAAAATGAAACAAATACACAATTCTGGTTTTCTAATTAGTCCTACCACGAATCTCTTTCCCCTTTTGGGTCAATCGGGAAATCGTGGGGTAAGTATTATGATTACTTTGAAATGTAAAATATGGAGTATGATATTAATAATGAACTAAAGTATACTACACTGCAGATTAGATCAATTCTAGTTTAAAATAAATAAGCAGAAACGACGAAAAGGACACCGGCGCAAATCCCCCCAGGGGGGATGGGGAATGGGCTCAAAAGAGCCTATTCCAAAAATGATTTTATTTATTAATGGTTAAAATATCAGAGGACTGATATATCAGAAAATTCTTGGTCCTTATACAGGCTGAAACCAATATTTTACAACTTTGGAAAAAAATTGAGTTTTTTGGTGAAAAGGGAGACCCCTGGGGGAATTTGAACACTCCTGAGGCCACTTCGGACAGCAGCTTCCTTTCTTTTCTGTTAGACCTGATAAAATACAGCGAGCATGTTAGAATAAAAAATGCCCAAAATCACTTTAAGAGTACCTTTGGATCATCCTACCTTATCTCAAAAAAGAAGAAGTTAAACTAGCTAACGGGTGAAAAGGGAACCAAGGAAAGCAAGATTTCCTTGGGATATTGGCTTGCTGTTTGTGCATCCAATTAAATATTCACTGATATTGCAGAATATTAAATTTTATAATAGTGAAAGGAAATCTAATGCATGCGATCTACAATTTTTCTTTAAATTTTCATGCAAAAAGACGATTTCCCTAAAGCTAGATCTAGAATGCTTATGAAACTTTTTTGAGTGCAAGATCTAGACTATGAGCTATGAAATATCAGATCTATGTATATTTTACTTTGATGAAATAGATCCAAATGAAATCAAAGATATGAAATCAACAAAGTAACCGTGTAAAGTGTTGATTTTTTTATAGAAATGAGAAGAAGAGGAGAGAAGGTCGGATCGTTGCTTGAATGAAGCAAACTAAAAGGAGGTCCTTTTGTGGAGTGTTGAGGGACAGAGTCTTGAGCTTATTGGATAGGAATGGAGTCAATCTAGATCCACACCTTCATCCAATCAGGAACCTGCAACTAAATAACACAAGCCTGCACACACCTCGTGAGATCTGGATATAGATGCATAAAACAACAAAAATGAAAGATTATGCAGAAATAACCTTATTTAAGCATATACCTGATATTTTTGAGCATACATCATATGGATAAATAAGATCAAGCAATCTAGCTTTCCTAGTTTAAACCCTTACTTGATTGAACCGAATCCTTGAAGCCAGAACACATAAGCAGCACAGAATTTGGAAAAAAATTGCAGCTACCACATCAGCAGCATAACACTGAGAATCCACACAATCAAATGCACTACAAAGTATAGCCTCCAAAGCTTCTTTATTCACAAAATGATGATCAAATACAGAGTTACAATGGCAATCCCTTCAGCCCAGCTCTAACTAGCTTGGAAGAGGGAGCCTCAGCCAGGATATATACAAATTACAGACCATCCAGCCCAGGGGGGGCACAATTCCTCATGGAATCAAGTGAAATCAACTGATGGAGAGTTCATTAATGCAGTACTGAAGCTGAACTAAGCCTACTTGTCAACCGAGGGCTTGATTGAGCTGACACATTAACCCATACACCGACACATCGGCCCACAGAGCATCCAGGAGAGTCCACACGTGTGGAGGAGAGAGAGAGGGCACAATTCCCCATGAAGACAACTATAGATCAACTCTGGATCTTATTTGATCCCCTCCTTCAGTCAAGGATTTGTCAGATCCAGTCAATCTTCTCTAGATTTAATTGATTTCAGTCAAATTGGTTGAGAATCCATTGATTCATTGATTTTGGATTTGCTCCATTATTCATCAATTTATTAATTAAAATAATCAATAATTGATTTTTGGGGCTTTCTGACTTGAGTGATGGAAGATCACTCAAAACTTAGGAAATAGTGGGTCCATGGGTTTACATGGTGCTCTTAGCTTGAAAATGAGCACCTACATGACTGAAACCTATTATTTGGCCCACTTTTATTACAAAATCAATTTTTCCAATTAAACTATTAAAAAATAGCCTAAGTTTTGGAAAAATTAAAATTTAATAAAAAACACTGAAAAAACCATTAGAGGAAATTTGGAGTCTAAAATGGGCCTTATAAGAAAACGTGCCAAAATAATTTTTTGTGAGTTGGAATTCAATAAACAATAGAATTTCAATAAAATAAGTCAACCATAATGGTTGAATTGACATATTTGTCATTAAAAATAACTACTTTTTTTGTTCGTATTTTCGACATATCTCATTGTGTTTTTACTCAAATTTTGATCGGGAGAGCTCGTTGGATGCAGAAATTGATTCCGCATCCAACGAGTACCCATACTGCATACTTTTGACGGACCCCCCTGCCCCAAAAACAAGAAATACCTAAAAAAATGTGATGATGATGTCATCATCACGTTTTTTCAGGTATTTCTTGTTTTTGGGCAGCGGGGTCCGTCAAAAGTATGCAGTGTGGGTACTCGTTGGATGCAGAATTTGATTCCACATCCAACAAGCTCTCCCAATCGAAATTTGAGTAAAAACGCAGGGAGATATGTCGAAAATACGAACACAAAAAGTAGTTTTTTTCTTTCTTCCTCCAAAATTAATCAATACTATTTTATTATTTTAACTATTATTTTATTATTTTCCTTAGGAGGCCCATTTTAGACCCCAAAATTCCTCTAATGTAAAAAATTGAAAAATTGAAAAACACCTAGGGGGACTTAGACATGTTCATATGACTCAAAAATGATGTCTAGCATGCTTATCCATTGACACGTAGACTCTAATAACCTCAATAGGCCTAAATTCCAAGCCAACCACCCCAACTTTGGAGGTATGGAGTGAAAAACTCAGAAATTATCAGTCATTTTTTCAACAACCAATAATAACCAAGGGAAAAAACACCCTGGGCTGATCGGATTGACAAATAAAGTCTAAGAGACCCAGTCTTTTACAGACACTATCATGCTAGAATATTTATTACAATTCCCCCATGGGGTATGAACATGTGATATAGTACAACAAGCACTTCCCAGAAGTACTTCCAAAGGTCTTTTGCAATCCGAACAAGTTAACCCTGTCCGGTTCACCAGGCTCACTTGATAAAAACCACTAAGTACAACTTAGGTGGTAACAGGTAGTCAATAGGATAGTTGTTCATTTGCTTCAAGGTTATTTCAACAAGCATCCTAAGTTATGGGATGAGTAGATCCGGTATGTGCAGCATGCCTACAACAGGGCTATGCATTCTTCCACTTAGACCTCGCCATTTGAGACATGCTTTGGGTACTTTCCAAAGACTCCATTGGACTTGAATTATGGGAGAGAGGGTGATTCAAGTGCTTCCAAGGATGAAGACAAAGCCCACATGTTCATTCAGAGAGTTCAATAGGTACATCAAGCAGTGCAAGATCAGTTGGAGAAGAGTTAAGCCTAGTACAAGGCTCTCCATGATAAGCATAGAGTTGATCATCAGTTTCAGGTAGTAGATCAAGTGTGGCTTCACATCAGCAAGGAGAGGATGGAAGGAGAAGGCAAGAAGCTCAAGCCCATTAGATATGGTCCCTTCACCATCTTGGAGAATATTGGGACGAATGCCTTTCGCTTAGAGCTACCACCATACATGCAGATCTACTTAGGGGTGAATGTGGAGAACTTGAAACTCTATGAGCCTCCCATGATCATGGATAAAAGGAAGAATGTCTCATTGCCATCAGTTGATGAATTTTCTCCTGAGTACATGGATGAGCAAAAGGAAGACGTCATCTTGGACAGAAAGACAAGGACTTCTCGCACAGGTGATGTTGATTATCTTTGAGTGGGCATCAGAGGAACTCATCCAAGTAAATCCAAGTGCATCGAGAAGGAGAAAGTGAGGGAGCAATTCCCTCACCTATATGTTGATTAGTAAATGCTTTTGGAGGCCAAAAGCTTCTCAGTGGGGAGGAATGATCTAAGAGGATCCAGGAACGCCAAATTTTCAAAGTCCTCCAATATCAGAAAAACTAGTGCCAAATCAAAGGGCTCGTTGAGACGATTCCAATGGAATTCGTTTCACCTCAAACGGACTTCGTATGAGAAATTTATCGCATTCTGTTCTATGAGGTCAATAGGAAAAATTGGCAAAAAGAGGTGCCACGTGGCACCATTGACAGGGTGACACATGGAATCCATACTATACAAACATGATGACATGGCACCACTGATAAGGTGACACATGGCATTCATACTGTACAAACATGATGACATGGCACCTGTTAGAATAATCCGTCGGGATTATTGTAAATAAATAATAAATAGGAATATGAATAGATAGGAAGGTGAAAATGCTGGTTCTCAACCGCCACATTGTAATGTATAAATAAATGTTTCAGCCATGAATAGAATTGAATTGAGAGTTATTACCAACAAGTGCTATCAGAGCGCTACCGTAACTTTTGTTGGCTGCATTTCAGTACTGGCATTCTGCCTGCTCCGTCAGTCTGCCAATCACATGCATTGTATGCGTTACTCCTCCTTCTGCGTGCGTTTATTCTCTGCTAAAACGTTTGAATTAGCTTAACCATAATTTTTCAGAACTGTGCGTTGGAGCTGCGACTTCCATTTTTCTTTGTTGCTGGTATTTTGTTGTGTATTTGGCTATGTGTTCAGCCATTCCCCATTTTTCCCAGTCCTCCCATCCTTCTCTATTTGATAGTTGATGAGAAAGAGAATGTTGTGCATCAATATTGTGGAGTAAACCCTAATTTGCATTCTGGTCAAATCTGCTCTTTGTGTGCTGAGCATTTTTTTTATTCTATGCTTGAGGCCATATTCTTGCCATTGTGAAGACATTTACCTAGCATTGCTCTCTCACTTTGTTGAAAAATCATACACGACCGGCTACAGTGGTGATTACTGCAGATTACCATAAGCTATTCCATTGAAAAGTCTTGTCGCAGTGAATATCACCCGATTGTTAGAGCCGTAAAAGATATTCACTGGCTTCTATTAAAAACCCTGAAGATATTAAAATCTGTGAACATCCACGGTTTCAAATAAAGTTATCGGTGTTTTTGTGAGAGTGTACTCTCAAGTCTGGTGATTGTGTTCTCCCATTTCTCATTTACAGTGTTGAGGGCTCCTCCACCTACGAATTTGAAGTGCATGGGTCTGAGTCGAATATTGGAGGGTCGAGAGCCGCTCCATTGCTAAATCTGCGATGAATGAAGAGACTATGGCCTTGCTAATTTGTTGAATGATGAAGCTGCTTGTATTTGACCGTTGGGATATGAAAACCCTAAATTTACCCATCGTAAATTCTGAAAACATGTTGAGGCTGCTTGTATAAGTCGTGAATGAAGACAGCGATTTCTGCGAACCATATTCACGAGCTTAGATGTCCATGGAGCTCCCATTGCTTGGAGATGGTAAAGGCTGAAAAGATCCACCATTTTTTCGAATAGAGCCATGTTTCTATGTCAACATTGCTACTTGCCTCCTGAGGCTGCCTGTTCTAGAGCGATCTACTATTGGAGAGTTTGGACTGTGTGATGGATAAGATAAATGCGAAGGAAACAAATGACATTGCAATGGCATTCTCTGGCGACTTTGACTAAAGAATGATGGTGAAACGCCCTTTCTCAAGTGCATGGAGGACTGCGTGCGTTGAGAAGATGTTATGTTGATGAGCAAATAGTCTCATACATTTGCGTGAAGCTGTGCACCATCACATATATTCAGCGTTTGCCATTTTCAGGTCTGGAAAACTGCCTAACTGAAGGCATTGTGAAGACTGAATGCACAGAGGTAATTTGTTATATTGCTGGGTGAAAATGCAAAACCCTATTTTTTGACTTAATTCTTGTACATGGAGTGCGATTCATAAGGCAGTTGTATGAGCCCGAGAGTGCATTTTATTAGCTTGTGGCTTATGATCAATGTATGTTGCGTTGAAGACTTAATTGTTGGAGTTGAGAGTTGAGGCTCGTCCTCCTCCTCCATGTACTGCTATGACCTCCAAGGTGACTGCAATTTTTCTCTGTGAAGAATCCAAGTGAAGCTAGGTGCTCTTGATGTGTACCTTCTTTTAAGTTTGAACGTGAGTATTTAGCTGCATGAAGCTACGTCAAAGCCTCGAGATGTTTTGATATAAGATCATCACTGCTGCTATAATTAAATTGTACAGTATATTGTTGCAACCTGCACTATTCTGCTGCAAGAATTTTTGTAAACAAAGCATAAATCTCATAAGAAACAAGGCTATTGAATGTAATAACACTCTATAGCTACTTAGATAGTATTGCAGACTTATTCTAAGCAGCTACAAAATTATTTGTAGAAGTTTCAGAATCATATTGTAATTTGTAAAGGAGCAGGAATCTAAACCTGCATCCCATATCTTTTTCTAAGCATTATGTAAGCTATGGTTTCCAGATTAGAGATGCACTCTTTGGCATCTAGTATTGGTGCTGCCCTTGCCAGCAAAGACCAATCCAAATACCCTTCCAAGGGAGATTGTAGCAAGAAAGGACGAGGAAGAAGAAATTTCAGAGGCATAGGGGGCAGAAACAACTTCAGAAAAAGATCAGATTTGCAGTGCAAGCGGTGTGGAAAGACTGGGAACACATCAGATCAATGTTGGGATTCATGGGACTCCATCAAAGACAAGCATAACCAGAAGAAAGATGACCAAAATGCTATTAAATCTTCTGATTCTTGTATTGTTGCACATTGTAATCTTGGATTTAATGAAATGACTTCTCTTTCATCTTATAAAGATTGTTGGCTACTTGATACTGGTACAACATCACACATGACATTTAGAAAAGACTGTTTTGAAGAACTAAATGAAACAATAGATGGCATAGTTTACTTTGCAGATAAGTCAAGTATTAAACCAAAGGGAATGAGGACCATTCGACTAAAGATGCCTGGATTCCGTGATTTCTTGTTGAAGAACGTTCTCTATCTTCCAGAGTTGCATAGAATCCTGCTGTCCTTGGTGGAGATTCGGCAGCAAGGCCATTCCATCCACATGTTTGATGGAATCGTTGAAATAAGAAAGTCCTCTGACAACCAAGTCATCATGACTGGATATGAAGATGGGAAGCTACTGAAGCTCAAGGGTTCATCCACAAGATTTCAGAACTATGCCTACCTCTCTTAGCATGGAGAAGGTAATATGTCATCTAGCTCATTGTGGCATGCAAGATTTGGTCATCTAAATTATAACAGTCTTCGTTTGTTGAGAAAGAATGGTGTATTTGGTCTGCCCACCATTCCCAAAGAGAAGGAAAAATGTGATGCATCTATATTAGGGAAACATAGTAAGCTGCCATTCCATGAATCTAATTTCAGAGCAAGTAGGAAATTAGAACTAGTGCATTCTGATTTATGTGGCCCAATGCCAACACCTTCAGCAAATGGGAATAAGTACTTTATGACATTTGTTGATGACTACTCACGAATGTGCTGGATTTACTGTTTAAAGACAAAGTCTGAAGCATTTCAAACATTTAAAGACTTTCATGCATTGATTGAAAAACAAGCACAATAAAAAATTGGTACACTTTGTACTGATAATGGAAAAGAATACACTTCAAATTCTTTTGAAAATTATCTTCGCCAACATGGAATTGCACATCAGACTACAGTTCCCTAGAATTCTCAACAAAATAGTGTAGCAGAAAGAATGAATAGAACCATAATGAATATGGTTCACTCAATGATGTTTTTCAAGAATGTAAAACTAATGTTTTGGGGTGATGCAGTAAAATGTGCAGCATATTTGAGAAATAGAAGTCCATCAAATGCACTTGATAACAAGACTCCACATGAAATGTGGTTTGGCCATCTCCCTTCAGTCAGGCATCTCAGAGTTTTTGGTTCCACCTGTTATGCCTTGATTCCGAAGGAACAAAGAAACAAGCTTGGTGCTCGAAGCAGAAAGTGCATTTTCCTGGGGTACGAAGAATACTCCAAGGCATACCGTTTGTATGATGAGGTAAACAAGAAATTTGTTATTTCCAGAGATGTCATTTTTCTTGAAACTAATAAAAATGACCATTCCATTGAGAGACAGCTTGATCATTTGGAAAATTATCCTCATCCAAAGGCATATTCTGAAAATGAATATGAAATTCCAAAACTTGAAGGGGGGATTCCTATTCTGGATCAACCTTTGGAATTTCCATATGAAGCACCAACTCCCCCTCATGAAGAAGTTCCTGCTACTTCACTTGAACAAGAGGTTCAACTAGATGATGTGATTGAGAGAATTGAAAGACTCTCAATCAATGATGAAGATCCACCAGCTGATCAATCAGGACCATCACGGAAGATTCCTAAATGGGATACAAAGACACTTGAAAGTGTCCATCCAGATGAAGTTGGAAAGACGGGAACGAGAAGTTCAAAAAGCCATGAAGATGGAGGAGGAGCAGATAATTCAGGTGATGACATGGATGTATCATTTGATTGTGAACTTAATTTATCTACTAACTTTGAACCAACTTCCTTTGAAGAAGCTTCTACTCGAGTTGAGTGGAAAGAAGCTATGCAGAATGAGTATGATGCACTCATAAAGAATGGAACTTGGAAGTTGGTTGACCCTCCAGTTGGAACCAAACCAATTGGCTGCAAGTGGGTGTACAAGAACAAATACAGATCAGATGGCTCACTTGACAAGCATAAAGCGAGGCTTGTAGCAAAAGGCTATGCACAGAAAGAAGGAATTGACTATGAAGAAACTTTTTCTCCTACAGCAAAATGGGCTACCATCCGAACCTTACTCTCTTTAGCTGCTTAGAAAGGGTGGAAAGTTCATCAAATGGATGTGAAGACTACTTTCTTGAATGGAGAATTGAAAGAGAATGTCTTCATGTCTCAGCCATAAGGATTTGTTGTGAAAGGAAAAGAACAAAAGGTATGCAAGCTTGTCAAATCCTTGTATGGCCTAAAACAAGCACCTCGCGCATGGTATGAAAAGCTAACTGAGCATCTTTTGAAGTTAAATTTCGAACATTTTGATATTGATGATGCAACACTATTTATAAAGAAAGTTGGAAGATCTGTTGTGTATCTTGTGGTGTACATAGATGATCTTTTGATGACAGAGAACAATGAGAGCTATATAGCATCCAAAAAGAAAGATTTGAAAAAGATCTTTGAAATGACAGATATGGGACATCTCCACTATTACTTAGGAATTGAAGTCACTCAACATCCTAAGTACATATTCCTATCTCAGAAAAAATATGTTGGAGAACTACTAAACAAATTTTGCATGACAGAATGCAATCCTATATCTACTCCAATGGAACAGAAAATGAAGCTCACATCAAGCAAAGGAAAAGAATTTGAAGATGCGACCAAGTATCGACAACTTGTAGGAAGTCTTATCTAACTTACAACAACTAGACCAGATATTTCTTATGTTGTTGGCATACTTTCAAGGTTCATGCATAAACCTTGTGAAGGACACTAGTCAGCTGCAAAGAGGGTTCTAAGATACTTGAAGGGGACTCAAGACATTGGACTGAAG
>LPNX010455291.1:346141-392048 GCA_001517045.1 Pseudotsuga menziesii | reverse complement strand
ATATGAATAGATAGGAAGGTGAAAAGGCTGGTTCTCAACCGCCACATTGTAATGTATAAATAAATGTTTCAGCCATGAATAGAATTGAATCTGGAGTTATTACCAACAGCACCACTGACAGGGTGACATGTGGCATCCATACAATACGGACGGATGGCGTGGCAGTTGTATGGACAGACATGTGGCAGCACGGTCCAATTAGGATGCGACATGTGTCATGTACGGACAATGAGGTGGCAATCTAGTTAGCAATACGGACCAATCCAAATGCGACACATGTCAGTATGGAGGTGACTGCGCAACTTAGTTGGTAGTACAACAGATGAGTTGGCAGCTGACTGGGTGTTGAGGTGGACCAATCCGAAACTTCCACGTGGCAACACCGGATTGGCCAATATTGATTGAAGTTCACCAAAATGTTGCTGCTCCGCTGGTTTCAAACTCCTGACCTCCCATACCCTGTCTCTGCTACTTTACCAACTGCACTGGTAGTGTTCTTTGTGTAATGTATGGAAATAATATTATTTAAAGTGGCATTTCGAGCCCCAAAGGATCAGGGGCTTAGCCCGGACTTTGGTTCTTCCTCCAGCGTGACCGGGCGCTCCGACCAGCATGGGAGCCCGCGCTCTATTTCAGCACATGTCGAATTATAAACTATATAAAATGGGTTATAAGTGGGTCTAAAAACAACTTACGTTATGACAAATTTGTTTTAAAAAGAAACCATATTGTGGGTTCAATGAACCATGTGGTTTTGGGGGAAAAGAATTTTATTGTAATATTCTAAAAATATAAAATGTGGTTGGCATAGTTGTAACTATGTCAACTACATAATTTAAGAAGAGCCTAACCAAGTGTGGGGAGTTGGAACCATATGCCTTCTTGGGAAAAATTTGTTGTAACTAAAGAATCATGAGGAGAATGTGGAGTGGGGCAAGCTAAGCCTATATAAACCCACTTAGTTGCCATTTGCCACTCATGCTTTGGAGTGGAGACTTTGTAGCTAAAAGAGAGAAGGGAGATTGTGTAGCTCTATAGGAGGAAGGTACAAGTGTTTATACTCGTTTTACACCGTCTTCAGGCTTCAGAGTTGATGGAAGCAGTCTGGTTGTGTTTTGGGCAGCGGTTCTCTTCCTAACCATTGTCACCAAGGTATCATTGTATCATTGCCATGTATTTTGCCTTATGCTGAGATTATAGATCGGCCCTCCTATTGAGAAGCAGGCCCGGAGACGTAGTCCATCCTAGACGAACTCCGTTATCAACTTGTTGTCGTTATGTGTGTATTTTCTATGCTGTTTGGTTCTCTTCTTATGGATTTGTGAGCTTCATTCATTCTCTTTATGCAATTCATGTTAACATCATAGAGTAGCAAAGGTCTTGTTTTCGGATCATATAGCGACCTCTAAGAAGATGCAGTACGTACACTTTTCCTTAAATGAATCTTTGAGGACTTGTTAGAAAGTCTTAATCTCATGGAGGCTGGTGACATTTCTCATAAAACCTTTACACAAATCGGTGATATGTGTAAAAATTATTATAGACGTAGGAGGTGATTTGGGAAAAACGTTCGAGAGCCTTATAGTAGAAATGTAAGAGGAAACATTCCCAGTTCAAGTGGAGTTAGAAGATTAGAGTTAGGAAACCTATTGGAGAATTTCAATACTGGTATCTTAAGAGCAATGGTTTCTCAACTAGATGCTTTACAAGCCAAGAAAAGGGAGGATGCAGAACAGGAAATAATGAGCATTTTTTGTCCAAGATGTAGGACCAAACATCCCCAAAGGGAATTTCCATTAAACAACATCTCCGTGTGTCACAAATGTACAGAAGAGCATCCAATAGATAAATGCCCATCCTTTCCTGGGTTGCAATCCATCTATAAGGGTGGGGATGTAGGTGAAACATCTAGTAGGCCTCCTTGGAAATCTAGAGATCAACCAGCATATCAGAACTTTCCACTACAACCCCCACTCTATTATCCTCCATATTAACCACCTCAACAATGGAACAATTCAAGTTGGCAGAACTGGCCACCTCGGTACCCTCCTCCTCAATTTCCATTGCAGTAGAAATATTGGTCACAAGGGTGAAGAGGACAACCATACCCTCAGTCATAGCCTATCCCTACACCTAATCATCATTAGTGTCAGCACCAAGCAAATTTCCAGTAAATTTCTCCTGGATTTGTACCTCTAGTTCCTTTCATCACACAACAACCTCATCACTTCCATAACACAAATCCTCCTCGACCAACATTATTACCTGCACAACCGATACCTAACCGAAATAATAAACCAACTCAATCTCTTAATAGCATTGAGTTGCAAACTCTTCCATCGTACCTTATTTCGACTGTATGTGTACATGAGATTCACTTACGATCTGGAAGAGTTGTGAATGACAAACCCAAGTCATTAGTCATCATTCATGAAGCAAATGAAGAAGAAGAGGATTCAAATGAACCCATGAATGATGCTATTTTGGAGGATGTGCACATTTCGAAGCTTCCAGTACACACCTATCCTTCGCAAGGATCTATTTAGGAGCAAAGAATTCCTCCATTCCCGGAAAGACTGTTCATCGAAAAACCTATAGTTCATCTGTAGTATGACATTTTGAATGAATTAAAGAATATATGTTTCAAAATACCTTTATTACAAGCTATTAAGGACATACCAATATATAGTGAGGTAATAAAGCAATTATGCATTAAACTCAGGGAAGAAGCAAAAGCACCCTCTCATAATTCATTTTATAGGAGAGATGTCTGAATGTATGACAGATCAGTCCCGGATTGAAAAATATACAAATCTAGGAGCCCCACTAGTGACTATAATTATAAACAACACTGCCATAGATAATACATTGATTTATTTAGGATCTACTATCAATATGATGACCACCATAGTCTTAGAAGTTTTACAGTTAGGACAATTTCTCCGACCTACCCCTTCCATCCTAGATCTAGTAGACCATACTACATAAAACCTGTTGGAGTCCTGGATGACATTATCATATTAGTAGCCTCATGGGAATACCATGTAAACTTTACGGTTGTAAAATCAAAGGATCCTTCTAAAGGGAATTTTATTATCTTGGGAATTCCATGGTTAGTTACTGCCAATTCTTTTATAGGATGTAGGGATAGAGAGATGACTATTTCCAATGGGTTTTCTACATAGACACTTATATTATACCCCCCAACAAAACCAATAACTGAAAACTCATGGTGGTTAAATTGTTCTCTCGAGGATGAAGACTTTGATGACCTCTCACTCCCTAGTGATTTCTCTTGGGCACTTCAGGATCAGACCACTGAGAATGTATTAAACCAATTTGTTTCTTTGACAACTTGTATAGATCTCCCTCGGTCTTTTTCTTAGTTCGACCATATTTTTGGAGACGATTTTCAAGGGAATATGGCTCTCTCAATGTTTATAGAAACACCTTGTGTATTCACAATTGAAGAGCATACAGGATCCTATACCATACCTTATGAGGTTGGCCCTGAAATGTTTTTACTTATAAACGTAGGGTTAAGTGAAAACCAACAAGCACAGTTGCTTAAAGTTCTTAAAGAAAATCTAGATCATTTTCATGGGAATACACCGATTTCAAGAGTATACACACTGAAACTTGTATTCACCATATTTACATGGATCCAAATATGTCACCTGTAAGGAAACAACAAAGGAGAATGAATCCTTCTCTAAAGGACATAGTGAAAGAAGAATTACAAAAACTCATCACTGCTAGTTTCATCTATCCTATCTTTGATAGTAAATGGCTGTATCCCTTAGTGATAGTCTCGAATAAAGTTAGAAGGAAATGGCGCATTTGTGTTTATTTTAGAGATTTAAACAAAGATACACTTAAAGACTACTTTCCTTTACCCTTTATTGATCAAGTGTTAGATAACCTGTTAGGTAAACAATATTTTTCCTTTCTGGACGGATACAGTGGTTACAACCAAATTTTAATAGCACCTCAAGATCAAGACAAGACCACCTTTACATGCCCTTGGGGAACGTACGCTTATAGAGTTTTGCCATTTGGCCTATGCAATGCACTTGCCACCTTTCAACGAGCACTCTTAGGAATCTTTTCTGATCTTATACATGACTGTGTGGAGGTATACATGGATGATTTTATAGCCTATGGTAATACTTTATAAGAATCCATTGACAACCTCGAGAAGGTTTTGATACGATGTCAAGAAATGAATTTATCCCTTAGTCATGAATAATGTAAAATGTTACTGACATAAGGTATAGTTTTGGGACATCATGTTTCCTCCCAAGGAATTAAGGTATATCCTATGAAGATCGAAGTAAGTGTTGGCCTTCCCTATCCCAAAACTCAAAAAGAGGTAAGTATCTTTCTTGGTCATGCAGGCTATTACCGCCACTTTATTGAAAATTTCACTAAAATAGTTGCACCAATGTTTAAATTGATTACAAAGGATGTAGAATTCTAGTGGACACAATCTTGTCAAAATGATTTTGAAATTCTAAAAGCTAAACTATCGGTAGGACCAATACATAGGGGTCCCGATTGGTCCCTTCCTTTTCATATATCCACTAATTCCTTTGATATGGTCATAGGAGGAGTTCTGGGCCAAAAAGAGGGATAAGCACCTTATTCCATTTATTTTATTATTAATAATTTGACTCCTTTCAAATTAAATTACACTATTATTGAAAACGAATTTATGGAAGTAGTTTATTCTATTAATAAATTTATCCATTACATTATAGGTTATGAAATTTTTGTGCATACCGATCACTCCGCCATTAGATTTCTAATGAATAAACCAATCACCAATGGTATATTGACTCGGTGGCTTCTTCTATTGCAAGAATTTAACATCACTGTTACTGATTGACCTAGTAAAGAAAATCTAGTAGCAAATTTGTTTTCCCCTATTCAACGTGAAGACGATACTAAACCTATTGAAGACACTTTTTCTGATGAACATCCATTTGTTGTATTTGTTCAAACCCCTTGGTTTGCATATATTGCAAATTATTTCACAACTGGGAAAATATCAAACCATTTGTCCCCACATGAGAAGAGTCGTACTATAGTTTAGAGTTCCAATTATTCTTGGGTTCATAATGATCACTTCCACACTAGTCCAGGTATTTCTTATTTGATGATGTGTGTGAGAGGATGAAATGACAGACATCCTCCATGTATGCCATGATGGACCCTATGGAGGACATTTTTCTGATAAGAGGATGACATACAAAGTATTACATCCTGGTTATTATTGGCCAATCATTTTTAAGGATGCTGCCAAATATGTAAAAGGATGCGATAGTTGCCAAAGAATGGGTAGACCTACGTCATTTGATCAGATGCCCCTAAAACCCCAAGTCATGATTGAACCCTTTATGAAATGGGCTCTTGATTTTGTAGGACCAATTTCTCCCATGTCTTGTAATAAGAAATATATCCTGGTTTGTATAGACTATGTCACCAAATGGGTAGAAGCTAAATCTTTGTTTAGGGACACAGAGAAATCAATCGCATAATTCATATATGAAGAAATATTTACCCAGTTTGGTGTACCTAGAGAAATTTTTATAGACCAAGGTACTAAAATTACTTCTAAATTAATGAAGGAACTCACTACGAAATATGGCATCTAACACTGCAAGTCTTCACCTTATCATCCTCGAGCTAATGGTTAGGTAGAATCAACCAATAAAGTACTAGAAGCCATTTTAACCAAAACCATTCACTTACATCATAAGTATTGGGAAGATAGACTCCAGAAGCTTTATGGGCCTATAGGATAACATGGAGAAACACTAACGGAGATACCCCCTATGATTTAGTGTATGGAAAATAAGTCCTTTTACCTATTGAATTTCAAATCAAAACCTTTCGTCTGGCAGCACAATTAGGCATGGATTTGGATGAAGCACAGAAACAACAAATATTACAAATTAATGAGTTAGATGAGATTAGTTGAGATGCACTCCAAAGAAAAATGCTAATACAGAATCAATGAAAAACATGGAATGATAAATTTATCAAGCAAAAGCAGTTTAATAATGGAGATTGGGAACTACTATTCAACTCACAGCTTAGAATTTTTAAAGGGAAATTAACTACCCATTGGATGGGCCCATAGAAAATAGTTACAAACTTTGACAACGGATCAGTAGAAATTAAAACAATTGATGGCTCACAAGTTTCCTTTGTAGTAAATGGACATAGACTCGGGCTTTATCACCAACCGACATCTAAATAAGATTTTATACATAATGTTTTGCAGCAGAATGAAATGGAATTAGTTGAAGAGGAATTTATTCCTCTACTCCTAATCCTTAAAAAAAAATTACTTTGGGTTATCATCACTTGTATATATGTAAATATGTGTTTCCTTTTCTGAATAAATAAGAGTCATTTCTAACGAATTGCTTATAAGGGACTCTTTTTCTTTTTATAATGTTATATACGTTATCATGAATAAGTTTAATCATCTAACAAGAGGTTTTGCAGTTTGATTATAAGTACTTTATCTCTATAAGCAACTAATGGACTATTACTTGGAAAAGGGAAGTATGTTAAAACACTCATCAGGTATTATTGAGGCCTATAAAATCACAGGTAACAATAGTTAGGGATTCTCCCCAATAAACATTCCCAACTATCACGTTACTATTTGGTATGGGGAATCCGTCTGGTTTATGGTCCGGCTACCGTAGTTCAAGTAACAAATTAAAAAGGTTTTACCAGTTACGACCCAGTCCACCGTATATATTTTTATTTTTTTGTGTTTAAGTTATGCTATGCAAGTGCCTATCTAAAAATGAAATTTTGGATAGAGATAATGAGGAGTGTCACAATGTGATGTGTAGGTTCTTACCTCTTGTATTACCTCTCTCACATCTAAATCACAAACAACCAAAACAACAACTACAACTAACTAACCTATCCCCAGGGAGCAAAAATTATAAGTTATCAATGAGTAATGTATTTTTGTGCATGTATTAAGAAAAATTACAGATAGTTGTTACTTATTTCAAAACACATGAACATTAATAGAAATATGAACAAGAAGATAGCTTATTGTTTATTACAACCTTCATTACTCACAGTGGAAATTTCACAGAATAAACTATAAGACATTCATAACATAAACAGAAAATGCAATGAGTTAGAACGATCTCATAGTTAATGGACATAAGCTGAAAACAAAATAGTTCACATTCAACTGATCCATAGTAAAGAATTTGAAACATTCCACCAAACTTTCTCCAACAAAAACTTGTAATTCTTTATTGTAAAAGGAAGTAGTTCTTCTTACAATATACTCTCAAAAATTGCTTGGGAAAGAAGTCCTTCTACATCTAAACTCTCATATATTTAAACAAAAAGAAAAACCTTTGGGCTACCCCTTAATGACTTTTGGGCTTCCCCAACCTCTCAATCCAAAAAAAATTNTTATACAATATATTACATTTTAAATCAAAATTTTATAGAACACTTTATGAAGAGGGGCCCGCTTGGTCATTTATGAACTTTTTCCATGCTTGGGCCTCTACTGCTATGCCTTAAAAATTGGAGGGTTCAAGAAAATGAATATTTATCTCATACTTAGCAGCTTGATTCTTAATTACTTCTATTCTCATCGGAATCAGGCGCATCTGCTCTTCTAGTAAGTGGATACTTACTGCTGCATGAGCCACTGCATTCTTTAGAATCTGTTCATATGGATCCTTGACTTATTGGATCTCCTGCTCGTATTTCTGATACTTGTTCTGTAGATGTTCTATGAATAGCTCATTTTTGGTATCTCATCCAATCTTTTCTCTGCGGAAACCTGGCATCTATTATATGTGACCAGCACTCTTTTGTAGTATTCAGCACATAATCCCTTTGTTTTCTTTACATTTTTCTTGAATTCTTTTGGAATATTGATGGAAAACTCCAATAAATCATAATCCTACTTTAAACTCTACCGATATTTAACTGGTAGCTCTGCAGGAGGTTCCTCATTTGTTTCTATCCACACTATTCTTCCTGTCAGAATCTCCTGAGATCTAAGATGTAGTATCCAAAATCTCTTCCAATCTGCTATCTATTTGCAAAATCTTACATATTCCTTCCTCAACACACATTTTCAAATGGTGGATCTTCCTCCTTTGAGCTAGAACATGTTCCTTCAAAGGTTGGACATCTGTCTTTTGTTCCATAGCATCTTTTAGTGATGGTGTCAATGAAGCATTATGTCCTTCCAAAAATGCTACCTGCATTTGATAATGTTTCTCTCTTTCTTGAGTGGCAGCTTTCTCTAATTCTAACTCAATTACCTTGTTTTACAACTGGACCTTCTCTGCACTTAGAGTTTCGTAAGATAGTTGAAGGTCAGTTTTCTCACTTTTCAACACTTGATGCTCTAGTTGTAGCCTCTGTAATTATGCTAAGTTGTTCTAAGCATCCTTTTCTATTTTCTCTATAGAAACTTTTAAAGCTTCCTTATCGACTTGCAGAGTTTGGAGTTTTGTCTTTGAAGTCCTCACTTCATTCTGCATGTCCTCAAATTTACTCTTCAACTTATGACCTTCATATTTCTCTTTATTCAATGTTTCTTTTAATTGAGCTGCATTCCTTTTGGACTGCTCATGATCCGTCATCAGCCTATCTACATTATCTTCAATAGATTGGGTTAACGCCACCCCATATCTTGCTATCAATCTTGGATCTACATCTATCCCATACACCAAAGTCTTGTCAGTTATCATTTTTCCTGATTGTCCTCCTATTTCAACCTTTTTCTCGATCCTTTTAACAATCCTTTTCTTTTCCTTTTCATAGAAAAAGGTGCTAAAATCAGGGACCTCTTCTCCTTCTTTCTACATGAAAGGTATCAAATTCATTCCAGAAAACATAGCTTTCCCTTGACTACTGCCATAAGTTGTAGTAGGCTCCTAGGAATCAAGATTATATTGTCCAAGCCCTTGATCCATATGATCATGTCACCCTGGTGTATCCATCTGTTTAGTGGTCTGCTGATCCTTTTTAGATCCTGTTAATCTCAGACCCTCACTTTCATCTTGTATTTTCTTTATCTCTGCGTATTCCTTCCTCTTTCTTTCCTCCTCTTCCTTCTTTGTTGCTTCCTCTGCATCTCTCTTTCTTTCTTCTTCTTCATTCTTCAGCCAACTCTCTGCCTCTTGTGGTAGCCTTCTAGCATCTTCTTCCCTCTTTTTGGCCTCCTCTTCTTTAGCTATCTTAGTCCTTTGTGCAGTTTTTCCTTTTCCACCCACAGTAGTGATTTTCTGTTTAAATCTCTTCTTTAAGGCAGTCATATTCTTTGCACTCTTGAAGGTTTCCTTGTCCTTATCCCAGAAGTTGGTATACTCAAAATGAATGCTTGCCTCCTTGCAGTGTTCTACTACCTTATTCCAGAAGTCATTCCTGTGAAAGTTCATCTCACCAAAATGGAAGTGTTCCAGCTCCTACACAAATTCTGCAGTTTGTTTTACCTTTGAAAACTTATAACTCCCTAGATAGAAAGGTATGGTAGGAAATGCTTCCTTTTTATGCTCGGACAAAAAACTCCCCATACCATCAAGATATACCTGCCTGACTGTCTCTTTATGCAATACATAATCAGTGGCATATCTAGGGAGTAGAGAAGGTGCTCTGGAACCCCCATACATTTTTATGTACATACCTTCCTTAGTTAAATAAAAGTTTCCATATTCCTCAATGACCTTGAATGCATCTTAGGACATGCAGTTGCATTCATTCAGGAAAATCAGAGTGTACAATGGCATGATTAAGTGTTCACATATTTCTCTATAGAGCCATGGTATTTGTGTGCCCAAAATAATTTATATGCAGTGTATACCGGGGTCTTGTCCCTATCCCAATTACACCTCAAGGATAGAAAAAATTGGGTACATAGTATACAGTAAACTAGGATAGAGCTCACATATAACTCTGATTTCTTCTGTGATACCCCTCCCAAATCTGAAGATATGCATGCTGAGAGGCTATTGGACACTATGTTTGACCAATTGAATATGGTTCATTGAGTGGCCACATAGAAAATAATTGGTATCCATCCCAATTTGAAGCGTTTTCCATGAGCTCTCCCAAAAATTCTATTCAACATCAATGCTATAAATCTATACGGGGTCCAGAGAGTGGATGTATCATATTCTCCTAATGGCATGGTTCAAAAGTTCTTCCCTGGTATCATCATTCATTTTACTGTTTCTACCAGGTCCAAATCGATCTCTTTCAACGAGATTTCTGTTAGGTAAATCTGAGTAGGAGGTAGGTGATATGCCATGGAGACATAAGCAGGGTTGTATACAGTGTATCCCTATTTAGCAGTATTTTCCAGGATCATCATAGTTACATCTGCCCTAGGCAGAATCCAACTGATCACTTCTGAGCATGGGAACAACTCCGGTCTTGTGGTTACTTTCATAAGAGCTGATTTCTTGATATTTGCATAAATAGTCAACTCTTCAAATCCTGCATTAGGCACATTCTGATTTACAATCATCATGTATATATTTCACCCCATTTATAATGTGGCTCTACCCCAATGGTAGCTTTAGTATCTTCATATATGTATTCAACCTTGGTGATGATTTCAACCTCTAGTTCTTCTTCCACAACTGGAGCCTTCTTCTTTTGTCTTTTAGACATATTTCCTCTGCAACAGTCACCCTGTCATAAACACAGTATATTCTTAGACCATTTGAGCTTTAAGTAAGTGTTTTAGTAATGAAGAAAAAATGTATCAACTTATTTACCTCCTCCATATGCATTCTTAAAAATAAATTATACAGAGTATTAATGCATAAAAGAAAATGGCAAGGCAAAAGAAATTCTTGCAAGTTGTGTCCTAAAATATTCTAAGTCCACCGTTTGTAACTAAGAACACAACCCTGATATAAAACTCGTCATTAACCTGGACTTCATTCAAAATAATCCAAATCTGCATTACTACTACTGCTAAACCTTAGACCGCTAGACCCTATACTGATCCTCATCATGGAAAACCCCAACTCATAGAAAAATCAAGACCTCCACTGCCCAAGAAAATAGGGTAAACGCATATGAAAAATGAAAAACCCCCTCTAGACGGCCATAAACAACCCCAAAATAGGTGGTGCAGACAGCGTAATGCTTGTCTGCACCGACTACCTAATCTTTCAGACAGGGATGAAGCAACCATAATGGCTCAAAATGCAAGTTCAAAACCTTCACTGCCAAAGAAAACTAGCTAATATGCATATTACGAGGATAAAATTTCATTCTAAATAGATTACTACAAAACTAGAGGAAAAACTAACCAAGGAAGACCATAGTTCTCAAAACGACCAATAAAAATCAAGAAAAAGGAAACTGTGGTTGGTCTACCTAGTAAAATGATGTGCAGTTGGCGGGATGACCCGAAACCTCCATAGCAGCATGCCAATAGAATGAAAATAGGATAGCTGAGTAAATGGTAGTATAGCTTGATCAACGAGGACTGGAGCAGACACAAGTTTCCATAAGGATAAATAATAAAAAATGATCCACCTCTTATATAACCCTCAGTCAAAGAAATGGTGGGAAAAACCCTATCGATGAGCAGAAGCACTAGACATGGGGTGAATAGTTCACTAGGAAGCCACAACGGCGGGTGACAAACAGACTACGGGTTCCGCAACCAAATAAAATTATTGGCGGTCAGAAGCTCTAAGGCTAAAGGTCGAAAAACTCCAAATCTATCGATGTCGAAAACTCTACATGCTACGGGTCGGTGACATAAAGGACAATTCACTTCCGTAGTGTCGATGAATAAAATGTAAGAGCTGCCATAGTGTTGGTGATTCCGAGCACTAAATGTCGCCGTAGTCATGTATCGGATATCAGAACCACTAATCACTAATGCGTCGGTAGTTGAAAACACTAAACCTTGGGCATATAGTCTAATCGATTGCCGCAACGACGGACTCATAAACAACTATGGTTCCACGACAAAATACAACTTGTCAATGATCAAAAGTTCTAACTGCTAAAGGTCAAAACTTTAAACCTTAACGTCTCCACAGTGTCGGCAATGCAAAGGACAAACCCTTTGATCAAAGTAAAAAAAATTTCTGATAGCGATAAAGCAAAATCAAATCATCGACAGTCAAAGGTTTAAACAATAAAACCACAAGGTGATAAAGGCCATAGATCGGAAAGAAAAAGAGTTGTTCGTCGCTTCCCTTCCGAAATGTCGGCGAAATAGAGAACTAATGCCCCGACTCAATCTTAAACCAACTTTCGATAGCGATAAATAAAATCATCGAAAAATCAAAACGTTAAGTGTTCAAATAAACGAAAGACGTTCGACTGGGCGATGGTAATACTAGCTCAGTTAACCTTCGAAATGATGGGAAAATAGTGAACTAATCACCCGACTTCCCAAAGGTCAATTTTAAGTGGAAAAACTGAACTTCCAAAACAACTTTAAAGAAATCAAATAAAATGGAGCCAAAAGAATCAAGAGGGTCCAAAATTTTTCAGAAATTTGGGAAATAGGTTGCAGCTGCAACAATTGGTGACTACCTGGTGAACACAAATCTCTAGACAATTTCTTCTTTAAGTAACAGACTGTTTTAACAATAAATACCAACATGTTGAATTCTTCTAGATGTTTGGATTTCCTCAATGGAAGACATATGTACCTTTAATCATTGATGATAGTCAAATTTAGGGAGAATGGAAACCAAGATTTCAAAGTCTAGATAACTCTTTTGAGGCGAGGCATATGAATTTCATTTTTTAACTCTATCCTTGGGTAGCTCCTAGCTTAGAAACCACAAGATTATAACATATGGTAAATAGAAATATTTGTTTGTTCGTCATTCCCATGTCATTTTGCACTTTTTTGCTTTTGGATTTTTGTCCTTTCTTTTCAGTCCTCCTTTTTGCCTTCTTTCTGAAATTTTTAATTCAGGCTCCTCTATCCCTAGTGTCCTTTTGTGTGAGAGATGTATTTAATTTTCAGCTCACGGACAGAGAATAACTTTGGAAATCTTGTACTAATCTGGTTTAGTACTTTGCTTTGATACATATTGCTTTCTTAGGATATTTTGACTCTTATTTTCCCTTTTGATTTCAATTCCTGGCATGGGATCATTTAAATATAATATATTGTTTACCATGCTTCCTCTCCATGGATCTTTTGCTGTCACCCCCTAAGACATTCTAATGTGAGATGGACGGACCCTCGAAATAGAATTCCAGACCTTTTGATCCTGAGTTATTTTACAAGGATTAAGTAGGACTTTCAATGTGTTCATAGCCATTTAGGAAAACTGCTAAACTAGAAGAAATCCTTTCAAATAAATCAATAGTACACAGTCTTATAATCAAGGATTTTAGTTAATCCAGAATTTTGATGAACTCTATGCAACCAAAATTTGTGCCTTTTATTAAAATCAAACAAACCCTAACTAAACAAACAAAATAAAATAAATCAAAAAATAAAACAAACCAATGAGTTTATTTATGTACAAGATAACCAAGAAATAACATCAAGAAAAATAAGGTTTGAGAACTAAACCATTAACTGGTAAGTTCTCTTCCCACCCATATAAATCTTGCAATTTGTAAGTTGAGGAGCCAAGCTTGGCTGCAATTTGAAAAGGGCCTACCCATAACTATTGAAACTTAGTGTGCTTACCATTTTCATCATGCGGATAATCCCACTTAAGAACCAGATCTCCTACTTCGAATTCCTTGTTCCTAGCCTTATGCTTATCAAAACAATGCTTCACTACTTCCTGTTGATGCCTAAATCATTCTTTGGCTTTGGACCTATACTCTTCTGACTTCAAAAGATTATATATTATAATCTGTAGGATTTCGTTATCGGTATCTCTAGATTCCTAAGCTATTATGGAAGATGGTAACAGAATGTTGGGAGGAAGAATAACTTATTTTCTGTAAACAAGAGTGCATGGTGACACACCTAAGAAATTCTTGGGTGTGACTTTATCAGCCCAAAGAGAATTAGGTAACGCTAAGTGCCAACTTCTCTGATTTCCTATCACGGTTTTCTTTAGAATTCTAATCAAATTCTTATTTGTAGATTCTGCCAAACCATTTCCTTGTGGGTAATAGTTTGTAGAATAATGCAACTTGATTCCTCTTTCATTCGCAAATGCAGTTAATCTAATAGAATAAAAGTAAGTGGCATTATAAAAATCTAGGGAAATTGGAACCCCAAACCTAGTTATAATGTGATCTTGTAAGAAATCCATGACTGCATCTTCATTCACTTTGTGTAACGAAATGGCCTCGACCCATCTAGTGAAGTAGTCAGTTTCCATCAAAATGTATTTGTGCTGCAAGGAAGAATTTGGGTTTATCTCTCCAATGATATTAATCCCACATTATTCGAATGGTTCTGTTATCATCACTAGTTTTAAAGGTGCTTCTGCTTTAGCTTGTCTTCCACCACCTCTTTGACAAACATAACACTTTCTGACATGAGCATGAGCATCCTTAAATAGTGTAGGCCAATAATACTCAGCTCTAAAAATCTTATGGGCTATTGTATCTTCGGAAAAATGACCTCCAGTAGGCCCATCATGTAATTCTATTATGTTCTTCTTTGCATCTTCTTACTCTAAGCATTTGAGAAAAACTCCATCATAATTCTTTCTGAATAATAATCCATCAATTATTAGATATGAATCTGATTTTAGATGTAATGCTCTTCGTTGTTTGGAATTCCAATGTTCTGGAAAATATCCTTCTTGAAGGTAATGAACTAGGTCTCGGTACCAAGAGTCTAGAGCCGTGAATAGGGGACATACCTCCACCATATGTAACTCAGCTTCATTGTCCCAACTGTTTTCTTCATTGTCTTTACCTTTGACCATTATTTTACACAATCCTTTCCCTTTTACTATGGATGCTGGTTTGAACTCAAGATCGTATTCTTGTAAGGATGTTACCTAGTTGCCTCTTCTTTCACCTAATTCCTTCTGTACAAAAAGATATCTTACAGCTGGGTGTGGAACTATTACCTTAGTATGGTTCTTAAGTATGTATGGCCTGAATTGCTTTACCGCTTTGAAAACTACATAAGCTTGTTTATCAACAGTAGGATAATTCAATTCAGCTCCCTGCAGACTAGTGCTCATAAATGATATGGTGTACTCCTCCCCCCCATCCTCCTTTTGCGTAAGCACTACTACCAATGAATCATCGGATGCAAAAGTGTACATAATAAAATCTTTTTCAAAATTTGGACTTTTGAGTGATGGTGCATGAGAAATATATGTTTTTATCTTATTCAATGCATTCTTTTCCACATCAATCCATTTAAATTGTACACTTTGTTTAACCATCTACTGCAAAGGTTTGACAATTTCAACAAAATCTGGTACAAACCTTCGCACAAAGTTAATTATCCCCATGAATGATTGCATACCTTTTTTGTTATGGGGTAAAGGGATCTGTTCTATGGATTTAATCCTTTTCGGGTCTATGGAGATCCCTTTCTTAGAAACAACATGACCCAGTATCTTTCCTTCTATGACTGCAAACACACATTTCTTAGGATTAAGTGAAATACCATATTTTTGACAACACTCAAAAATTTGTTTCAAATGGAATGCATGTTCCTCTCTCCTTTTTGAAAATATTATGACATCATCGATATATGCCACAACACTACGACTAATCAGACCATGGAAATCTATATCCATGGCCCTCTGGAAAGTAGCTCTAGAATTTATGAGTCCAAAGGGCATTCTTCTGTAAGAAAAAGTTCCCCACTTGCATCTAAATGTGGTTTTAAGCCTGTCCTCTTCAGCTACTAATACTTGATTGTAGCGAGAGAATCCATCTAATAATGAAAATAATTCAAAACTTGAAACCATCTACAATATTCACTCCATGGGTGGGACTGGATAGTCATCTTTATCCGACGCATGATTGAGGTTTTCTCAAATCTACACAGAGCCTGATTTCCCTGGATTTTTTCCTTACTGGAACCAAATTCGAAACCCATTCTGAATGTCTGACTTTGAATATAATTTTAGCATCCAATAATTTTTTCACTTCACTCTGAATTAAAGGTTCCAGCTTTGGTTGCATCTTCCTCAAAGGCTGTTGGTAAGGCTTGACTCCAGCTTTAATCAGGATGACATGTTTTATGATCTTTATGTCTTAAGTTTTAATCTATTCATATGTCCAAGAAAACACATCTTTGTACTGTTTGAATAGACTAATGAACTTACTCCTTTCTCCTGGAGAACAACACTTTCCCAATTTTACATATCTAGGTTTAGCTTTAGTCCCCAAATTTATTAGCTCAAATTGCAAGGATGACCTATGAGTCTTGACATTCGCTAGCTTTCTGAACTTGTTGTTTAATTCAAACATTTTTTCTAGGGTCCCGACTCCCTTAGGAATAAAATTCCCGAATTTTAATTATGCTTGATGTTCTTCATCATCTATTATTGCTCCTTTAAAAGTCTCATAATTCATCAAGCATTCCAAAATTTGTTGATCATCGTCAAAAACCCGTAGATTGGTGATCATATCTAGAATAGAAGGCCTGAAAAGTAATTCAATAGAGCATATATTATTAGAAGGTACTAACCTTGTAGCTGAGGTAGCTAGTAAATTAGCGGCTACATTCTTTAATCTAGGAATGGACATAATATTGAATGCATGAAAATTTATAAGAAAATCCCAAACTTCATTTTGATAGGATTTTAAATGTGGTGAAATACAGTGTATCTTATTTCGAATTTGCTTAACAATAATTTCAGAGTCTCCACATACTTTCAGATTTTTTACTTTCAGTTCTATTGCATTTTTCAATCCCTGAACTAGTGCTTCACACTTAGCTGTATTATTTGTACATTTGAACTCTAATCTACAAGAAAGAAAATGTTTATTTTTTCTTCGATCAATCAGAACACATTCAACTCCTGATCCGTCCAATGTTTTAGATCCATCAAAATACAAGGCCCAAAAACTATCTACTTCTACTGAACTTGAATTATAAACTATATCTGAAACTAAATCTACTATTTTACAGTCAATCTCATCAGCCCATGAAAATTGAAGGATATTGGGCTGGGTGTCAGGTGTCATACTGGTTTCTTCATCTTGGTAATTTCCCAGTTCCAATTCAATGAAGTAATTTCCCAACACAGAGTTTACTGGCTCATTATTTCCCTCTAACTAAGTAACATTGTATTTCATTGGAGGTTCTCTCACTACTTTTATATGATTGGGACTTCCCTTATGAGGCAACCATAAATGTGACCAATCTGATGTGAAGTATTTGTCAAGCCTTGCCAATGAGTCTCGACTCAAAATAAGTCCATAAGCATCAGGTATGTCACCTACTACAATGTCGATGTATTGGCATACCCTCTCATCTGCAAATAAGTGAATTAGAACATCTTCCATTTCTCCTATTACTTTCACAACTATTCTATCTAATTGAATAAACTTCCAAGTAGATGGTTTAGGTTGTCCATTAATTTTCTTGTAGATTGACCATGGCATAACGTTGACCGATGCTCCTGAGTCTACTAGATAGTTGTGCACATTATAATTGAAAATCTCAAAAGTTAGGAGAAATGTTGGGGTTTTATACTTAGACTTACCTCCCACACTTGCTTCACCAATTTCTTCTTCAGGTTGGTTGTCAGCGGGAAGCTCTTCTTCTAGTACTTCAAGTGCTTTTAACAATTTCTCTTTCTACTGAGGTACATTACACATTTCAAACAATGAGATATTTTCCTTAGCATTTTTAATGTATTCCACAATATCATACCCCATCTCAGGTTCTTTGAGATTCTTCTTGACATTATCAACCTTGTCTTCAACAGGCTTAACATGCATGTTAATTTTCTTCATATTTTGAGTTGAAATGGTAAATTTAGGTATTTTAATAGTTGTATTGTTATTTTGTATCTTCTTCATATTTTCTTGAAGTTTCTTGATCTTAGGAAGTATTGACTTGTCTTCTTTTAACAAGCTCTGACTTCTTGTCGTCACATTGGTTTTTGATGTTTCCTCTTGTTTCAAAGAATCTTCTTCTGTATCAAACATTGAGACACGGTCCCATAAAACCAGAGTATCCTCCTCTTGTTTTTCTGTAGATTGATTATCTTTTTCTTCCTCCTTACCAGTTTCTGTCAGTTTGGAATCCAATAATTGATTCATTACCAGTGTCATAGAATTTATCCATTTGGGGAAATTCTTCTGAGAATGAGGCTGTTGATTAAAAGTACAAAAATGATCATGCCTACATCAGTTAAATTCATTGCTGAGGACTATGTGGAGGAGGTCTAGGTTGACTGTTGTCTTCCCTTTTCTTATAATAAGGCTTATATGATTTGTGAGCCTCTTTTTCCTTTTCTAAATATATCACTCTATTGGATAACTTTTGCATCATCTTCAACATCCCTTCAAAATCCTGTGACTGCTCATCCTTAGGCTTAGTCAGTAATAAAGGTTTCTTTCTTCCAAAAGTCTTTTCTTCTTACTTCACAGGATAATTTTCTATGCTTTCCAACTCAACTTCCACCTTCTCAGCTTCTTCATAAGTTTCTGCTAATGTAGGTCTCATTGATCTCTTGGAAAACATGGCTAGATCTGGCCCAAGGGCTAAGGTACAAAATTCTATTAGAGCATTTTCAGATGGCTTATTCAATGCAATAAAATTGTTTAGGTAAGCAGAAAATCTTTGAGTAAGATCATGTACTTTTTATTTTCTTTCTTTCTTTTTAGCACACAACCCCTTCATTAAGGCTGCATGAGTTTTATAAACTACATATTTACTTCTAAACATTCTCTCAAATGTGTTCCAATCCGTGATTGAATTTGCAAGAAGTGCAAAATACCATGAGTTTGCTTTTCCTTTCAGAGTGTGAGGAAACAATCTACATACTACATCTTCATGCTCCCCAGCTTGTAATCCTTCTATAGACAGGTAAAAACTTTGTAAATGATCATCCACCAGAATTCCTTCACCTGGTTCAAACTTGGGTAATACCTTGTCGAAAGCTTGAGGCAAATCATGCAAGGGAGGTGTCAAATTTAAAGACAACCTAGCTTTCCAGGTAGGTGGTGGAGGTGGTTGGTTTGCATTTACATTAGCTATGATTCTGAGTGGATAATGAGGTGGTGACTGAACAGGGGTCCGACAAGGTGGACAATAAGGTGAATCTGGATCCAATTGATCGAAAGCTTGGTCCATTTCTTGTAAGGCTGCTTCTACCAGTTCTTCAATATATTCTACCAAAGTTGAGTCTTCTAATTGAGGGCGATCTTTCTTCTGATACTATCTTCTAGGAAAGATAGAAATGATAGGTAATCCTCCAATATTTTTTGCATATGCCCTAGTGATTCCTCTTAAATCATCAACCACTTCATTATTTATAGGATACAGATACCCTTTCTCTTTATCTTCAGAAGTGGATTTGTGAAACAAACTAATTTCAGAACTATCATCGGTGGAGTGATTTTGAGGAAGTGAGCTTCCTTGGCCAGCCATGCAATGGTGGCCCTCCTTCTAGCACCAAAAATTGTTGAGGCCTGGAAAATCGCAGGGAACAACAGTTAGGGATTCTCCCCAATAAACGTTCCCAACTAGCCCGTTACTGTTTGGTATGGTGAATCCATCTAGTTTATGTTCAAGTAACAAATTAAAAGGCTACTTCACCGTAGGTCAAGTAACAAATTAAAATGTTTTACCAGTTATGGCCCGGTCCACCATATATATTTTTAGTTTTTTTTGTTTAATTTATGTTGTACAAGTGCCTATCTAAAAATGCAATTTTGGATAGAGATAACAAGGAGTGTCACAATGTGATGCACATGTTGTTACCTCTCTCTCATCTAAATCTCAAACAACCAGAAAAATAACTACAACTAACTAACCTATCCCTAGGGAGAAAAAATTATCAGTTATCAACGAGTAATGTATTTCTGTGCATGTATTAAGAAAAGTTACAAATAGTTGTTACTTATTTCAGAACACATGAACAGTAATAGAAATATGAACATCAAGATAGCTTATTGTTTATGACAACCTTCATTACTCACAGTGGAAATTTCACAGAATAAACTATAAGACATTCATAACATAAACAGAAAATGCAATGACTTAGAAGGATCTCACAGCTAACGGACATAAGCTGAAAATGAAATAGTTCACATTCAACTGATCTGTAGCAAAGCATTTGAAACATTCCACCAAACTTTCTCCAACAGAAACTTGTAATTCTTTATTGTAAAAGGAAGTAGTTATTCTTACAATATACTCTCAAAAATTGCTTGGGAAAGAAGTCCTTCTACATCTAAAATCTCCTATATTTTTACAAAAAGAAAAACCTTTGGGCTTCCCCTCAATGTCTTTTTGGCTTCCCCAACCTCTCAATCCCAAAATTTTGTCTTGTAGTAAGTGCTCATAATTTCTACAATATATTACATTTTAAATCAAAATTTTATAAAACACTTTATGAAGATGGGCCCACTTGGTCATTTATGAACTTTTTCCATGCCTAGGCCTCTGCTGCTATGCCCTCAAAATCTGAGGGTTCAAGAAAATGGATATTTATCTCATACTTAGCAGCCTGATTCTTAATTAC
The DNA here is from genome assembly GCA_001517045.1 of Pseudotsuga menziesii. Classification (NCBI taxonomy): domain Eukaryota; kingdom Viridiplantae; phylum Streptophyta; class Pinopsida; order Pinales; family Pinaceae; genus Pseudotsuga; species Pseudotsuga menziesii. The sequence continues at coordinate 371,400 of LPNX010455291.1, read as the reverse complement.
TTCTATTCTCCCCGGACTTAGGCGCAGCTGCTCTTCTAGAAAGTGGATACTTACTGTTGCATGAGCCACCGCATTCTTCAAAATCTGTTCATCTAGATCATTGACTTGTTGGATCTCCTGCTCGTCTTCCTCATACCTGTTCTATAGATGTTCTATGAACATCTCATGTTCTTGTATCACATCCAGTATTTTTTCTATGGAAACCTAACATCTATTGTATGTGACCAACACTCTTCTGTAGTATTCAGCACATAATCCCTTTGTTTTCTTTATAGTTTTCTTGAATTCTTCTGCAATATTGATGGAAAAATCCAATGAATCATAATCCTTCTTTCAACTCTACTGATCTTTAACTGGTAGCTCTACAGGAGGTTCCTCATGTGTTTCTATCCACACTATTCTTCCTGTCAGAATCTCCAGAGATCTATCCAAAAAATAAGACGTAGTATCCAAAATCTCTTCCAATTTGCTATCTATTTGTAAAAGCTTACATCTTCCTTCCTCAACACACATTTGCAAATGGTGGATCTTCCTCCTTTGAGCTAGAACGTGTTCCTTCAAAGGTTGGACATTTGTCTTCTATTCCATAGCATCTTTTAGTGATGCTATCAATGAAGCATTCCGTCCTTCCAAAAATTCTACCTGCATTTGATATTATTTTTCTCTTTCTTCAGTGGTAGCCTTCTCTGATTCTAACTCAATTACCTTCTTTTGCAACTAGAACGTCTCTGCACTTAGAGTTTCATAAGACACCTGAAGGTCAGTTTTCTCACTTTTCAACACTTGATGCTTTAGTTGTAGCCTCTGTAATTCTGCTAAGCTGTTCTGAGCATCTTTTTCTGTTTTCTCTACAGAAAATTCTAAATCTTCCTTATCGTCTTACAGAGTTCAGAGTTCTGTCTTTGAAGTCCTCACTTCATTCTGCATGTCCTCAAATTTCCTCTTCAACTTATGACCTTCATCTCTCTCTTTCTTTAGTGTTTCTTTTAATTGAGTTGCATTCCTTTTGGACTGCTGAAGATCCATCATCAACCTATCTACATTATCTTCAGTAGCTTGGTTTAATGCCACCCTAGCTCTTGCTATCAATCTTGGATCTGCATATGTCCCATACACCAAAGTCTTGTCAGTTATCATTTTTCCCTATTGTCCTCATGTTTCAGCGTTTTTCTTGGTCCTTTTAACAATCCTTTTATTTTCCTTGTCATAGAAAATGGTGTTGAAATCAGGGACCTCTTCTCCTTCTTTATGCATGAAAGGTATCAAATTCATTTGAGACAACACAGCTTTCCCTTGAGTGCTGCTAGAAGTTGCAGTAGACTCTTGGAAATTAGGATTATCTTGTCCAATCCCTTGATCTATATGATCATGTCCCCTTGGTGTATCCATCTATTTAGTGGTCTGTTTATCTTTTTTAGATCTTGCTAATCTCAAAACTTGACTTTCATCTTGTCTTTTCTTTATCTCTGCTTATTCCTTCCTTTTTCTTTCCTCCTCTTCCTTCTTTGTTGCTTCCTCTACATCTCTCTTTCTTTCTTCTTCTTCATTCTTCATCCAACTCTCTGCCTTTTGTGCTAGCCTTCTAGCATCTTCTTTCCTCTTTTTGGCCTCCTCTTCTTCAGCTATCTTAGTCTTCTGTGCATTTTTGCCTTTTTTTCCCATAGTAGTGATTTTTTGTTTAAATCTCTTCTTTAAGGCAGTCATATTCTTTGCAATCCTTAAGGTTTCCTTTTCCTTATCCTAGAAGTTGGTATACTCAAAATGAACGCTTGCCTCCATGCAGTGTTCTGCTACCTTATTCCAGTAGTCATTCCTATGAAATTTCATCTCACCAAGATGGAAGTGCTCCAGCTCCTGCGCAAATTCTGTAGTTTGTTTTACTTTGAAAACTTATAACTCCCTAGCCAGAAAGGTATGGCAGGAAATGCTTCCTTTTTATGATCGAACAAAAAATTCCCGACACCATCAAGATATACCTGCCTGACTGCCTCTTTATCTAGTGCATAATCAGTGGCATATCTTTGGAGTAGAGAAGGTCCTCTAGAACCCCCATACATTCTGATATACATACCTTCCTTAGTTAAATAATAGTCTCCATACTCTTAAGTGACCTTGAACGCCTCTTCGGACATGCAGTTGCATTCGGTCAGGAAAATTAGAGTGTACAATGGCATGATGAAGTGTTCACATATTTCTCTGTAGTAGCCATGGTATTTGTGTGCCCAAAATAATTTATATGCGGTGTATACCGGGGTCCTGTCCCTATCCCAACTACACCTCAAGGTTGGAAAATATTGGGTACATAGTATACAGTCAACTAGGATAGATCTCATGTAGAAATCTGACTTCTTCTATGATACCCCTGGAAAAGTTGAAGATATGCATGTTGAGAGGCTATTGGACACTATGTTTGACCAATTGAATATGGTTCCTTGAGTGGCCACATAGAAAATAATTAGTATCCATCCCAATTTGAATCTTTTTCCGTGAGCTCTCCCAAAAATTCTATTCAGCATCAGTGCTATAAATATATAAGGGGTTCAGAGAGTGGATGTATCATATTCTCCTGATGGCCTGGTTTGAAATTTCTTCCCTGGTATCATCATTCTTTTTACTGTTTCTACCAGGTCCAAATCTGTCTCTTTCAACCAACTTTCTGTTAGGTAAATTTGAGTAGGAGGTAGGTGATATGCCATGGAGACATAAGCAAGGTTGTATGCAACGTAGCCCTGTTTAGCAATATTTTCCAGGATCATCGTAGTTACATCTACCCTAGGTAGAATCCAAACAATCACTTCTGAGCATGGGAACAACTTTGGTCTTGTGGCTACTTTTATAAGAGCTGATTTATTGATATTTCCATAAATAATCATCTCTTCAAATCCTGCATCAGGCACATTCTAATTTACAATCATCCTATATATTTCACCCCATTTACAATTTGGCTCTACCCCAGTGGTAGATTTTGTATCTTCATATATGTATTCAACCTTGGTGATGATTTCAACATATGGTTCTCCTTCCACAATTGGAGCCTTCTTCTTTTGCCTTTTAGACATATCTCCTCTGCAACAGTCACCCTGTCATAAATAGAGTATGTTCTTAGACCATTTGAGCTTTTAGTAAGTGTTTTAGTAATGAAGAAAATTTTTATCAACTTTGTTATACCAAAGTCCTATCACCATGATGTGGTAAGACTCTTAACATACCTACTTGCCTTGAATCCCAGCACTTGGAGTGGAAACTCATACCATTTTGTCAATATTTCATAAAACTGCTCAGTACCACACCTTACCCTTTATCCAAGAGTAGTACCTTGCTTGCACCGCCTATCCCTTGTTATCCACAAGTGATGCCACCAATTATGGCCCTTAGTCCATAAGGTTTTCTTACCTAAACTGCTCTGTCATTGAAGGAGAAAAGTAGTACCCTGGGTAAAATGGGAGAAAGAGAAGATTCTCAAGGCTTCTAGATCATGAGCCTTGTGTCCTCCCTTATCCCTATCATTGTGGGTTAGTTGATCTCGAGATCCCTCATCCTAGGATCTTAGAGGCCACCTCATCCACAAATCTCTCAACCATCTCTATCCATTGAGCCTTATAAATACAAGCTCATGTCCATGGTTGAGAGGGGGGAACTCTTAAGGTATTGTTATGCTTTTGGATTGTTCACTTGGCCCAAGCCATTGGAGAGCATAGAGAGCAAAGTTGGAGCTTATGGAGATGAAAGTGTTTGGTTTCATGGAGATGCATGTCAACACTAAGGCTTAATTGGTTGTAAAATTCTCCATTTTAATCTTAATTCAAAGATGATTTCCGTACCACATTACTATTGTTGTTTAATTTCACATGTATATGTTGTTAGATTCCTTAGTCACTAACATGGATCAGTAGATTATATTCTGGCAGCTTTGATGTGTTTGTGTGTTTAATCTGATTGCAGGTACACAGGGTTACTATTGAAGCATCACATTCTAGGTATCTACGGCATTCAGGGAGGGTCTTCAACCTTTGTCATTCATTTGTTCTAGATCTAAACCATTCAGACCAGTGGAACACTTTACTGTCCACAGAAGGTGAAATATTCCTGCTAACAAATATGGTGACTCCACTGGGGAATGAATATATGTATCAGTTGATCTGATCTTCCTCAATCTTTCAACTCTTGTCTAAATCCAGGCTCCTTCTCCAACTCTCTTCAGTCAGATCTGCTATCTGACTCAGTGGATTTTGATTTCAAACTTCTAGATCTGTCTAGATCTGAATTATTTTCGACCTTTTATGCTCTTTTTTATTCTCAGTCTATCAGTTTTTACCTTGATCTAGTATTTTTATGACTTGGTCTGTCTTTCTTGCATTGGAGTTTACATTATTTTCTTTTCTTGAAACCTCTTGCTCCTTTCTGTAGATATTATTCATTGGAATTGGAAATATACATTTCATTTTAATGAGTAGGTTTTTGTTTGTTTTGGACTTGGAATGCATGAGTGATCCATGTTGTTTTGAGGATTCCTTTGCTTTGGGTGATTCTTGTTTCCTTTTGCATGCTGAGTTTTTCAGTGCTTGGTAGGAAAGATTGGTTCTTCGTTTCCTTGTCTATTTCAAAGAGAAGTTTTAGTTTTCTCTCTCCTTTACTTTATTCGCAAGCATGTTAATCGATTTTATTCTTGTTTTGTGCATGATCGTTTGAAATTTTAGATCTTACTTTCATTGAGAAGAAATATCTATTTTCAGATTTGTGTGCATTAGAGTTGGATTTGTTTGGAAACGTTAGTGAAATCATATTTCCATTGAGTTTTTAATGCGTCTTTTTCAAGCATGAAAAGATAGGAAACATTTTGATTTATGATATATGTTCTCTAGATCTCTTTCTTGCTTTATTTGAAGATTTTTTGGGGTGCATTGATATTTCACTTTTCGTTTGAAAAGATAGAATTGAATTAGCATTTGGGTGTGCATTTTTGGAAGAAAAGTAAATCTCTCTCCCTCTCTTAGGTAGAATTTCATTGAAGAGGAAAACTTGCATTATCATATAGATCAGTTTGCATCTTCTTTAATTTCAATTTTTCACTCCATGGTTCCACCTAAACGCACAAGATAAAATTAATGGTAGTACTAGGTTAAAACTTTTAGAAATTTGAGAGATAAGTTAGAGACATGTTCCAACGTCGTTAAGTGTAGGAGCTACCATTGCTTGTCTGCATTACATCCCAAGACTCATGTGGTTATTCCATGTACCATCAGTATATCGAACAACCTTTCACGTACCCTTGAGGTATATAGAAAGGTACTTCACATACTTGATTGTATAGCAGAAGGCCCCTTGTGTACGGTTATGCATTAGACAACACTACTACCGATTCGAACTCCCACGTACCTAGTGTATATCGGGAGACCCTTTTAGGAATCCTCAAACCATCTGAGTTATCCTTTTGGCCTATCCTGTGAGGTTCCTGACTCTTATCCACTCCTTTCACATGTTTTCTTGTTGCTTTTAGTTTGAGTAGTACTTGCTTGTGCATGGTAGTTAGGGGGTTATTAGAGAGTTTAGAGATGGCATCCTCATCTGGGACTATGACTGAAGAGGTCCCTTTCCAAGGTGTACCTTTTGTATTCCCTCCTAGTGAAGGTATTGGTCCTCCCTTTATTGCCACTCTAAATCTTCTTGAATTAACTATAGGATTACTAGTCTGGTTGTTTAATCTGGTAATTCCTGTTACACCTAAAGTCTCAAATGTCACCTCTCCTCTGGGAGAGGATCGACCTCAACTTAATCCCTCTCCTTCTTCGTCAGTTGTTGTTTCACCCCTTTCTTCTTCCTCGCTTGACCAAAGCTCTATGGTTAGTAGTCATGCGGATAAGAAGAAGAAGAAAGGGAAGGGTAAGAAGAAGAAGAAGGATAAGAAAGAGAAAAATTAGCAACCATCTGCTCTTGATGGTGTCCATTCTAAGAGAACACTTGGAAAACCCAAGTTCCCTTGTAAGCTTTACAAGGGGGACCACCCTCTTAAGGAGTGTCCTGGTCTCTCCCGTGTACAAGAAGAGTGGTCTAAAAGGTCCAAACCGTCTATGTCATCAACCTCTAATCATCATGTTGATGATACTCCCTCAACCAGTGACCCATTGGTAAAAGGTCGTAAGGGTAAAGTCTTGTATCCTTGTTTGATATGCAAGGCTATGCATCGTACTTTTCTTTGTCCAAGAATGGATGAAGCTTTGCATTGGTTGGAAAATATTACTGATAATCAATAGGTGATTCCAACAAGTGATAGTAAATTAGCCCTCGATCCCCCACTGGTTGACCAAGTGGTCGATTTAGATTTATCTGTGGTTGATCCCACTCTTCCTTCAAAGAGTGAAGTTAAAGTGGTCAAGTCGATGTCATCTCCACCCGATCCCACTCTTTCATCAGAGAGTGTTAAGACTAAAGTAGTCTCTTTGACCAAATCTTCATCTTGTTCTTCTCTCTCAGTAGAGAATGAATTGAAACATGCTGAAGTTTTTATGCTTCATTCTAATTGTTCTCAACAAGAGGAAATTTTGTCTGTTTCGACAGAACCCTCTATGAGTATTGAGGTTATTTCCTTTGACTGGATTAACCTAATAGAGTCTCGTATTCATTCAATTGCTCCATTCCAGATATTTGTGAATGTTACTGCTAGGCAAATACTTCACACTATTGTTGAAGAAGGGGATTCTGTTAGTATTCTATCCTCAACTGCTTGGAAAGATTTAGGTTCTCCTCAGCTTGTGCCAACCACCGATAAGATACTGGCTTTTAATCAAAGACCTACAACACCTTTAGGGATCCTTCCTTAGTTTCCTATTACTTTGGAAGAAAAAACTGTCTGTATTGATGTTATTGTGGTCCAAGGTCCTTTAGATTTTAATCTACTCCTTGGAAGTGATTATTTTTATGCCATGAAGGCTGTTGTTTCCACACTCTTTAGAGTTATGCATTTTCCCCATGATGGGAATATTGTGACCATCGATCGATTTTCCTTTGTTACACCTGACCATCGCATTACTCCTAGTAATCGAACTTCCCTGAATGTGCCACATGTTCTTGTGGCTCTTTCCCCTTGTAGTTAGCTTCTTCCCATCGTAGGTAAAATGGGGGGCATGTCTCTAGTCTATTGAAATCATAATGGAGCTAAGCCTCTAGCTTTTATGTAATGGGAGCAACCTACCAACCTCTGGATATCATGTTGTATAGGAGCAGGTTTTGGAGCATAGTTTACTTTTGGTTTCAAGCTCGTTAAAAAATAAGACCACTCCTTAAGCATAGTTTACCCTTTTGGTTTCAAGCTTGCATAAAAATGAAACCATGTCGAGAGCATAGTTTACTTTTGGTTTCAATCTTGTTAAAAAATAAAACCACTCCTCAAGCATAGTTTACATTTTGGTTTCAAGCTTGGATAAAAATGAAACCATGTCGCGAGCATAGTTCCCATTTTGTGTCAAGCTCGTTAAAAAATGAAACAGATGGCTCTGAGAAAAGTTCCCATTCTATTTCAAGCTCATTAAAAAATGAAATAGCACCTGACCATCATGCCAGTTTTCCCTCAGCAAAGTTCCTGTTCTATGTCAAGCTCGTTAAAAAATGAAATAGCACCTAACCATCATGTCAGTTTTCCCTGAGCAAAGTTCCCATTCTATGTCAAGCTCGTTAAAAAATGAAATAGAACCTGACCATCATCTCAGGTTCTGACAATCATGTTAGTTTTCCCTGAGCAAAGTTGCCATTATATGTCAAGCTCGTTAAAAAATGAAATAGCACCTGACCATCATGTCAATTTTCCCTGAGCAAAGTTCCCATTCTATGTCAAGCTTTTTAAAAAATGAAATGGATCTCCTTAAGCATAGTTTACCTTTTGTTTTCAAGCTTGCATAAAAATGAAACCATGTTCCAAGCATAGTTACCTTCTGTTTCAAGCTTGCGTAAAAATGAAATAGATCCCCTTCCCGATTCTCATTCTTCCTACCCCCTTGGTGAACATTTTCACATTAGTAACCAGGTTTTTTAGGTTCGGTATGGAAGAAGAATTGTTAGACAAAACGAAGCTTGGGGGGCATGTTGAGCCCCTAGAAACCATGTTAGGTGTTGGATTTTCTAGCAATCATGCTAGGGGAAAGACTCCAACCTCTGTATATCATGTTAATGGGATTTTTCAAGCATAGTTTACCCATTGGTTTCAATCTTGCGTAAAAATGAAACCAATCCTTGAGCATTCTTTGAACTTGTCTTTGAGCTCGTTAGAAACAGTAAGATGGTGTTGAGCTTACTTTTCATTTTTTGTGCTCTGGTTAAAACATGAAAAGTGGTTTGAGCTTGGTTTATTACTTTTTTGTGCTCTGGATTCAAACATGAAAAAATTTAATGGATTCCTCTTTAAACTATTTTCAATCTCCCTAAATACAAAAAGATTGTCGAGAGATCTTGTCTTCTTCACGCTCTTTAAAGAATTTGAAGATTCGTCTGTTCAATGGTAGGTTATCTCTTTTTTGGTTTGGATAGGACTATTTATGGAAAAATAACAATCTAGCCAATCATGACTAGAAGAGTTCTCTAAGGTATGATTTTACACTTTTTCAGGCCTTAGAGACTAAATCATATGAAAAAGGACCCCTTTGGAGTCTTCTTCTGTAATCGTTCAGACTCTCTAAACATGAACGATATTGAGTTTTATTTTAGTGCGCTCATTAAATTAAACATTAAGAGGCCCATTCTGGGTATGAACCCCTCTTCTCTCAGGTTCGTAAAACATATGAGTCTGGACTTGTCTTTTGACAAGCTATATCGAGTGTTTGTTACCCTCTTTGAACTCGTAAAACCAAAAAGAGGCACTCATCAACCATGATGGGGGAAATGGGAAGGGAATCATTTTGTAAATAATGGTATTTGTTTGTCGTTACCTTTGAACATGGCACTTGTCTACACATCATGTCATTCAATTGGGTATTCAGCTGATCTCCATGATGATCCACTTTCATGAGTCATGTCACTCCTTTAAGTCTTTCAAAAGAATGCATTGTCCACTATCGTATTCTATGTTTTCCCGTTCAATCATGCTTCCAAGTATTTTTGTCATGCTTCCTGATGTTCAAAGGGGATTTGAAGAAGTTTTACCTCTACAGTCTACACAGTCTTTTGTGTCAGTATTTTTGAGTTAGTATTATGGTTACTACATTCACATCATTCCAAAACTATGTTCTGAGTTTTGTGTCATCGATGTGGGACTCATCATGGCCCTCCTTTGATGAGAATATTCCCGTCAACATTATCTCATCATCAGGGAAATGGTCTTAGAAACAATATTTAGTACCTTGAGATCTGTATGCCTTAATGACAAATTATCTCGCTCTTGACAAGGGGTCACATCATTGACCTTTGATCGATAGAATCGAATGGGTGTTCAACATTAGGATATCTATTCGCATTTAGTATATTGTACTAGATTACCTTGGGAATAATTAACATCAATGGTGATCACCCTCGCACTTGTTAACGGTTCACATCATTGGCTGATAATCAAGTGGTTTCTACCATGTTCGACTTCAGATCATTGTAATCACATGTATAGAATCATACTTTGTGGAAGACAAGATGAATACCCTGGGTGTTTGTTTAGAGCGCTCATTGCTTTTCCCCAGGTTGCAATGGATTTTTGCATATCTAGCATGGATCCACATTTGTATGGTCGTGGTTATGCTCAAATTTGTGTCTATATGACATAGATCTACATTGTATGTCTGGTAGCTATGTCCAAGTTTGAGTCCTCTATCACATGGATCTACACTGTATTCTAGTAGCCATGCTTGTTTATTCCTCTCATGGATCTACCTTGTATTGGTCTATAGCCATGAGTTGGTTACTTGTCTCTATGAGTCAACATACTGATGTACTACAGATGCCTACTTGATGACATGCTCCGATTGAGCTGACATTTTCACCTCAACTTGTTCTCTCAAAGCTCTCGTTTATCATATCCCTCTAAGACTCATGCTTTGGGGGTCATCCTATTATACCAAAATCCTATCACCATCATGTGATAAGACTCTTAACGTACCTACTTTCCCTAAATCCTAGCACTTGGAGTGGAAACTCATACCATTTTGTCAATATTTCACAAAAATGCTTAGTATCGTGCCTTCCCCTTTGTCCAAGAGTGGTACCTTTCTCGCACCGCCTATCCCTTGTTATCCACAATCGGTGCTACCACTTATGGCCCTAATTCCATAAGCATTTCTTACCTGAACCTCTCTGTCATTGAAGGAGAAAAGTGGTACCCTGGGTAAAATGGGAAAAAGAGAAGATTCTCGAGGCTTCTAGATCATGAGCCTCATGTCCTCCCTTATCCCTATCATTGTGGGTTAGTTGAGCTCTATATCCCTCATCCTAGGATCTTAGAGGCCACCTCATCCACAAATATCTCAACCATCCCTATCCATTGAGCCTTATATATACAAGCTCATGTCCATGGTTGAGAGGGGGGAACTCTTAAGGTATTGTTATGAGGTTGGATTGATCACTTGGCCCAAGCCATTGGATAGCATAGAGAGAAAAGTTTGATTTTATGGGGATGAAAGTGTTTGGTTTCATGGAGATGGAAGCCAACACTAAGGCTTAATTGGTTGTAAAATTCTCCATTTTAATCTTAATGCAAAGCTAATTTTCATCCCACATTATTGTTGTTGTTTGATTTCACATGTATATGTTGTTAGACTCCTTAGTCACTAACATGGATCAGTAGATTATATTCTAGCATATTTGATGTGTTTGTGTGTTTAATCTGATTGCAGGTACACAGGGTTGCTATCAAAGTATCACATTCTAGGTATCTACGGCATCCAGGGAGGGTCTTCAACCTTTGTCATTCATTTATTCTGGATCTGAACCATTCAGACTAGTGGAACACTTTACTGTCTGCAGAAGGTGAAATATTCCACCTAACAAACTTATTTACCTCTTCCATATGCATTATTAAAAATAAATTATACAGAGTATTCATGCATAAAAGAAAATGTTAAGGAAAAAGAAACTACTGCAATTTATGTCCTAAAATATTCTAAGTCCACTATCTGTAACTAAGAACACAACCCTGATATAAAAATCATCATTAAACTAGACTGTATTCAAAATAATCCAACTCTTCAATAAAACATGAACAACATTGCTGCTACTGCTAAACCTCAGACCTCTAGACCCTATACTGATCCTCATCGCGAAAAACCCCAACTCATACAAAAATCAAGACCTCCGTCACCCTAGAAAACAGGGTAAAAGCATATGAAAACTAAAAACCCCCCCGGGATGGCCATAAACAACCCCAAAATAGGTGGTGTGGACAGTGTAACGCTTTTCTGCACCGACTACCTAATATTTCAGACAAGGATGAAGCAACCATAATGGCTCAAAACGTAGGTTCAAAGCCCCCATTGCCAAAGAAAACTAGCTAATATGCATATTGCGGGGATAAAATTTCATTCTAAACGGATGACTACATAACTACAAGAAAAACCTAACCAGGGAAGACCATAGTTTGCAAAACAACCAATAAAAATCAAGAAAAAGGAAACCATGGTTTTCCTACCTAGAAAAACATTGTGCAGTCGGTGGGATGACCCGAAACCACCATGGCAGCACGCCAATCGAATGAAAATTGGACAACTGAGCAAATGGTAGTACAGCTCGATCAACAAGGACTAGAGAAGACATGAGTCTCCACAAGGATAAATAATAAAAAATGCTCCACCTCTTATATAACCCTTAGTCAAAGAAATGGTGGGAAAAACCCTATCGACGAGCAGAAGCACTAGAAGTCGGGCAGATAGTTCACTAGGCAGCCGCAATGGTGGGTGACAAAAAGACTACGGGTTCTGTGACCAAATAAAATCATCGGTGATCGGAAGCTCTAAGGCTAAAGGTCGATAAAATCCAAATCTATCAGCGTCGAAAAATCTACATGCTATGGGTCGGTGACATAAAGGACAATGCACTTTGAGAGTGTCGGCGAATTAAATCTAAGTGTTGCTATAGTGTTGGTGATTCTGAGCACTAAATGCTGCCGTAGTCATGTATCGGAGTTTGAAACCACTAACCACTAATGCGTCAATGGTTGAAAACACTAAATGTCGGGCATATAGTTTGAGTGATAGCCGCAATGGAGGACTCACAAATAACTATGGTTCCATGACAAAATACAACCCATCGGTGATCGAAAGTTCTAACTTCTAAAGGTCGAAACTTTAAACCTAAAAATCTTCGCAGTGTCAGTACGTCGGCAATGCAAAGGACAAACCCTCTGATCAAAGTAAAAAATCATTCCGATAGTGATAAAGCGAAATCAAATCATCGACAGTCAAAGGTTTAAACAATAAAACCACAAGGTGATAAAGGCCACAGATCAACGAGAGAAAGAGTTGTTCATCGTTTCCCTTCTAAAACATTAGCAGCATGGAGAACCAATGCCCCGACTCAATCTTCAACCAACTTCTGATAGAGATAAATTAAATCATCGAAAAATCAAAACATTAAGTGTTCAAATAAATGAAAGACGTTCAGCTAGGGAACGGTAATACTAGCTCGTTTAACCTCTAAAATAGCGGGAAAACAGTGAACTGATCACCCGACTTCCCAAAGGTAAATTTCAAGTGGAAAAAATGGACTTCCAAGGAAGCCTTAAAGAAATGAAACAAAACTGAGCCAGAAGAATCAAGAGGAGGGTCCTAAATTTTTTAGAAATTTGGGAAATAGGTTGCAGCTGCAACAGGTATCTTAACCTTTCTTAGGGTAATTTTTAAATTTGCAGCTCATAGTGAAAATTCAAAAATTATAATCCAGGCTCTATATCATTCTTAACCAGCTCTTCTATGATTCATATAGTTTTTGGTATCTTGATTCAAACATGTATATTTCTGATTTCCTCTTTGAACAGTTGCTTCACAGACCTACTTTCATTATCATATTTTTCACAATCTTATCTTACACCTATGAATTATTAGTTCATCTAATACTTGCTATCAAAACTTGTCTCTCAAGTATTTTTATGATAACTTGAGAGTAAGTGGAAATTTTGCCTGTGGGAAACATTACTTTTCTTTTATGAAGAAGAAGGATTGTAAGGTTAAAGAACAACTTTAAGTTATTCTGTTTTGACATGATTTATGGTTAATGCCATTATGAAATTACTTATAATTTTATTTTGAAAAATTGAATTATGTGTTTAGCAGGACTTAACATGCTCTAGTAAATCGGCTTCCATATATTTAATATCATTATACAAGGTAAACCCACCGGGGTACTAACCAGGCCTGCTGGAAGTGGGTCAATGCTAAGTAAAAACTTAAAACATAGAAGCTCGATAAATGCAATTAAACCCGTCGGGGTACTGAACAGTCTCGTTGGTTACGAGGCTATGCTTGCATGGTACCAAGGTAAACCCACCGGGGTACTGAACAAGCTTGTTGGAAGCGGGGCAATATCGGGTAAAAGAGATCTTGTTAATACACCACTATGCACATGATTCATCACACAATGATAATTTAAATATGTCACAACCAATTGTTTATAATTCCATTTGAGAATGGTTGTAAGTTGGGCTTTGCCCCAACTGTTTAATTCAACACATACCTAGGATGTTCTTATCCTAGAAATGGGACCCATAACTGTAAATTTCACACACTCCAGGGTACACTTAAAATATTTTATGATGACGGGATATCTTTAAAATGAGGCATGGATGACTAATTTTTCCTATGGAATTCTTTTGGTTATAATATTATTGTTCAAATGGTCTTTCTAAGCATTGTTATATTTTTCATGAGTATATGTAGCTGAATCATTTCCTTTTACTAGTTAGTTTTTATTTTTATTACAAAATAATAAACAGCATGATAGAACTCTTTATTCTCATTATCTGGAACAATCAATTCTTCCTCTTGTATGGCTTGAGGACACACAGTATCTTTGGTTTGGGGGGAAGGATTAGAAAAAATTAGATTGTTTTTACTTTTCATTGTTTATGACAGATCTATTTATCTCTAACAAATGATAAGTGTTTTGAGGGTAATATAAGCAGTGGAACTTGGTTATAGCATGAAGCATATTTTCACATAAAAAATCAATATGAAGGATTGAATGAAGGTCCAAATGAAATCGATATTACAGCACTTATGATCAAAATTTGTAAACCAAATTTGGTTTTTTGGAAAATAGTTTTTACCTTCATGCATATGCTTTGACCTTAAAAGTTTTTAGTTATTATTTAACTTGTTGATAATCCTATCCTCTTACCCAATCATGCATGTAAATTATCAAATGATCAATCTTCTTGTTAATCAAAATGCGATTTATGCCTTTGTGTCATACGTTCAACCTGTCCAAAGTTTTACTTTGGACATGGTTGAATTAATTTCAAACCTTATGAATTCATTCATTTATACATATATTTGTTAATCGCATGTGTTTCAAGGTTTTCTATGATAGCATGATCTCTTAAGTAGGCCGAATTTATTGCTAGTTACATTGTTTTTCATTTTCCATTATTTTTGTAGAGCTATTTCAGCCATTTTCTTCTTACACTCTACAAAACGATTCTATATCACAATTGTTGAACAATGCTGAATTATTTCTAACCCGAGAGCTATTAAATTGAGAACATTGAAGAAAAAAACAAATCCATTTAATTTTTATACAATGCTTGACATAAAAGACATGTTATTTTAAAAGCGCAGACCATCTGCCTTCTTCCTAAATTATTTTTCTTTTTGCTCAGTGGGACCTAGAATTTCTCCAGTTTGGGGGAATGTTGATCCCATATTTGTTATCATTTTTTGGAGTTAAATTACTCATTTAAACATATGCTTTTTAATATTTTGCATATTTTATGTAATGCAAATCACTTTTCAGCCCCAGGTATGAATTTATTTAAGGTTTATGAAAAATCCTTTTATTATTATCATTTTACGATTTTATTAATTAAAATTGACATGGTTTGAAGCGCATTTGATTTATTAATTTATATGTATATTTGTTTGCAGGTTATATAGTATTTTTGGATGAATTAACAACAAGCACACATTTAACTAGCCATGCACATAGCACGTCTAGCTCATCATCCAGCTTGCTGCACAGCATGTGTTGGCAGATTTCCAGGCATTTAAATGTTGTTACTCCAGATCTTAGTCCTTAGCACACCAACAAATAGACATTGCATTTCATCCTAGATATTCACACAGCATATCCAGGTCACTGTCCAGCTCATCGTTCACTTCGCTGAACCAACCACGCACTGATTGGAAACCGGTTTCAGGCATTAAGATGTTCAAATAGTCTATAAACTGTTTACTACCCACATGTTTAGGTGAAAGCATGTTCCTTAGTCTAGAAGGATCGCCTAAAGCCTCCTTTGTTGAAACCTCATGAATAGTCCATGCGTTGGATTCATGCATTATCCTACGTTCTACAAGAGTCACCCTCATGTGCTCTCCTCTATCCAACACCACTCCACCACTCACGTTGAAGAAGGAGCTGTATGCTACATCATGCGCATTGAAGAGAAATGTTCACACTGAAGAAGGAATGGTGTTGTGATTTGGAGTTTTATTAGTTAAACGCCATAATGGTTGACTAAATTTAGAGATCCGTCAACCACTAAAGGGTCGACTTGCTCATCTCTGTAAACAGTATATATATCAGCCTCTACGTGAGAGCTCAGCCAGCTATAAGTTTTAACCAGTTTATGCTTTGATTCGCTATTCTTAAACAAATTGTATTTATGTTCCATATTCTTTAATAAGAGTCATATGCTTTGTTGTTAATGACTGCATTTCACTAAGTGTTAGCCAGACACCACCCCTGATTTCTAAAAGGGCCCCTCATGAACCAGAGGTTCATTCTTTCTGTGTAATTTCATTCTCTTGTTTCTGTTATAGCTAATTTAGTTTATTTTCATTAGATTCATGTACATGTTTATTTCATTTATTTCCTATAATGCATTTTATTTCTGAAGTTAAATAATTAATTTGCATGCATAGTTTGCTTTCAAATTTGTTGTTAGTCATTTCATTTCTAGTTTATTGTTAAGTTTTATTTGCAATTAGATAGAATAGACTACTATTTTATCAAGTTAATAAATTCAGTTCTATTTATCTCCTTTATGTCCCAACTTTATGCAATTTGAATTTCAGTTTGTTAATTAATATGTAATGATTTCTTTTTCATGAATATGTTTAAGTCTATTTCACTATCAAATTTGATTAATAAGTAGGTTTATTTCCTACCTTTATGCATTAGATTTACATTCGCACAAATTCAGCTGAAGATTAGATCATTTAGGTTATTTTCTTTTATTTTAACTATGCAGACGGTCATTCAGACAGCTTGTTTAAACTATCATTCAGTCACCCCTTTTAGACCTACAGTTCAATTTGTCATTCATCCCGTAGTTTCATTTTCAGTGTTTTTAATGTGTTTTGAAATTTTTTTAAGTTCCATTTCTTTAGTATTTGAAGTATGCTTTGACTGAAATGGTTAGAAGATATTTCTATTTAACATTGAAGTTGAAGTTAGGTAGTTTTAGGTTATTTATTAAAGTTTTATTATTTTCCCTACCTCTCTTCACTTTGAACATGTTTTGAACTATCTTGTGTTTTGTTTCTTGAGTTTGTTTTTGATTCATTTTTACCATTTTATTGTTTTCTGCTCATGCCTTTGGATTGATTTATCTGTTTGCATGTACAACTTAGTATTACATCTGTCATCCTTAGAAAATTAAACTAGTACTTTGTAGACTATTACCTTTTCATTTATGTGATTACCGAAAGAGACTTGTAGGACATAATTCAAGCATATTCCTATTAAGTTTTCTACTTGCTTCTCTTATTAGGTCTTCTTTATTAATTTTTCTACTTATTTCTTTTATTAAGTTTTCTACTTGCTTATAAGTTAAGTCTTCCTTGCACCCTATATTTTTATTTGAAAAGTTAGTTGTTGATTGTATCTTTTTCAGTTTAAAGTTATTTGCTTATGAAATAAATTATCAATTATTTTGTTTATTATTTTGTTCCAGTTCAATTACTTTAATAGTTGAATTCTTAGGGGTTTGACTGGGTTTTTCATTTTGAAAGATCTTTTGATCTTTTTTTTGTTAAAATATTTCCACGACACCAGAGAAATCCCTCTACCTTCGCATATATTTTGTGTCAACTCTAAGCCTACCAACCCCGGTCGATAATTAAATATTAGGTGAATTAATCTAGACGATATAACACCCATAAGTAAAATTGAATTTTTTTTGACATTTGCACTGTTCACATCCTTGAGTTAACTTGTTAAGTTCTCAAGTTCATCTTTTCCACAATTTGTTCATTTTATCGAAAATATCCTTAGGAGTATTCAAGGATGATACATGTGATATTCAATGGAGACGAAAATACTCATCTTTGTTTTGACAGGTCCTTCTTTTTCTTTGCTTTGACTTCATCTCCCTCTGGATCTGCAACTTCTTCTTTGGCATAGTTCTTCATGTCATTCTCCTTCAAGTATGAGAATACATCTTGTTATGGAGAGAAAATTCCTATGGCTTGGGGTCTACCACCACAGATAGGTAGACACTAGAAATCAATATTTCCCAATATGTAAGAGAAACTAAACATCTAAAACTAAGGGATATCAAATTGTACCTTGTTACGTATGGTTTAAGTAGATCCCTATTGAGATTTTCCAATTTACGCTTGCATTAGAAATTCTCTCTCAACAACAGCAAACAAGACAAGTGTACTAGGGATTCTCCCTAGATATGTGCAGAAATGGCTACCTTTCGTCTATCGGACAGAAGGATAGGTTCTCTATGGATGGAAGAGAAAACCTACAAGAAATGGTTAGTGAACCAAGCAAAACCTGCAACACATTGTTAATGCCGGAGGAACTGCAAAACAATGTGAGAAAAACCACCTACAAATAAAACAATCTTCAAAACTAAGCTACCAACAAGAAACACACATTATACCTTTCGAATTTGATGAAATGGGCCACCATGCCCCAACAGGAAGCTACCTCTCTATGGAATGGGATTTGGATAATGGAGCAAGTGAGGGAGAGGGATGAATGGATTGAGAGAGATGGGTCTCAAGACACTCATACGCGTAGAGTAATGGTAAGAAGAGAATGAGTGTTTTGAGAGTGACCCCCACCCTTGTATTTATATCTTTTTCTTGAGTTTTTAGGGTTTTAAGCCCTTGGTTAGGGCCTTAGCCCCTTTTTAGGGATTTAATCCCTTATCTCCCATTTCTTAGCTCCTCTGGGGTTTTTAGGCCCCTTTTAGGGGATTTAGCCCCCTTTTGAGGGATTTAGCCCCTTTCAGAGCTATTTAGTATCTTGTATGGGTTTTTAAGCCCTTTTTGGTATTTTTGAGCTTTTACAAGGGTGTGGGGGTCAATGAGGATAATGAAATAGATTTATTTGTGGTGTAGGTCATGTAAAGATAGTTGGGTATTTTTTTGGGTTAATAGATTTCCCCCTAATGTGTGAGGGCAGGAGCTCATCGTATGGCTGACGGACATCATAGGATTTTCTTGGGAGGGGTAGTGCTTCCTGGGTTGGGACATGGTGGCTTTTTGTTTTTGTATTAATATGGTTCCCATCAATGGCTGAGATATAAATAATACAGTGATATGTGTTTGGACAAGGTGGGCATACCCATGCTCATAACAATGTCAAACAGATACTATGATTTATGCTCTAAAATGTAAGAGCTGATCATATACAACTGATGTTACATAGTGGTGGCCTCATTGAGAGGTTGAATACAATACTGATCTAAAGAACCGATACATCAAACCCATGTAATTCTCATGGAATTCTATATCTTCAAATCTGATGACCTACTAAATCTTGAATGGTACATAAATGTGGGGACTTACTAACATAGAGTCAGAGTCTCGATGGTAGAATATGCTGCATCAATCATGAATCTATAGCAAAGACCTGTTTTGTGGCTTCTGAACATAGTTTCCAATGTTAGAATAATCAACCCATAGTTAGCTACCTTAGACATTAATTAATCCATTTTTGTC
The DNA here is from genome assembly GCA_001517045.1 of Pseudotsuga menziesii. NCBI lineage: Eukaryota > Viridiplantae > Streptophyta > Pinopsida > Pinales > Pinaceae > Pseudotsuga > Pseudotsuga menziesii. The sequence continues at coordinate 352,324 of LPNX010455291.1, read as the reverse complement.
TTATTTTCCTAGTTTCCAATATTCCACTCTATGCAAGTTGTCTTCCACATGTCCTAGAAGTCAAACTTGCTAAAACTAAGTCATGGAGCACTTGGGAAACCTCTTGGAATCGATATTTATCATATCTTCTTTATTCCACATCCTCCCTAACACATATCTGCTTTTTTTGCTAAGTTTCCTGCTTTATTGAGATTTATGGAAAAATGGAAAGTAAGACTAGGTGTAGTTGACTTGTTTTTTTCCCTCATCATCCTCCATTCTTTTCTCCTAATAAAAGCATGTATGATTTGTCTTTCCATCACTTATTATCTTTCCTACTTGACTTTTCCAATTCGTGAGCCTCTAGGTATATTTGGAAACTGCTTTATGCACCTATGGGGGACTTGACTAGATTTAGTAAGCCTACTTTTTGACTATATCGAATGGAATCCTTATGAATTTAGATCTCTCATGTAATTATATATTTCAGAAGCCTATCACTTCATAAGGTTGTCTATTGTACAGTTATTCAATACATATTAGTGTTATGCTCCAATTTCAGTCTCCTTTGTGTGTAAATTTGCATGTTTGATTAGCAATTTTGTGAGTGCAATTGTTCTATCACTTGGGTTCAATTTCCACATGGTATCAGAGCCTTTGGAGATCAATTTTTATCCTTCCATATTTCTATTGCAGGTTTGACATCTTGACTGGGAGCATTCTACTGACTGAAGGGCACAGTTTTTGAGCTATGGATCAATCTTAGAATATCATCTTGACTCCATTTAATTTATTTGAATTGAAAGAAGAGATGGAGATACTTTTGAGAGAGAAAGGTCTCTATAGGGTGACTATGGCAACTGAGGCAGAGCCCAATGTAGATGCAGAGAAAATTAAATGGCACAATAGGAGGGATGAGGCCTATGGTCTTTTGTGTCTAAGCATATCTAGAGACCTCCTCTTCCATCTTGATGGATGGACATCACCTAATGAAGTGTGGGAGAAGCTTGTAGAGATTTTTGGTAAGACAGATGAGATGAGAGGACATCAAATAGAGAATGAATTGATCTCTTTGAGTCCCAGCAGCTTCGAATCCCGATAACTCTACTTTTCCAAGTTTAAACCCCTTGTTTTGTAGCTAAAACAGTGTGGAATTGAAAAGAAGGAGGAACAACTAGTTTTAGCCATACTCTCAAATTTTTTCCATGACTATTCAATGTTTGTTTCAACCTTCTATGCCACCAAGTTGATAGCTCGAGCCTGGAAGATGCCTAAGCTTGCAGAGTTAATGGAATCCCTCACATAAGAACAAGATAAACTGGTGATGATGGGCACCATGAAACATTCCAAAGACCAAGATTTGGTTGCTAGAGATTCAAGGGTGGATTAAAAAGGTAAGAAGATAGCTAAGAAGCCACCTAATAAAAAGAGAGACAAGAACAAGTCTCAAGAGGATCCCCAAGGCTCCAAGAAGAACTTCCAGAAGAAGAAGAACAAAGGAGAAATGAGCAAGTGCACATAATGCAATAAGGGCTATAATCCTGAAAGCTCCTGCATGAAGAAGCAAATTGACATGTTGACCCAAATCCTTGAGAATAATAATATCTCCCTTATTGATTTCTCAAAGAAGAGGGAAGGAGGATCGAATTCAGAGGATAGAGAGAGAGCACATGCATTGGTTGCTGTCACATCAAGCTCACCTAGCTTCATAATAGACTCTAGAGCTTCAAGAAATATGGTTTCAACCAAGGAGGAATTATCCTCTCTTGACATGTTGAAAGGTCCACCAATAGTGCTGGGAGATGACTCTCTCACTGACAGTATGGGGAAAGGAAGGATTGATCTTGACCATGGTAAGTTGAGTAAAGTATTGTATGTTACAGGTCTTTCCTCTAACCTCTTGTCAGTGTATCAGATGACTCAGAAAGGGTCTCCAAAAAAGGTCATATTCTCCCGTGATGATGTTGAGATCACAGAGATCTTGAATGGTAAAGTCATTGCAAAAGGAGTTGTAGATCACACTTCAAAGATATACATGTTTTCACATTTTCTGCCCTACTCAAACCCCTCTACTCTTTTGATTCATGCTAATGAGGCAAGCAAGCTTTGGCATGAAATATTTGGCCATATTAAGTATAAGTATCTTTCTGATCTAAGTGAAAAATAAATGGTCATAGGGTTACCAAAGATTAAATTTTCCAAGGGAGTCTACCAAGGTTGTGTCCTAGGAAAACACCCAGAGCATAAATTTGAGAGAGCTAGTCATGAGAGAACCTCTACATCTCTTGAGTTGATCCACAATGATGTTGCTGGTCCATTTCCTCATATGTCAATGAGTCAATCCAAATATGCATTGACCTTCATAGATGACTTTTCTAGGTATTGTTGGGTTTACTTCTTGAAGCATAAGTCTGAATTTTTTGGCCTCTTCAAAGTCTTTAAGGCTTTGGCTGAAAACCAGTCTGGGAGGAGACTCAAGATCCTCAAATCTGACAATGGTGGTGAGTATGTCAAGTTTGATTTCATTCAATATTGTGAAGATGCAGGTATTCAGATGCAGCATTCAATCCCTTACACACCATAGCAAAATGGTGTTGTTGAGAGAAAGAACAGATCACTGAAGGAGATGGCAACCTGTATGATGGAGGCTAAGAATTTTCCACCAAATTTTTGGGTTGAGGCTATAAACTATGCATACTATATCTAGAATAGGATTCCTCATAAACATCTTGATGGTATGACTCCTTTCGAAGCTTGGAGTGGGAACAAGCCAGATGTGACCCATTTCAGGATTTTTGGCTCAAAGGCTTGGGCTAGAATTCCAACTGAAAAGAGAAAGGCTTTGCAGCCCCAAAGCCAAGATTGTCTATTTGTTGGGTACTCTAAATATTCAAAAGGGTACAATATGATAAATTTTAGCACAAACAAATCCTTCATTGAAAGGAGTGTTCAGTTCCAAGAAGAGCCTTTAGCAGCAATTGAAGTTCGAGACTCTTCTTCACCACCAGAACCATTGAATGTAAGTGAAGAGACAAATGAGTTTGTTAATTATGATATGTCTGATAATGATGATTTAATTGTAGATCCTAATAGTTCTACAAGACCAAAATGGGTACCAAATACCATTCATGCAGCTGGAGAACTAGCTAGGAATCCTAGTGATCTTAGGAGGACTAGATCTCAATTTGAGAGTGCCCTGTGTATGAAAGACCCTTTGTTTACAGAGAAGTGCTATCAGTTGGTTGAATAAAAGTCATAGACATATGAATATGTAGAACATGATCCAAGATGGAAAACAACCATGAAAGAAGAATTCAGCTCACTCCAGAAGAACAACACTTGGGAACTGGTTGACCTTCCCCAGGGAGGAAGCTAGTTCAATGTAAGTGGGTTTTCAAAACTAAGTTTGTTACTGATGGTTCACCTTTGAAATATAAGGAAATATTGGTAGCCAAGGGCTACTCATAGGTACATGGTATTTACTATAATGAAACCTTTTCACTAGTGGAAAAGATGGACTCCATCAGGCTAACCTTAGCCATTGCAGCTTCAAAGCAGTGGGAGGTACATCACATGGATGTGAAGTGTGCTTTCCTGAATGGAGATCACACTGAAGATATTTACATGTAGCAACCTCAAGGGTTTTTTATTAATCAATATTTTGTGTGCAGGCTAAAGAAATCATTGTATGGGCTTAAGCAAGCCCCGAGGGCTTGGTATGCCAAGATTGATAACTTTCTGCTGTCATTGAGTTTTGTTCAATGCAAATCTGATCCTAATGTTTATTTGAAGCTGATTCATTGTTCTTTGATGATTATTGTCTTGTATGTGGATGACCTTTTGATTATAGGAAGTTAAAAGAAAGGGATTGCCTCCTTGAAGGATGCAATGAACCATGCATTTTCTATGACTGATTTGGGGTTGTTGAGCCAATTCTTGGGTCTCAAAATTGCTCAATACCAACATGGAATAAAAGTACATCAGTCCAAGTATGCTTTAGATTTGTTGAACAAGTTCAACATGAAAGATTGCAAGCCAAGAAGACTCCCTTCCTTTCAGGTGTTAAGCTTGAAGAAGGAGGTTCTTCTCCTATGGTAAATAATACACTGTATAGGCAGTTGATTGGGTGTTTGTTATACCTTACACACACTCAACCTGATCTTTCTTATGCAGTAAGTGTGGCTTCAAGATACATGGATCAGCCTCCTGAGATCCATTGGAGAGCAGACAAAAGGATCCTTAACTTTGTTTAGGGAACAAGAACTCATGAGATCTTCTACAAAGCTAAATCTGTTCTTGATTTGATTGGGTTTACTGACAGTGATTGGAAAGGGGACAACACAGATCGAAATTCAACATTAGGATATGTGTTCATGCTTGTTGAAGGACCAATCAGCTGGTTAAGGAAGAAAAAGAGTGTCATAGCACTCTCATCTACAGAATTAGAGTACAGAGAAGTTGTAAATGCAACAACTCAATGTTTATGGTTGCAGGGGATACTTGGTGAGTGCAGTTTCGAATCGGAGTTTTCAACTATTATCTATTGTGATAATCAGAGTACCATTTGAATCTGCATTGATCCAGTTCAAAGATAGAGAACCAAACACATTGAGATCCATATGCACTACATCAGACAGCTTGTGCATGATGGCACCATTCACCTACTCTTTTGTGCATCTTCAGAACAAGTAGTAGACATCTTTGTAGCAGGGATTTCTCCCTACTACAGGGGGAGGAATGGCTCCCTTCTTCCTATAGGGTAGAAGGGTAGGTTTCTTCCTCCAAAGACCTGCAGATAAATCCTAAGATACAATAGATTAAAACACCTGCAAAACAATGTTATATCTAAAACCTACAAATGAAATAAGGGTTAGAAAACAAAGAAAACAAAGAAAATAAGAAACAAAACATGAAATATGGTTATACCTTCTCTTGCGTGGAAATGGGCCACCATGCCCTAGCTTGTGGAAGAACCTCTCTTGGATGGGGGAGCAATGGCTCAATGGAAAGGGAGGAGAGGGAGTGTGGGTGGCTTGAGAGGCAAAGGTCTCAAGGCATCCATGCGCAGCATAACAATATACAAGTGAAAAGATGTTTGAGAGTGACCCCCCAGCCTCCTTTTATATCTTTTTTAAGGGGTTTTAGGGTTTTAAGCCCTTGGTTAGGGATTTAGCCCCTTTTTTGGGCTTTTAGCCCCTTCCACCCTAAATTTAGCTCATTTTAGGGTTTTAGCCCCTTTTGGGGGATTTTAGCTCATATGAGACTATTTTGGGCTCCTTTTGGGGTTTTAAAGCCCTTTTCTTCATCCTTTAGCTATTTTGAGGGTGTGGGGGTCTAATGGAGTGATATGAGGGTCATGAGATGGTGTCCTTGGGCGGTGTAGGCCATTGAGAGATGAGTGGGGGATTTTTGGGCTAATATATTGCCCCTTGATGTGTGAGGGCAGGAGCTCAACGTATGGCCGACAGACATCATAGGATTTGCTGCGTAGAGGTGGTGCTTCCAGGGCTAGGGCATGGTGGATTTTGGTTTTTGTATTAATATGGTTCCCATCAATGGGTGAGATACAAATAATGTGTGACACGTATACAGATTAGGCACACATCCCCATGATCATGACAATGTCAAAAGAATAATTTGATCTATGCTCTAAAATACAAGAGCCGAACATATACAGTTGATGTTACAATAATAATTGCTTCCATGTGAGGCTGAAAACAATGATGATCTGGTACATTGGACCCATGGAATTCTCATGGAATGCTATATCTTCATGAATGATGGTCTGCTGGATCTGGAATGGTACATAGCTGTGTGGACTTACTGATTGAGAGTAAGAGTCTCTGTGTTACAAGTATGTTGCATCAATCATAAATCTATAAAGAACCACTACTGGGGCTTCTAAACACTATCTCCAATGCAACCCAAAAATCACATGGGACATAACCTGTTTACGTCCCTGCAGTAGACTCATTAATGTGCTAGATTTAGGTGACATCCGAGCTCTTTGACCAAGTACTGTGTAGACCAAACCTTGTATGAATCTCAATCGTGCGATGATGTAGTTGAAGTCGAGCACGTGAGAAACAACCATCTTGAGAGGCACTAAGGACTCCTCTCAAGTGGTCCAAGGAACTCATAAATGATGTTAATGAAACCAAGGTAAAGGGACCTCTGGGTCTATCCTCTGGAATATGTGTGTTT
>LPNX010455291.1:329563-346071 GCA_001517045.1 Pseudotsuga menziesii | reverse complement strand
GGGGGGGGGGGGGGGGGGGGGGGTAGGGAAATATTTAAATAGGGGCAGTGGGAGGGAGACTCAAACTTCCTTTTGTTCAGAGTGTGATGATAGGGCGGACCAGGAAACAAATGAAACTAACTCATAGGAATGGGATCATAGCTGAAATACCAGGGATGTCACTGCAGAAGGGAAATACTTGGAGGAGGTAGACACTTTTGATACTGACGGGGTCCAATGAAGACACATTGTAGAGTACTCTGAACAAAGGTGACCCAATGGGGGAATGCTTCCAAACTATTTTCTGTGGGGTGGTGTCTAGGGAAATTGGTGCTAGAGATCATGTAAATGGTATTGGTTGTGGTTTTTGTGGCCTTGCCCCCAGTCTCTGTTGGAGGAAGAGGGGCAGACCTGGAGATAGAAGGAGTCTTTGATGGACCTGGAGGTAGGTGTAATATCATATCAATTGGTTGGACATGATTCAACACATCCTGGGGCCTTAGAGGTATGATAGGTGGTTCAAGGTACCACATAGGATCTCCCAGTCTGAAATCCTGTAGATTGAGGGTTTCGAAGGTAGACTTACTCATGATTTCAGATGGTAGGAAAAGGAAAGGGAAATGGAAAAGGAAAAGGAAAATGTTGATTGGTAATGAACCCCACTGTTTCCTTGGTAACTGAGGTTGTGGCTGTGGAAACAAAGGAAGAGACAAGTCTGATGGACTGTTGGTGATGGTGGAGATGAGCGGGTCAGTGGAACTGGACTTCATGTAAACGGACATGGTGTATGAAGAAGGAGGTGGTGGATGAACTTCTTCGATCAAGGTGATCTCAGACTCAAGGGAATGGTGACAGAGGTCAGTGACAGCCATTCGAAATTTGGGAAAATCTTGGAAATGGTGGGAGTAATGTCCATACAAGTTGTAAAGGGTGCAAGCATGGTTTTTCCTTAATGCCTTGTTCCTGACTACCGGCGTGGTTGGGAGTTCAACCATGGGGATGTTTTCGTTTGTATCCATGGCATCTAGGTGTGCACGGATCACTGGGATTTCAAGGCAATTCTGAGTTGGACAGCCATGTTGCTCGCAAACGACACAAGGTGGGACTTGTCATGGATCTATGGTGGCTTTGGTGTTCTTGCCCCTAGCCCTTTTCAGTTTGGGCGGTGCAGGTGCAGGTGCGATGGTTGGCTTATGCGAACCGGGTGGAGGGTGGGACTCAACCATAATAGGTTGCACTGGGGTTAAAACAACCTGGGGCATTGCTAGTTGAGCTGGTGGATCAAGATACCACATCGAAATTCCCAATGTAAAATTGGGTAGGCTTAAGGTGGCCATTACCAGTTTGCTCATGACACCAGGTGGGGGGAAGAGGAAGGGAATCGTATGGACTGGGGATGAGCCCAAATAACTCCCTAACAGTTGCATGTGGGGATGCAGTTGTGGTTGTGGCTGTACGTAATGTTGCTGCTGCGAGTGATGTTGTGGCTGCGAATGATGTTGTGGTTGTGGTTGGGGCTGTGGCTGCGATTTTTGTTTGGGTACAGTGGTGCTTGATGAGACCATGCATGAGTCTGCAATTTCATTTTGTGTCGATGGTGGTGACACTAATGGGAAAGGAGCCGTCATGGTGGTATTGGAAAAAAACCCAGGGCACACATTCAACAATGGAGGTTCTAGTGTGTTGTCAACCATAGTGTTGATTACAGGGATGACATTAGCATGTGTGGTTGCCCCTTGTAGCTCAATGGTGGTCATGGTAGGGATAATGTTGGTAGGTGTCGTTAACCCTTGCGGATCATTATAAGTGAGTTGATCAACCATCACAATCTTCCCTTCATGGGGGAACATCATGAGACAGATGATAGTTGATGCTACTGCTTGCATGGCATACATGTAACTCCTTCTGAGGAGGAGGTTGTAGTCCAGTTGAGCATGTACAAATTCTATGTCGATTAGCACTATCTTCTCGACTAATGTGATGGGGACATGGTGGAGGAGTCCTTGGGATTTAGTGGGATGTCCATCATAAGCCCACAGAGTTGCGAAGGATGGTTGCAGAATTGGTGATCTAAGTTTCTGTTAAACGAAGGTAGACATAACACATGTGGATGCCCCCTCATCCACTATGCACGGATGCACAAACAAATTCCAGATGGACACCAGGATTTGGAAGGCGATGGTTGAGGGCATGTGTGGTTCCTTCTCTCTGTGTCAATGCTCTCTGTTTCAAATGTGATCAACTTGGAGTCAGAGGGGTATACTGCCCCTAGAGTGGCTAGTAAGGATTTCCACTTCGTTCCACATGTTTTAAGTACCTCAAGAGTATACATGGCGGTTGGCGGTTGGGCAAAATCATCCACAATGCTATAGCAGACTGTAGCTCTAGCTATGGCGATATTGGTAATCCTACATATGGGGGGGCATGGGAATGGGGGTAACTGAATAGGTAGGTTGACTGTCTTAGATGTGGATGTCATTGATGTGTCAACGGGTACGGTGGTGATACTGTACTGATTCTGTCGGGTTTTCAAGTTGACCTCTTCAGTTGTCATGGCTAGCAGGTGATGAACACCCGTTTCGATAGTGGGAGGTTCCCTCAGAGTGTTGGGATTGGTCTGGGGAGGGGGTGCGGTTGCCACCAATCCTTGGACTGGCAGTGGGTTTTGAAGCACCATGAGGGGAGGACCTTGTGGTGCTGGGTTGGGGTGGGCTTGATGTGCCATGTTGGTAGCCTGTTGGGCATCATTTTGAATAGCCTGATTAGCACGAGACAGAAGGGGACACTCAAATGTGTAATGCCCATAAACATCACAGAGTGTGCACGGTTGGTTTGTGTGCAATGGAGCGTTGCATATTGGTGCGTTCTATCATGGGGGGATTTTGGGCTGGCTAGTTTGTCGTGGCATTGTTGGGAGGGTTCGGTTGTTGACCACCTCCTTATGGTTGGTTATTTCCTTAGTTGTAGGGCCAGTTATTTTGAGCTTGGCCTTGTTGATTATTGGGGGCAGGTTGGTTGGGACGGTTTTGTTGTGTGAACACTTGTCCCAACGGAGCGAGTGGAGTGGGGATGGGGGCTTGAACTAGTTGCAATAGTGGTGCATAGTATATTTGTGGGGGTGGTGGTGTCACAAATGTGGGAATTTACCCCACATACTATTGTGTTGGCCAAGCCATGGTCTGAGCCTACTGCAGTGGCACATGTTGTGCATAGGAATTTGTTTCTTCGGACTGAGACATCATTCTTACATAGTCCGGAGCTTCATTTTAGTAAGAAACACTAGTAGTGTTACTTGGTTGTTGTGTAATGACAGGTGGTGTCAGTATAGGCTGTGGCTATTGGTAAACTGATCCTATGATGTCGTCAGTAGCATGGGATGCCCCTGGTACGTCGCAGTAGGAGGTACTCAGATAGGGAGCATCTGGAATGACGGTGTATAGGTATCTAGATTGAGCATAGATAAGGTCAAATTGTTGGGCCTTCAGTATGGCCTCTTCTTTGGATTGGGGACGTTCAGACACAACATCCTTTGATATGGGTGGGAGCAAGGTCTTAAGGAACTAATCCAAGAAGATCCTGTTGTCAAGTTGGATTTTACATAAGCTACGGCATCACCACCCCTCATGGATATGGTCAGTTATGTGAGTGGCAGTGCTTTGATGATAGGATAACACGATCTCCACCCCTCTGTCATATCTGATAGGGAGTTGGAAATACTGTAGGAGCATGAAGGCTAGGGAGTTGAAGTCCAGGTACTTGGCTTGTGGCAGCTTAACGTACCATTTGGCCACGGCACCTACAAGGGTACGTTCGAATAGTCTCAGCCTTATGGAGTCGTCTACAATGCTATTGGACGAACACCATAGATGGAATGTCATTATGTGGTTTTGGGGACATTCCACTGCTTTGCCTTCAAACTTGGAGATGTTTGATGGTAGCTTAGTTGGCATTGGAGGCCAAAAATATTGAGAATAGATGGGGTCGTTTGTTAATCTAGCCAAATTAGGTAAGTTAAGATGATCCATGAAGAGTAGATTCATTAGAGGAAATTTGGGGTCTAAAATGGGCCTTATAAGAAAACGTGCCAAAATAAGTTTTTGTGAGTTGGAATTCAAGAACCAATAGAATTTCAATAAAAAAAGTCAACCATAATGGTTGAATTGACATATTTGTCATTTAAAAAAACTACTTTTTTTGTTCGTATTTTCGACATATCTCATTGTTTTTTTACTCAAATTTTGATCGGGAGAGCTCGTTGGATTCAGAATTTGATTCCGCATCCAACGAGTACCCACACTGCATACTTTTGANAATATTATTTTATTATTTTAACTAATATTTTATTATTTTAACTATTATTTTATTATTTTCCTTAGGAGGCCCATTTTAGACCCCAAAATTCCTCTAATGTGACCCCAAGTTGATGTGGGATGGGGCTGCGATGGTGGTGGAGTTTGCAGGTGCATAATGCATCTGCATAGATGGGGGTGCTTGTGGTGGCACTATTGCAGATGGGCCAAGGCCGCCAGGTGTTGTGGGTGGGAAAGTATGAATGGCGGGGATATTTGTCCCATGTATGATAGTAGGTGAAATGTAAGTGGATGGTCCACTACCCCCCTGTGTGGTAGGAGGGGCAGTGTGTGTGGAAGGGCCATTGCCCCCGTGTGCTGCCAGTGTGCTAGCTTGGCTAGTCACTATGGGTGGTGGCAGCTGACTAATGATAGTCTGCATGAGTGTGCTTGGGACACTTTCTAGGTTGTTGGTGATAGGTTGTGATGTGGACATGGGTCCACTTGCTAAGGTTAAGCTGGAAAATGGATCCGGGTTGGCACTAGCCATGGGGCTTGATCATATAGTTTGGAGGTCTAGTTCAAACTGATATGGGTCTGAATTAGAATCAGAGGCTATGTGGCCTTCTGATGGTGTGGGATATCATTGAGAATATCTTCGAAGGTGTCGATTGAGTGTTCCAAATGGTGGTGTTTCACCTCTTAGGCGTGAGGAAGAGCATGGAGGATCAATTGTGTTAGATTTTAAGCCTGAAACTTGGTGGGAATGATGTTTGCACCTTGGTTTTAGTGGCTTCCTATTGGCTACAGGTGGTCACTCGGCCACCAAGGCTACCAAGAGACAACGCTTGGATTTTTCCTCACAAGTGTTTCTACTCAATCGAAAGGGGTCGTTGCCCGTTTGGCTTGGCAATTCCTTTCAGTGGCTAGCTACTTTGGAGTTCCTGTGATACTCCTCACAATGAGTTTATGGGAAAATCCCAAGTACTTCCCACAGTTGAAGCGATTGGGAACTTATGTCCTCAAAGACTGCAGAGTTTTTTGAACTTCGTGTAAATTGGTAAATTTTAAGGCTCACTCAGCGTCATGAACTGAGTTTGGTTAATTAGTTGGTATGGTGTATTTGTTTGTTTGTTTTTCTGGTATTTGGTTACTACAAATGGTTTATGAATTCATCATGGTAGAGTTCATTTCATTATGTTTATGTATGCAAACATTGAATAATAAAAAATTGTGAACAAATATAGTGATTAACCCTGAATGTTTACTATCCTAACTAGATGTCTACCTCACACTGATATTCCTCTTCAACCAAGAGAAGGTGTTGGGCTCTCAACACAATGGGACTAATCCCATCCGTAGATCATCAGGTCACCTCTTGGATGCTAGGTTGGTTAACAGGGAGGATGTTTAGCATCATGAGAAGCCCTCCTTCTCTACCCCCTCTACCTTCCAAGTCACCTGGTTTTAATGGTTTGGAACAATATAGTGGAGTGCGTAGATCTATACGAGCTTACCCTTCGTTGTATCCTAGAATACCCCGGAGGGTGATGAATAGGAAGAGGAGGAAGAGGAAGGAGGACAGTTAGGTTTAGCTTCAGTTTAGTTATGCTAGGTTCATTTGATTAAGCCATTTAACATTTACTTGGAATCTACACATTGTTTATGAAAGAAATTGCAAAAGATGAAAACAGAAACTGAAATTAACTTGCAGTGCTGGATAGAGGCAGCTGAGCCGCACTAACAATCCTATAAAACTGAAATTTAACTGTTATTATACTGAAATTAAAGTTTTGTTTGGCAGGCCACACATTTCTGATCAAATCTGGTGAGGGGGCCATGATATTTTTTCAGAAACAGGTGAGGGGGTCGTACAGAATGCAGAAACAGTTGTAGGCTAAGTTTCTAGGTTGAAGTCACACTTATCGGGGGATTAAGTGCACCATGAACCCACCTGTTTGCCCATTAAGTGCGCCCCAGTCTCACTTTTGTCCCTGATAAGAGGGCCCTGTTCCGAATTTGGTGTTTTTGTGAGACAGAGTCAGATCTAGCCTACACTAACTTGTGTTGTGGCCAATATAACTCGGTTTTTCCTAGCGGAGGCTTCGGTAGTACTGAAAATAGGAAATAAACTGATTTTAAGATGGATTTAACAGAAATTTTTTTTAAACTAGGGCAAAAAATTTAAAAACTTGGAAATTAAAAATTTGGACCAGGGATCATAAAGATATAGCATTCCATGAGAATGCCATGGGTCCAATGTACCAAATCATCATTGTATTCAACCTCACATGGAGGCAACCATTATTGTAACATCAATTGTATATGATCGGCTCTTGTATTTTAGAGCATAGATCAAATTATTCTTTTGACATTGTCATGAGCATGGAGATGCCCACTTCATCTATATACATGTCACACATTATTTGTATCTCATCCATTGATTGGAACCATATAAATACAAAAACCAAAAGCCACCATGCCCCAGCCCCGGAAGCACCACCTCTACACAGCAAATCCTATGATGTCCATTAGTTAGACATTGAGATCCTGCCCTCACACATCAGGGGGAAATATGTGTAATGTCCCCGGTTTTGACCCCATTTGCATGATGTATAGATTGTAATTAATCGTGGTGAGGAGCTCAAGGAAAAATCCTCACCATTGATTTGGTTGTCTATGTTTCGGCAATAGGGATAGTTTCCGATGGTATATCGTGCTATCCGGCACATTATGGTTGGCATCATGTAAACACGCACATCAATTAAAATAAACCACAACCAGCTATGGGAGTGCAACGTTGAATGAAAAGGGAATGGTTCCAAAGGATAAGGGGTGGGGGATGTCAAACCTTAGTTATGGGGGAAAAAGCCATGTTTTATCACCTTTGTTTGTTTTCCACCTTTTTGTCTCATCCCAACCTCTTCAACCTCTTCAATGTGTTGACTTTGTTAGTTGAGGGCAGTTATTGCATGAGGAGATGTGGGCATGGGAAAACGTGGGTTTTGGCAGGCTACTATCAGTTTGGATGGTACGCATGCCCAGTGGAGAACCTTCATTTTTCTCACGCCGGTCTCATTCTCCGGAGGGTCGGTTGCTCTCACGCAGAGCCGTGGTCTGTTCCTCCTTGTGCAGAGCTGTGGTCTATTCTTCCTCACGCGGAGGGAAAGTCTGTTCATCCTCACGCACAAGCAGGAAGTTGCTCATCCTCATGCAGAGGTTGGTTATGTCTTCCTCACGTGCTATTTGAAGGTTCCCTTTTGGTTTTGCTCATGCACGAGCTGGGAGAGCAGCCTCGCGGCATGAATTTTTGCTGTGTATGCGGCTTGCTGTTTGATTCAAACCACCTTTTGGGTTGCTGTTTGTTTCACCCACGTTTTGGGTTGTTGTTATTCTTCCCACGATTTTTTTGATGTGATTGTGAGTCTGATTTCTTCTTCAATTGTGGACTGCGGGTGTGTTTCTTCCCTATTTGCATGGGTTGTGTCATTCTCCAGCTTTTGTGTTGAGGAGCTGTGTGCTGTAGGTTCGTGGACGTTATTGTTGGCTGTGGTGTCCCTGTTTTGGGGACTATGTAGTGTTTCCATCTTTCATTGTGAAATTGGGTTGCTGTTATACCCTAGTTTAGGTGTTGTTGCTGAGTTGTTTTGGCCATGATAGGGCCAAGAATAAATCTGTGTTTCCTTGTGGGCTTGAGCGGTGCTCACCTTCTATTGGGATTATCCTTGGTTGTTTTGCTTTCTTCACAGTGCTGTGAAGGGTTTGATTGCCGCGGGTATGCAGTGGTTGGTCTTCAGACTGTGCTGGCTTGGCCACTTGTTGAAGGCCTGTTAAACCCAGCAGTGGTTGGTTTGGCTGTTTTGTCTCCCCTTGGCTATGAGTAAGCCTGCAATTGACCCTTAGTCCTTGAGGAATCATGCCCAGCTTAGGGGTGGCAGCATTGCTGAGAGATTGATGAGCAAGATGGCCTATGGTTGGGTGGAACATTGCAGCGATGTAGCTGGTTGCGGGATTCTTCATCAAAAGATAAGTGCTGCTGTACTTCATCTCTGCAATTATATTGATGTTTAATGAATTATAATGAACATGGGGATGTTGGAATGTATATGTTTGCTTCCGCTGTTTGATTAAAGAATTATGCATCTGTGTATGCTTGTATGTTTATGCATCTTCGCATGCATTATGTTTAAGCTTTGTAATTTCAGCATTGATCTCTTCTATTTCATGTTCATGGGGCTGTTTGCCCAGCCGTATGCTTGTTTTTCGTCGCGTCCTCTTCACTGATCTGAGGGATGGGGACATGACAATTTGTTAACCCAAAAATCCCCCACTCAGCTCTCAATGTCCTACACCACCCAAGGACACCATCTCACGACCCTCATATCACTCCATTAGACCCCCACACCCTCAAAATAGCTAAAGGATGAAGAAAAGGGCTTAAAAACCCCAAAAAGGAGCCCAAAATAGTTTCCTAGGAGCTAAAACAACAAAAAAGGGGCTAAAACCCTAAAAAGAGCTAAAGTTAGGGCAGAAGGGGCTAAAATCCCAAAAAAGGGGCTAAAGCCTTGACCAAGGGATTAAAACCCTAAAACCCATTGAAAAAGATATAAAAGGAGGGTGGGTGGTCACTCTCAAACAACTTCTCCCTTGCATATTGTTATGTTTCCCATGGATTCCTTGAGACCTTTGCCTCTCAAGCCACCCACACTCCCTCTCCTCCATTTCCATTGAGCCATTGCTCCCCCATCCAAGAGAGGTGCTTCCACAAGCTAGGGCATGGTGGCCCATTTCCACCCAAGAGAAGGTATAACCATATTTCATGTTTTGTTTCTTAGTTTTTTAGTTTTCTTTGTTTTCTAAACCTTATTTCAATTGCAGGTTTTAGATCTAACATTGTTTTGCAGGTGTTTCAATCTATTGTAGCTCAAGAATTTATTTGCAGGTCTTTGGAGGCGGAACCCTAACCCTTGTGTGCAGAGGGGTTCATCATTGCTTCTATCTCCTTTCTGCTCTTAGCTTAGTTTTCCTTTCAGTCTTTTTCCAACCAGGAACCTGTGCTTTTGTCCTATAGATAGAAGGGAGCCATTCCTGCCCCTGTAGCAAGGAGAAATCCCTGCAAGGGAGAAGTTGTTTGAGAGTGACCCCCCACCCTCCTTTTATAGCTTTTTCAAGGGGTTTTAGGGTTTTAAGCCCTTGGTTAGGGCTTTAGCCCATTTTTGGTCTTTTAGCCACTTCCACCCTAACTTTAGCTCCTTTTAGGGTTTTAACCCCTTTTTGCAGGTTTTAGCTCCTAGGAGACTATTTTGGGCTCCTTTTTGGGGTTTTTAAGCCCTTTTATTCATCCTTTAGCTATTTTGAGGGCGTGGGGGTCTAATGGAGTGATATGAGGGTCATGAGATGGTGTCCTTGGGTGGTGTAGGCCATTGAGAGCTTAGTGGGGGATTTTTGGGTTAACAAATTGCCCCCTAATGTGTGAGGGCAGGAGCTCAATGTATGGTCGATGGACATCATAGGATTTGTTGCGTAGAGGTGGTGCCTTTGGGGCTGGGGCATGGTGGATTTTTGTTTTTGTATTAATATGGTTCCCATCAATGGGTGAGATACAAATAATGTGTGACATGTATATGGACGAGGCAGGCATCCCCATGCTCGTGACAATTTCAAAGGAATAATTTGATCTATGCTCTAAAATACAAGAGCCGATCATATACAACTGATGTTACAATAATGGTTGCCTCCATGTGAGGCTGAATACAATGATGATATGGTACATTGGACCCATGTAATTCTCATGCAATACTATATCTTCATGACTGACGGTCTGCTCGATCTGGAATGGTACATAGTTGTGTGGACTTGGTGATTGAGTGTCAAATTCTCTGTGGTACAAGTATGCTTCATCAATCATAAATCTATATAGAAGCACTGTTGGGGCTTCTGAACACTGTCTCCAATGAAACCCAGAAACCACAAGGGACATAACCTATTTAGGTCCCTCTAGTATACTCATCAATGTGCTAGAGTTAGGTGACATCCAGGGTCTTTGAGCAAGTATTGTGCGGACCAAACCCTGTATGGATCTCAACGGTGTGATGATGTAGTTGAAGTCGAGCACGTGAGAAACAACCATCTTGAGAGCCACTAAGGACTCCTCTCAAGTGGTCCAAGGAACTCATTAATGTTGTTAATGAAACTGAGGTATAGGGACCTCTGGGTCTATCCTCTGGAATATGTGTGTTGCCGTCGACAGAGGGAGACCTGCCCCTAGTCAAGGCAATGATGTTTCCTTGACCGGGAGCGTGAGGGAGATAACTGCAAGGTGTGAAGCAATATGCGAACTGAGTTACTGAATGGGGGGGGGGGGGGGGGGGGGGGGGGGGGGGGAGGGGAAATATTTGAACAGGGGCAGGGGGAGTGAGACTCAAACTTCCTTTGTTGAGAGTATGACGAGAGGGTGGACCAGGAAGCAAATGAAACTGACTCATGGGAATGGGATCATAGCTGAAATACCGGGGATCTCACAACAGATGGGAAATACTTAGAGGAGGTAGAAACTTTTGATACTAATGGGATCCAAGGAAGACACATTACAGAGTACTATTAACAAAGGTGACCCAATGGGGGAATGCTACCAAATTGTTTTCTGTGGGGTGGTGTCTAGGGACACTGTTATGGTACGATCTCGTGGATTTTTTATTAGCCCTTTGTTCAGAGTACTATGCAATGTGTTTTCCTTGGATCCCATTAGTATGAAAAGTGTCTACCTCCTCCAAGTATTTCCCATCTACAGTGACATCCCCAATATGGTTGCCGGTTCTGTAGCAGGGACTTCTCCCTTCTACAGGGGCAGGAATGGCTCCCCTCTGCCTATAGGGCAGAAGGGTAGGTTCTTGTTAGTGGGTAAATGTAGGAAATAAAACATAAGGTAAATAAACAGAACAATAAACTAATCTAAGAAAAAAAAGGAGATAGAAGCAATGATGAAACCCTCTGCACACAAGGGTTATGGTTCCACCTCCAAAGACCTGCAAATAATTCCTAAGCTACAATAGATAGAAACACTTGCAAAACAATGTTAGATCTAAAACTTGCAAATGAAATAAGGGTTAGAAAACAAAGAAAACTAAGAAACTAAGAAACAAAACATGAAATATGGTTATACCTTCTCTTGGGTGGAAATGGGCCACCATGCCCTAGCTTGTGGAAGCACCTCTCTTGGATGGGGGAGCAATGGCTCAACGGAAATGGAGGAGAGGGACTGTGGGTGGCTTGAGAGGCAAAGGTCTCAAGGAATCCATGGGAAACATAACAATATGAAAGGGAGAAGTTGTTTGAGAGTGACCCCCCACCCTCCTTTTATAGATTTTTCAAGGGGTTTTAGGGTTTTAATCCCTTGGTTGGGGCTTTAGCCCCTTCTACCCTAACTTTAGCTCCTTTTAGGGTTTTAGCCCCTTTTTGGGGGTTTTAGCTCATAGGAGACTATTTTGGGCTCCTTTTTGTGGTTTTTAAGACCTTTTCTTCATCATTTAGCTATTTTGAGGGTGTGGGGGTCTATTGGAGTGATATGAGGGTCGTGAGATGGTGTCCTTGGGTGGTGTAGGCCATTGAGAGATGAGTGGGGGATTTTTGGGTTAACAATATTCACCAAATTTTTTTGTGAGAAGACATTCAGCAATCTCAAATCACTACGGGGGATTGTTGATCATGCTGTGAAGCATGATTGATGACAATTTTTTCAAATTTTGTTTTACTGTCCATGTTTAAGGGAGGATTTTCCCACTGGGTTTTTGCCTCTTTCATTGGTTAAATGGACATGCAGTATGTAAAGGGTGACTAATCCTTGTTGCTAGGCCCTATATTTTTCTGATATTTACTCATGAAGTCAGGCTTAATGGGGGGTGTTAGAATAATCAACCCATAATTAGCTACCTTAGACATTAATTAATCCATTTTTGTCTTATTTGCCTAGTTTCCAATATTACACTCTATGCAAGTTGTCTTCCACATGTCCTAGAAGTCAAACTTGCTAAAACTGAGTCATGGAGTGCTTGGTAAACCTCCTAGAATCCATATTTTGCATATCTTCTTTATTCCAGATCCTCCCTAGCGCATATCTTATTTTTCTGCTAAGTTTCCTGCTTTATTGAGATTTATGGCAAAAGGGAAAGTAAGACTAGGTGTAGTTGACTTGTTTTTTTCCCTCATCGTCCTCCATTATTTTCTCCTAATAAAAGCATGCATGAGTTGTCTTTCCATCACTTATTAGCTTTCCTACTTGACTTTTCCAATTTGTGAGCCTCTAGGTAGATTTGGAAACTGCTTTATGCACCTATGGGGGATTTGACTAGATTTAGTAAGCCTACTTTTTGACTATTTTGAATGGCATCCTTATGCATTTGAATCTCTCATGTAATTATATATTGTAGCAACCTATGAATTCATAAGGTTGGATATTGTACACTTATTCAATACAGATTAGTGTTATGCTCCAATTTCAGTCTCCTTTGTGTGTAAATTTGCATGTTTGATTAGCAATTTTGTGAGTGCAATTGTTCTATCACTTGGGTTCAATTTCCACATCCAACACACCTCAGAAATCATAAGGGACATGAACCTATTTCAGTCCCTCAATAGACTCATCAATGTGCTAGAGTCAGGTGACATCTGGGGTCTTCGACCAAATAATGTACAGACCAATACCCTGTACGAATCTCAATGGTGTGATGATGTAGCTGGAGTCGAGCACATGAGACACAACCATCCTGAGAGGAACTAAGGACTCCTCTCAAGTGGTCCAAGGAAATCATCAATGACGTTAATGAAATCGGGATATAGGGACCTCTGGGTCTATCCTCTAGAATATATGTGTTGTCGTCGACGGAGGGAGACCTGCAATTGACCAAGGAAATGGTGTTTCCTTGACCAGAAGTGTGAGGGAGATAACAAAAGGTGTGAGAAAATATGGGGAATGACACACTAAAATAGGGAACAGGGGTAGGGAATCACGGGGGACTCAAACTTCCTTTCTTTAGAGTATGATAGCAGGGAGGACCAAGAAGCAAATGAAATTGACTCGTGGGAAAGGGATCATAGCTGTAATACCGTGGATGTAACTGTAGATGGGAAATACTTGGGGGAGGTAGACACTTTTGGTATTGATAGGATCCAAGGAAGACACATTGCAGAATATTCTAAACAAAGGCGACCCAAAGTGGGAATGCTGCCAAACTTTTATATGTGGGGTGGTGTCTAAAGACACCATTGTGGTACGATCTCGTGGATTTTTGGGGAGCCCAAGAAAGTAAATTCTCATTGGTGCTTTCAATTTTAGAGAGTCTAAAAGCATGAGGAAGACTCCAATGGGGTCTCTATTTTGTTGATAGTCTCCTATGCCCAAAAAATGTTAAAAGTGTGCATAGGAGAGCTACCCATCTTTGGGGGATGGGAGACTTCTTTACCGTTGGTAGTCCAATCAGGCTAGAAAAGGTTAAACCTGTACTGACTGGACGGTCATTCAAATAATTTTACAAGCATGAAAAAAACCAAGTTTTCTCAATGATATTTTCTTTATGAGAAGGTTGGAAAAGAGATTAAAGAAAACCCATGGTGAGGTTTTCCGTAAATTTCGGCCCCACTGCTCGAGAAAGCATTAAAGGATGTAGAGTGGAATGATCTTGGATTGAATGTGCTAAGGTGATCCTTTTCATATGGTAGTCTACATGGTTTGAAAAAGGAGATAAATGAAGCTATGTAGACTTCCTTTCAAATACTTTAATGACTGGGAGAGAAAGCAAGTGCACTCGGAGATATTTTCATTCTTTTAGGAGTCAGAAAAGGGCTTAACAGAAACTCCATTATGGTCAACCAAGCGAGGGGGCAATGATGGTGCCCCCCATTTGGGGCAATGGAAAGTGGTCCAAAGGTCATCTATGTAGTATAGATGGAGTAGGTGGCTCTTGAACATACCAATATGTACACGGGATGGATCACGGTAGAGGCATGCAAATCGATGTAACAGAGGCATGCACATCGAGGTAACCTTTGGTAATAGGTTCGGAGGATCAGTGTAAGTTGTGGTGGATGGAATAAAATACATATGATGTGAGTGCAATTCCAGAGGCACTTATATGCCAAATGCATGTGAAATAAATGATCCTCCCTCCTGAAAATGGCTTGGGGATCCATTTAAGCTATGGTGGACAGATTAGACAATTATATCTGAATGGCACGTAAGTCGAGGTAACGTTCAAGAAATGGCCCTAAAAATTAGTTACTAATCATGAGACTATGGTATCATTGAAATATAGAGGACGAAATTCCAAAACCAGTGGTGTGAACAACATCCAAACGGACTCCGTATGGCCCAATTATGTCAAAAAGAATAAAATAGGTCAAATGGGGCCTATAAATGGGTGGGGACCATGTGGGAGGACTCATTTTCACTGTTCACTGTTGAGTTGCAGAGGAGGGCCCCCAAACTTATTTTTCTAATTTCTCCAGTTTTGATCAGCAGTTTTTTGATCTGTGATTTGTAGGTAAGAGCTCTTGAAAAATATATATTTTTCAATGGTTTACTTTTTGGATTTTCTCACCCGAGGACCCTCTGTGAGCCTGCTAGGGCTTCCACGAGCCAGGTCACTCTTTTCATGGGAAAAGAGGTGACTGGGTCACTTATTCTGCCCATATAGGTGTGATTGGGTCATTCGTGTCGGGAAGAAAAGAAAAATCTGAGCTCGCTCCTGTTTGGACAAATAGTGTGACCTAGTTGCTTCTGTGAAGCCTATTTCAGCAACCTAGTCGCCCTTTTTGGTTTGACAGGTGCGACTTGGTCCTATGGTGTATTTTTTACTGAAAGTTGTGGCTGATAGTTGTTTTTTTTTTTTGCAGGATTCCTAAGACTATGTGGTGAGAGAGACACTACAAGGACCTCTGGGATGAGGCTTTGAGATATGGGAATGTACGAGGTACACTAGCTCGTTGCGGGTTACTGAAGTTTATGCGCATTCCGCTGATGAAGAGTTTGTGACCACTGCTTTAGACGGTTGTGAGCTTCTGGGATATTGGAGAAGAGGTTTTTATTATACAAGAGTAGTGGATTGAGATCATGCTGTGTGATGTGTATTTTTTGACTTGGCTCATGATCTTGGGAGTTGTTGGCAACTTGGTGCCGACAGTGTCTCGTGGGGAGACGCTAGAGGATCTGTGCAGTAGGCATTGTTACGCTACCACGAATGTGCACTGTTCACACATATTATTGTGTGATATTGAGGATCTGTCGACACAGGCTATAGTAGCAATGGTTTTGCACATCTTGGGTTCATCAAGGAACCACAAGATATCAGGATGATAGCTACAGATGGTAGCATGTGCCATGAGGGGCACTTATTATGGATGGGCTCATATGTACCTGCTTTCGGTTCAACATGCGTTGAACCATGTAAGGGAATCTGGTGGAGAATTTTTGTTTTGCCTCTTTTTTATGTGCTTTCTTCTTTGAGAAAGTACTTCTGTGTCTACATCAAGTAGTGCAGAAGAGTGGTCCGTGGGAGCCGCAGATGCGTAGATGGTGCGAGATGATGGTGTGTGAGGGAGGTGGTAGAGTGGGTCGCTTCTTCATGGATGAGTTGCTAGAGTAGTGGCAGTAGCTCTTGGTGGTATTTGATGACTACCCTTATGTAGGGATGAACTATCATGGAGACCCTGAGATGCCTCGACCTCCAGAATAGGCCTGGGGACTAGTTGGTATATATGTGTGATGTATTTTATTCTCATCGTTATACATAGAGTAGTTTAGCTAGTTGATAGTTGTATGATTATATGCATAGAATCATGGTGTCTTTGTTTGTGTATGCATATATTGGTCCTCGTTCACCACCTAGTTCTCAGAGGTGAGTGGTCGCGATTGCAGAGCTGGAGGTCCCTGCGGAGAACTCTGCTAGGCGGCGGTGAGACTTGGACACTATTATGCCACAGTTGGATCCGCTTGCTGAGGGGATTTCTGATGTAGGCTAGTAGCACTTAGACAATGATTTGATTGCCTCCTATCATAGTGTGTCTCCAGAGTGGACTCCTCTGATGAGGAGGATAGCCGTGGCCTATGAGAATGCTTCTAGGGCTGCATGAGGGGATGTTCCTGCGGAGGACGATGAGTCCTCTGAGGAGGAGGATGACTGAGAGCTAGATGATGAGGATGAGCCTGGTTATGAGTAGCATCCAGTGGGGTTTCCCCTAGTGCATTGG
>LPNX010455291.1:187055-328877 GCA_001517045.1 Pseudotsuga menziesii | reverse complement strand
ATATATATATATATATTTGATGCACATGGATGCGCTTTTTATGGTTTTATATGTGAGTCTTTTATGATGATGTGAATGAAATGCTTAGATGATGTGCTTTTACTTGTGTATGCATAATTATGTGTGATGATGCATGATGTTGTTTTTTGTATGTTTCCTATGTGTGATGATGAATATGCCAATTTAGAATAGCATTATCCATTTGATCTATTACACTATTGAGGTTCTTGGGAACATGTGTGAATGTGATGGATTCAAATGTTCTAACCATCTGTTTAGAGCATGGGAATTTTCTAAAGAGGCAGGGATCACATACTCGGTAATAGTTGTTCAACTTAGAGACAAGCAATTGGGAGTCTAAGAAGACATCAAGATGGAGGATACCCAATTGGAGGGTGGCGACCAAGAGGCCAGTGACACCATCATATTCATCTTGGTTGTTGGTTTCAATGCCCACACATATTCTGTCGATATGGATCAACTCATGCGATGGGGAGTAGATGACCCGTGTAGCCGAGGCGAGGTTTGGGGACCATCTGCATGCTCAGTCAGCAAATCCAATGTATCAATATGAGGTAGCATCCATCTGAAGTAGTGAAGGAAACAATACGTAAGACTCACTTTTAAAAAAAAATGTGTAAACCAAAAAAGGACAAGACTATGCTACAAGTGACTCATTGGTGATGTTAAGCATAAAATATGTTGAGATAGAGCCCGTTATGGGGGTTTTCCAAGAGTTTTCCATCATAGTCTACAAGAATGTATGCTCCTTTTCCAAGGCAATCGTGGATGACATAAGGGCTGTACCACATTGAATCGAACTTGCCTTTTCCCAACTTATCATTGGCTTGGTCGTAAACCAAAACCATATCACCTTCGCTAAAGGTGAGAGGGTGGACATGGGATTCGTAATAGGATTTTGACAGTGTTTTCGTTTCTTCAATGGTTTGGAGGGAATCCCGATAGTGCTCTATGGTTTTCTCAAGTTGAATTAGTTGCTCTTCCAAAGGCGAAGTGCCAGGGAGGAGCTCTACTGCGAGGCAGAGTGATGGGATCTGGAACTCTATAGGGAGTACTGATTCAACGCTGTGTACTAAACAGAAAGGGGTAAAACTAGATGCATTTTTTGTGGATGTGTGATAAGCCCATAAGGTGGAAAAAAACATATGGTGCTAGTTGGTTTTATGGTTTCCTACCATCCTTTGGAGCATTTTTTTGATGATTTTGTTAACTACTTCAACTTGGCCATTGCCCTGGGGGTAGTAGAAAGATGAGTAATAGTGTTCGAATTTCAACATGGTTGAAAGATTAGTCCAAATAGCGTCTTCAAAGTGTTTACCATGGTCTGAGATCAGTTGTTTGGGAACACCAAATCCAAAAATGATGTGGTTAAAGAAAAAATGTGTTTACATAACACTTTTGTAATCAAACGTGGGCATGGCATCATCCCATTTAGTGAAGTAATCAACCACCATAATGATATACTTATGACCATTGGCCAAGGTAGGGTTGATTGTTATGAAGTCGATTTCCCATTTCCACAAGGGACCGACTATGACTATGGGGTGTAATTGTGCAAGGGGGGTTATTTCCTTTGGGGCAAAGAGATGACAATTGCGACATTTTTTTACCACCTCTATGCAATCAACGAAAATAGAAGGCCAAAAGTAGCCAGCACGTAGAATCTTCTAGGTGGTTTCTAGACCTGAAAGGTGGCCACCGTAGACTCCACTATGACAAGAATTAAGGACTATCTTGGCCTTGTCATGCGTGAGGAAATGACGTAAGATGGTATCAATGCCTCAACGATCTAAAATATCTCCAATCAAAAGTTGGCAAGTGGCTTGATGTTGGATGTGTTGCCTTTCTTCGCAGTTTACGTGGGTTGCAAACTTTTGAATGCATAAATATAGAAGGATACCCCCATACCATGGGTCTATCATGGATATGAATAATGGGAAATCATAAAAGAAGTCATCCTTGGGTGGTGGTGATGTTGTTAATGGGGGCAGATCTGTCATGAGTGTGTCTAGCGCTAGTGCCTCTGTGCTTTTTGGGGAAAAAACTCCAAGTTGAATTCTTGGAGAATGACTACCCACTTAGCCACACAGACTTGTAGAAGGTGATGAATTAAGAGGTACCCCATTGGGTTGGAATCAACCACTACTCTGGTATGGTCTGCAATGATGTAGTGGCACAAATTTTGGACCGAGAAAACAATGGTGAGGGATAGTTTCTCCTCGGGTGAATATCATAGGGGGGGACCTATTAGCTTTTGGCTAACGTAATAAATCACATTCTCCTGATGAGCATCATATTCCTGGACCAAGACTCCAACAATGGCATTTTATGAGGCTGATAAATAAAGAATGAAGTCTCAGGTGAATTTTGGTGTCGACAGCAATGGTGCGGAAGCCAGGGCTTGTTTGAGTGCATCAAATTATTCCTATTCTTGTTGATCCCAAACAAAGGGGATTTTGGTGTGGAGCAAGTGTACAAATCCATTGGCTTTCATTGCATATTATGGTACAAAATGGTGAAGGAATTTTTCCTTGCCTTGGAGGCTCTACAATTGGTGCAGAGTTTGTGGTCTAGGGAGATCAAGGATAGCTTAAACTTTGAGAGGGTCAACTATTATTCCTTTTTGGGATACGATGAACCCAAGTAGATGACCTGTTGAGACACAAAAAATGCACTATAGGGGATTCAAACAAATTTTGTACTTACAGCATTGCAAAAAGACTTGTCACAAGTCGTCTATGTGCTGTGCTCATTTCCGTGATCGAGTAGTAAGGTCATCTAGGTAGACCAATATGATGTGGATGAGGTCATGGAAACAATATGTCATGGCGAACTGGAAAGTGGCTCTGGAATTCTTTATACCAAAGGGCATTACCTGATATGCAAATTTTCCCCAAGGGGTTGTAAATGCCATATTGTAATGATCTTATTTCTAGATCTGAATTTGGTTGTATCCAGAAAAGTTGTCAATGAAGGAAAATATCTCATGTCCAGTGCACGCATCGATGATCTAATCGATGAACAGTGTTGGGAAGTTGTCTTGAGGACATGCCCAATCCATATTGCAAAAGTATGTACAAAATTGCATGGTACCTTGTTTTTTATTCACAGGAACCGGATTTGAAACCCATCTTGTGTAAGCAATGGGGTAAATGAAACCAGCTATGCACGACTTCTCAATTTTGGCTTTGACCGTGGTAGCTTTAGAGGGATGGATTGGTCATTGCTTTTAGTGCATAGGGACCACATCAAGCCATGGGTCGATGTGGTGCTCAACAATGGATGGATCCAAGCCAGGAATTTCGTTGTAGGACCAGGTGAAGATGTCACAAAATTGTTGGAAGAGAGCTTTGTAGGAAGCGACTTCTTCTAAGGAGAAGGATGCCCCCAGCGTGATTTCCTAAACAATAT
The DNA here is from genome assembly GCA_001517045.1 of Pseudotsuga menziesii. Classification (NCBI taxonomy): domain Eukaryota; kingdom Viridiplantae; phylum Streptophyta; class Pinopsida; order Pinales; family Pinaceae; genus Pseudotsuga; species Pseudotsuga menziesii. Next base: position 325,445 of record LPNX010455291.1, on the reverse strand, counting down.
CGGGTTTGGTTGAGATGTTGATTTTAATGTTTGGTGAAATATTGGCCATGTTTCCTTCTTCAAGGGCATCTGGTGCCAGAATGGGATTTTTGAGCTAGTCAACTTTGCCATGAATGAAATCCTTTGCTTTGTTAGAAAACGGGTCAGACTGCTTCGGGGAGGAAGAACAAGCAATGGTGCATGTCATCCCAAGAGTATTCAGGAGTGTTTAAGGCTTTAAGTATCTCCTCATCATTCCAAAAACAATGATGAGCCATATTTGATGGACCATCGATGATTGGGGAGATAAGAGGGCTTGTGGAACTGGACATCATGTAAATGGACATGGTGTCTGAAGAGGGTGGTGGGTGGTGGGCTTCTTCGATCAGAATGATATCGGATTCAAGGGCATGTTTTCAAATGTTGGCTAGGGCCATTGGAAACTCATGCAAGTCCTAGATATGGTGAGAATAATGTCCATATAATTCGCAAAGGGTGCATGCATGGTTCGTTTTCAATGACTTGTTCTTCACTGTTGGCCCACTCGGGAGTACCACCATGGGGATGTTTCCCGTTGTATCCATTGCATCCAAATGTGCACAGAGCAAGGGAATATTGGGAAATTTTAGAGTTACATGGCCCTGTTCATCGCACACGGCGCATGGCAGGATCTATTAGGGTTCGGTTGTTGCTTTTGTTTTTGTCCCCTGGCCCTTTTTGGGTGGGGTGAGGTAGGTGTGAGTGGAGTGGTTGGTTTTTGCAGGCTAGGTGGAGGATGAGATTCGACCAAAATGGGTTGAACAAGGGTCAACACAACTTGGGGAATTGGATATTGAGCAAGCGGGTCAAGCTACCACACAAGGATCCCCAAAGTAAACTTGGGTAAGTTCAAAATAGCCATTGCTAGCTTGCTGATGATGTCGAATGGGGGAAACAAAAAGGAGATTGTGTGGACTAGAAAGGAACCCCAGTAATTCCTTGGTGACTGCATTTGGGGATACGGTTTTAGTTGCGGCTTTGCATGATGTTATGGCTACGGATGGGGTTGTGGCTATCGATGGTGTTGTGGCTGCCGATGGGGTCATGGTGCAGTATTGCTAGATGACTGCATACACAAATCCACAGTATAACTTGGTGGAGGTGGTGGTGATACTAAGGGAAAGGAAGTCATCATAGAGGCATTTATGAACAAACCTAGGCCTACATTCAACATGATGGGGGTGGCGCTGTTGTCGACTGTAGTGTCGATAGTAGGAATGATGTTAGCTAGTGTTGTTGGCTCATGTGGATTGTGGTAAGTCAACTAGTTGACAATCACGATTTTCTCGTCGTGAGGGAACATGATTTGGTGGAAGATGGTATATTCCATGGCTCGCATCACATACATGTATCTACGTCCTAGAAGAAGGTTGTAGTCAAACTAAGTGTTAATGAATTCTATGTCAATTAGGATGGTCTTCCTGGATAAAGAGATGGGGATGTGTGGGAGGATTCCCTGGGATCTAGTGGGATGGCCATCATAGGCATACAACATGGTGGTGGATGGCTGCAGGATAGGGGACCCAAGTTTCTACCAAACCAAGGTTGAATATATAACGCATGTGGATTATCCCTCATCAATGATGCACCAGTGCACCACCAAATTCTGAATTAACACCGAGATCTGGTAGGCGATGGTTGATGGAATTCTTGTGATGGTTGATGTCATTCTTGGTTCTCCTTGATCCCAATAAAATGTCATCAATATGGAGTTGGAGGGGTCTACAGCATGAAGGGAGGCTAGCAAGTGTTTTTGATGTGTTGGGAACATTTTGAGTACCTCGAGAGCAGACATGGCCATAGGTGATTGGGCCAAGTCGTCGATGATACTATAGTTAAATACTTCCCTTGTGGTAGTGTTGTTGGTGAGGAGCCTAAAGGGGAGACACAGACCTATAGGATGGGGGGAAGGTGAAGAGGGACATTAGCATTATTGGATGTGGATGTTTCTACTGTGTCAGTAGTTTCAGCAGCAGATTTGTATTGATTTCACCTAGTTTGCAGGTTGATCTCCTCCATTGTAACTGCTAGCAGTTGATGTACACCAATCTCCGTAGGATGTGGAGCAAGGTGAGATGTGGGAGAAAGTTGGGGAAAGGGTGCAGTTGCTACCAGTACTTAGACTGGTAACAGTTTATGGAGCACCATGGGAGGAGGACCTAGTTGTGCTTGGTTTTGTGTTTGGGAAGCCGCATTGTTTCCTTGCTGGGCTTTGTCATGGAGGAGTGTTTTGGCATGTCCCATAAGCGGACATTCGTAGGTGTGGTTCCTATAGACACTGTTGATGTAATTGTAACTTTGGAATGTATTCACATGTATATATTATGTATTGTACCCTAATGTTTACTCTGGGAAGTGTTTGTAATGTATTTGAGTCATGTCATGCCCCAATGTTCCTATTAGGAGATTCAATAATGTAAACAAGTCATCTCAAGTGATTGTGGGTAACCCTCCTTATTGTTGAAGGGTTAAAGTCCCCATATTTTTGGGGCCCTAGGGTTATTAGACTATCCTAGAGAATTCAACCCTAGGTGATTTATTGTAAGTGGGGGAAATAGTCCCCACCATTGTGTTAAGGATAACCCTCCTTGTTGGTCGGAGGGGAAAAGTCCCCACAAGTTGTGGGGCACTAGGGTTATTAGACTCTCCTAGAGATGTCGGCTCTAGTAATTAATTTTTAAGTGAGGCCAACATGTTGGAGTGGACATTAAGTGAATGAAAGAATATAAATATAGAGTGACCCTCTTTATTTATCACACACACTGTTGGAGACATTTACCACCTTACACACTCATTTTGGTCAATTTGGTCTAGTTAAACCACTATCCTAAGTATTATTGACTTAATTGACATAAGAGGACCACTAGATGACATCAGCTAGATCACACCCACGCCTGCCTTTAGTCAAGGATTCTAACTTAGCCTTCTCCTACATTCGGGGAGGATAACTAGAGCACTCCGGGGTTGATCTGAGTGTCATTAATACCCCATATTGCTAACTAATAGTTACAATTAGTTAAACAGAGTAGTGAAGGTGCCCTCCATCATTAAATTAATTAATTATTGATTATTTAATGAACTGGCATCAACAAAGGCGCCTCCAACCACTTCTGATGTTCAGTTACACTTCAATTAACCTCATCGAGGTTCATTGGAGTCATTGATGCACTACCACTTTATGGTTGGATTATTGTGACATGTGTCTGACCTCTTTTAGTTATACTTAGTCATTTATTGCACTTCGACTTTAGTTAGGGCTCAGTTGAGTCAATTAGGGTTTTGATCAATGTTTAACTTGAGTGTTGACTATGGCTTACATTCAGTTAAGCTAGACTCACTCATTCAATTTGAATGACCTCCTTGGTAATTTCAATTTCTTTTTCATTCATCCTTGCAGCATGATCATTGTATTGTATTACTCATTCTTTGTGTGAATATACAGAGTGACTACTCATTTTGTAGCACAATTACACCATTCCCGTGCCTTATTGTTATTAATATTTTATGAGACTGTGCTTTAGTCCCTAGATTACTGTGATAGATTAATATGGTATCCAAGCTCACGGTAGGATGAAGCTCATATCTCTCAAAAACAAGGTTTTTGACAGATCTTGCATGAAAATTGAGCAATAGCTCAAAAATACAGCACTGCACCAGAAGCCAAGGCTTACCACTTAATATCCCAAGTAAAGAACTTTTTGATAAAGCTTGCTTTATTGACTATGCTGGGTGTGATGAAAGCCTAAAATGAGCAGGTTTTCCAACCTTACATTTCCCTTTTTGTTGTGATTTTTCAATTTTTTGATAGGTGAAAGCATTCGCTTCAGCAGATTCAGATGGCTTCTTCCATAGATATTTTGAATCCATTCAATTTCTACTCATGGAAAGAAGACATGGAGATTCAACTACACTCCAGAGGACTCTATAGTGTCACCATGGAAACTAAAGAAGAGCCTGGTTCTGCAATAGACAAGTCTAGATTCTTGAACAAGAAGGATGAAGCATTTGGATTCTTGTGCCTCTCAGTTTCCCGAGATCTTCTTTTCCATCTTTTGGGATTGAAAACTCCAAAATAAATTTGGGACAAATTGGAATCCCTTTATGGAAAATAAGATGATTTGAGATTTTACCTGCTCGAAAATGAATTGATGTCTCTCCAGCTCTCCAATTTCGAGACCTTGAATGACATTTTCACAAAGTTCAAGCACATTGTCTTACTATTGAAGCAATGCAAACTGTAGAAAGAGGATGATAAGCTCATCCTCACCACTCTCCAAACTTAGGGCTCATTATTTTGTTTTTGTCTCTACATTCTATGTAGGGAATCTCACAACCCCTGGATGGAAGATGCCTACACTCAATGCCTTCATTGAGTCCTTAACAAGTGAGCATGATAAGCTTTTCCAGATGGGGATCATTAGATCCTCCCATGATCAAGCCCTTCATGTCTCATGGCCCAAAGATCTGAAGGGTAAAAGAAAGCAGCAAAAGAACCCAAAAAATAAATTCAAAGCTCCTAAGCCTAAAGTTGAAAACCAGCAGCGTGATGAGTCTTCCGGCTCAAAGAAGAACAAAGGAAAAGGGCATCATGGAAATGAAAAATTCAAGTGTTCATACTACGGGAAGGGATTCCACCCTAAACATGCCTGCATGAAGAAGAATATTGATGAAGCTACCTCTCTCCTTGAGAGAAATCACATCAATATTTCGGAAAGCTTTCGGAGGAGAGATCAACAAGATCGGGAACCACAACATGAAAAAGGTCATGCCCTCATGGAAAGCACTTCGAAGTCCAAAGAAATATTGATTGATTCTGGAGCTTTGAAATAGATGATGGCTGAAAGAAACTCCTTTTCATCCTTGGAGACCAGAAAATCCATTCCCATCCACATGGGAGATGACTCCACCATCATTTCAAAAGGACAAGGTACGTTTGATCTTGAGAATGGCTATTTTTCAAATGTTTTGTCTGTACCGTCTCTAGCATCAAATATCCTTAGTGTCTATCAGATGACACATATAGGAGTGCCTAAGAGAGTTTATTTCATCCCAAATGATGTTGAGATAATAGAACTTGCATCTGGGAAACTCATTGCTAAAGGCCTTGCAAACCATCATGCAAAAGCCTATGAGTTCTTCCACTTTGTGGCAGTGCAAAGCCCACCGCTCTACTAAATCATGGAAATGAAGTTAGTAGGATATGGCATGAAAGGTTTGGCCATATAAATTTCAAATATTTGCAGAAATTACATAAAAAAATCCATGGTTGAGTGCCTCCTGGTCATCAAGGCAACCACTGGAATTTGCAAGGGCTGTGTGGTTGGAAACACCATGAGCACAAGTACGATTAGGGGAAGGCAAACTGAGCTACATGAATATTGGGGCTGATACATTATGATATAAGTGGCCCAATTATTGTAACATAAATTAATGGATCAAGGCATCTTCTGACTTTTATTGATGATTTTTCAAGGTACACATGGGTCTTCTTTCTTAAAAAGAAGTCTGAAGTATGTAAAAAAAATTCTGAACTTAAGGCCTTGATCGAGAATGCCTTTGGGATTGAGATAAAGATCTTGAGATATAATAATGGTGGGGAGTATTTCAGTAATTATTTTATACACATATTCTCCCAAAGTGGTATTCAGGTCCAACATTCAATTCCCTACACTCCCTAGCAGAGCGAAGTAGCAGAAAGGAAGAATCGGTCTCCCAAGGAGATGACCACCTATATGTTGGAATCAAAGAAGTTGGATGCAAATTTGTGGGATGAATCCATACATGCTAAATCATACATTCATATAAATGTTCCACACTCATCCATTAAATGGAATACCCCTTTCGAAGCATACTTCGGACACAAGCTGAATGTGTCGAACCTACGGTTGTTTGGGTCCACTGCATGGGCCCGGAATCTAGTTGATAAAAGAAGGGATTTGCAACCAAAAAGAATAGAATGTTTGTTGATTGGGTATCCTAATGAATCAAAAGGTTTCAAGCTGCTGGATATCAAAAAAAATATATCATCATTGAGAGAAGTGTCAAGTTCGATGAGCCTCTTCAGGAGGTGGAACTAGTGAAGGAGAAAACTGCTGAATTTCCTTCCTATTCTACTAAATATTTGGATGATGAAATTTGGGGTGATGACCCTGATTTGGATCCCCTAAATTATGATATCAGTTTGCAGTAAACATGATATTCTGAAGTACAAAATAATCTTCCCACATGGGCCCGACAGACACTCTTCTCCCCAGGAGATAACATTGGAAATCCGGATGATCCAAGGAGAACCCGGTCTGATATCCAAAGAGCAGGTATTGCACTCTCTTGTCCTGATAATTTTCTGTTTGAAAATTGCCATTTGATGATTATTTCAGACCCAAATTCCTACTACCATGCTTGGAAGGATCCGAGATGGTAAGTTACCATGGATGAAGAGATGAATTCTCTTCAGAGAAACACTACTTGGGAGCTAGTTTCTCTTCGTCCAAGAAGGAAATTGGTTCAATGCAGGTGGGTGTTTCAAACCAAGGTTTCTGCTAATGGAAACACCTAAAAATGTAAGGCAATTCTATTTTCATAAGGTTTCTCTCAGGTCCAAGGTGTGGACTACCATGAGACCTTTGCACGGGTTGCAAAAATGGACTCCATCCGCCTAGTTTTGGCAATTTCGGCATCTAAGCACTGGGAAGTGCATCATATGGATGTTAAGTCAGCATTTATGCATGGAGATATTCATGAGGAGATATACATGAAGCATCCTGAGGTCTATATATTTGATCCATCTTTGGTTTGCAAGCTAAAGAAGTCACTATACGTATTAAAATAGAACCTAAGAGAGTGGTATTCCAAGATGGATTCCTTCCTTCTCTCGCAAAACTTCCAAACTTGTATATCAGATACAAATGTGTATTTACAGCATTATTATGGTCATTTCATTTTTTTTTTTTTATGTTGATGACTTACTGATCACAGGTAGCACATTTTCTTCTATTTTAGCCATCAAAACTACTCTCCACAATGCCTTTGAAATGAGTGATTTGGGGCTCCTAAAACAATTTTTGGGGCTCAAAATTGAGAAAAATTATGATGGGATAATGGTCACTCAGTAACAATACATATAAGACCTATTATTCAATATTAACATGGCTGAATGTAGGCCTGCACCATTCCCTTTCCTTTCAGGGATCATCCTTGAAGAAGGGAAAAGCACACCTCCCATGGACTGCACTATCTATCGACAACTGATTGGTAGCTTGTTGTACTCGAAACATTCTCGGCCTGATATATGTTATGCCATGAATGCTGTATCAAGATACATGCAGTAGCCTCATGATATTCATTGGAAGGCATCCAAGAGGATCCTCCAGTATATTCAGGGAACCATGACCTACGACATTCACTATGCTGCAAACTCCGAGCTAGAGCTGGTTGGATACATAGATTTCGATTGGGCAGGTGACTCTATTGATTTGAAGTCTACTTATGGATATGTATTCATGTTTGGTGGTGGCCCCATTTTATTTTATAGCAAAAAGCAGGCTGCCATAGCACTATCTTTAGCAGTGGCCGAGTATCGAGGACCGGTGAATGCTTGCATCCAAGAAGTTTGGTTGCAAGGCATTCTTTCAAAGTTTGATATTGGTAGTACTTTATCCACTGTCCTCTTTTGTGACAATAAAATTTCTATTAATATATCCACATATCCAGTTACTAGTCAGAGGACCAGGCATGTAGAGATCCACATGCACTACATTAGGGAGCTAGTGCATGACAGGACCATCATTCTACAATACTGCCCGACTGATGAGAAAATTGCAAACATCTTCACCCAGATCTTTTCAGAAAAGAAGTTCACTATTGGGGGGTGAGTTCATCAGGGTGATTCAAACTACTTTTAGTGTTCATCTTGAGGGGGGGTTTTTCCCACTGGTTTTTCCCTCTTTTCCTCATGTAGTTTGTTTTTTAGCATTGTTTCAGTTTCAGCATTGTATAGGGTGACCTATAGCCTTGATTTCCATGTCCCTAGTATTTTTATGCATTTATGTTTTCTAAATCCTCCTAAGTATAGCTTAAGGGGGGGTGTTGGAGACATTTACCACCTTACACACTCATTTTAGTCAATTTGGTCTAGTTAAACCACTATCCTAGGTATTATTGACTTAATTAACATTAGAGGAGCACTAGATGACATCAGCTAGATCACACCCATGCCTACCTTCAGTCAAGGAGGCTAACTGGAGCACTCCGGGGGTGATATGAGTGTCATTAAATGATGGTTATAATCAGTTAAACAGAGTAATGAAGCACCCTCCATCATTAAATTGATTATTTATTGATTATTTAATGAATTGGAGTCAACAGAGGTGCCTCCAACCACTTCTGATGTTCAGTTACACTTCAGTTAACCCCATCAGGGTTCAATGGAGTCATGGATGCACTACCACTTGATGGTTGGCTTGCTGTGACATGCGTTTGACCTCTTTCAGTTAGAATCAGTCATTTATTGCACTCTGACTTTAGTTAGGGATCAGTTGAGTCAATTAGGATTTTGATCAATGGTTAACTTGATTGTTGACTATGGCTTACATTCAGTTAAGCTAGACTCACTCATTCAATTCAAATGACCTCCTTGGGAATTCGAATTGCTTTGTCATGCATGCTTGCAGCATGATCATTGTATTGTACTACTCATTCTTTGTGTGAATATACAGAGCAACTACTCATTTTGTAGCACAATTACACCATTTTCATGCCTTATTGTTATTAATCTTTTATGAGACTGTGCTTTGGTCCCTAGATTACGGTGATAGATTAATACACACACTCACTCACTGGGGCACATGAATGAGAGAAAACATTGTTGCGACAAGAAAGAGAGAGACTACTGTTGTCAGAACATCATCTTACTATTTTTGGGGTTTTGCTTTTGGTGCTAATTCTATCTCTGAGGAAGTTGCGGGGTTTTCTCCTTTATGGTTTCCCCGAGGAAAATCTATGTGTTGATTGTCTCTTGTGTTTTATTGATGTGCATGTTATTCTCTCAGATAAGATCCTAAGATCATAATGCTAGTCTGAATGATAAAAATATAACATGGTATCAGAGCTAACTTGAGAAGAAGACAATATGTAGCTATAGAATCTAGGGCTTATTACTTTTTGGGTCTCTCTCCACAATCCATCTGCAAAAGTATGCTAGGATGACTCTCCATTGAAGGGTGTATCTTTCTGTCGAAGCGGAATTCGATTTCGAGCATTTTCAGTTTTTGGTGTGGGAAATTAGGGCTTCTTACAGAAGAGGAATTTTTGAGTGATCCCAGCATAGGATTTCTCTCCTCATAAAAATCAAAGTTCAGAGACCTGGGTCTAGATTTTTGGTTGCGTATAATTCCAGGAAAGTCAAGCCCTAGTTTGAGCCCATGCTTGAAAAACCTTAAATACTAAAACTCATAATTTTTGGTACATTCACTGTATCTTAGAATTTCAGAAGTCTCAGGATCTAAAAGTTTCACAGGCCGAAGATAAAATCCTGATTTACATTGTTTCCAAATTTTAGCCTCAGAATCACTATATGCTAGGAGATATGATCCCTCCAAGTTAGGGTTCCAGCCTCTTCTAGGATTCATCCCTAAACATGACACCTGGGGAGAATTGCTATATCTAGCGCTACAAAGGTCCAAATGAAATTTATGAATATGTTTCAGAAAGGGAGTGGAATTTAATTTCTATGGTATAATTTTCATACCTAGAAGATAAAATAGTGACATGTGGCAGTCCATACAACTTCACTATGCAGAACAGTCCTGAAACAGGTCACCTTGGGAAAATGATCATAAGTCCCAATTGGTGAAACCAATTCTGATGAAACCTATGGTTTTGGAATAGGGGTAGGTGAGGCTACCTCAATGCAAAGTTTCATAGATATAGGAGCAATAAGTTTGGATATATCATAGAAGTAGTATCAAGCATTTCTACAAAAGAAATTGGAAAACTAGGGCTTCCTGTTTCGGGAGCTTCCCTCCACTATTTTTAAAAAAGGAGTACATTGGACAACTCACCTTGGAGAGGTCTATCTTTCTAGCCAGTTAGATCTGAAATATTCCAATTTTTTAAAATTAGGGTTTCTCTGATAAACCCTCGATCAGCCAGCTCTGGAACTAGGATGGACACCTCAAATTGGTAAGATCTAATCTTTTTCTATTTTCATTTGAGGTTCTCATTTCAATGTGATCTATCACATCAGCTTGATTATAATCTTGGTGAAGTTGACAAATTGAAAGCATGGAAGTATAGGATCTCACTAGTCCTTGAAGGAAATGAATTGGACACCCACATAAGTAGAGAGGTTCTAGTTCCAGAGGAAGTTGAGGCTAAAAGTATTACACAAGAAGAACTTGGTCAATTCCAAGAAGATAATTGTTGATTCAATCATGGATCACCTTGTACCACAAGTGTCTTCCCTAAAGACACCGAAAGAGATGTTTGATTCCTTGACCAAGCTATTTGAAGGGAAGAACATAAATCAGAAGATGACCTTAAGAAGCTAGTTGAAGAATGTGAAGATCCAGAATGCAGATGCCATATAGTCATGCTTTACATAGGTCTCTCATATCAAAGAACAACTTGTAGAAGCAGAAGAAGAAGTGGACAATGCAGAAGTAGTGATAGCCACCTTGAATGACATCCCAGGATCATAGGATTCATTCATGAAAGGAATGTGTGTCAGAAGGAAGTGATTACTTTCAGCAGACTCTGGGAAGAAGAAGAAGCTCGACTCATAATAAGAGAAGAGAAGATGGGAGCAATTTAAGATCAAGCTCTCACCATCCAAAGAAGATCCCTCAAGTGATGAGGAATACGAAGGACTGGAATCTTGAAGAACCTCTTATCCATATTAGCATTGGGATAAGAAATGATGCTATTATTAATGAAGGAGATGATAAAGCTAAAGGATCAAGAAGGAGTCTACCCACAAAACAAATAAAGATAAATATTCAATTTCCATTTCATGATATTGCTTTGTTGTGCATTTGTTTATATTCAGTTGATGTATTATGCATGATAGAATGTTTTCATTAATGACAGTATACTACTAATATGCATGTGATGGGTAAGTAGTTCATGGTTCTATACAACTCTCCATTGCTACTTATCTAGAATGAAACCTCTTTGCTGACATATTGGATTAGTGCACAATCTCAATGTTGTCCTAGTGGAGATGGAAGGCATCTAGAAAAGTTTCTGTGAGATATGGATGAATGTTGTATTGGATAAAATAGTTGCATGATCATATATTTATGCACAAGAATTTTCCATTATGAATATGCCTTATGAAATGTTTCTAACCATACAAATAATGCATTTGACTTGTAGGAAAGATCGCGTACATAATCACCTACAAGAAAAGAAGGATGAGACTTGTTCCGAAGAACAAGTGACGACATATAAAGAATAATGTGACAAATGCAGCGACATCATTGATGCAGAACCTTCCAACTATGAAGAAGTAGCCAAGAAGAAAGGGAAGACCAGTTCAAGAAGAATGATGTCTAGGATGCAGTATCAATACATGAAGGGAAGTTCGTAGTTCCATCATGCAGTAGATGGAAACATTATGGGATACAAGGAAAGATTCATAGCATAAGGATTCTCATGAAAAAGAGTGCATAGAGTATGAAAGATAGAGGGAGTATGATGCTTCACTTCAGAGGGAGTGACTACAGAAGATCCCAAGGTTCGACATGGTATGATAGGATGGATAGCTTATTGGTGACTCTAGGATTTACTAAGAGTAAAGAGGATTCCAACCTTTTCTTGAAGGTTGAAGGTGGAAGACCAGTGATGCTCCTATTATATGTCGATGACTTGTTCCTGATAGAAGTTGCAAGAAGGAGACTTGCTGCCGAGTTCAAGATGAAGGAATTGGATATGATGCACTAATTTCTAGGCATGGAGTTGTGGAAGAATATCCCTAGGACAAGGGAAGTATGTAGTAGAGATCTTGAAGAGGTTTAGGATGATGGCTTGCAGGCCATGACCACACCCATGGAATTGAACCTGAAGCTATTGATTCTTGCTTTATCAGAGTCAATAATTAGAGGAATTTTTGGGTCTAAAATGGGCCTTCTAAGAAATAATAAAATAATAGTTAAAATAATAAAATAATATTGATTAATTTTGGAGGAAGAAAGAAAAAACTACTTTTTGTGTTCGTATTTTCGACATATCTCCTTGTGTTTTTACTCAAATTTCAATTGGGAGAGCTCGTTGGATGCGGAATTTGATTCCGCATCCAACGATTACCCACACTACATACTTTTGATGGACCTCGCTACCCCAAAAACAAGAAATACCCAAAAAAAACGTGATGATGATGTCATCATCATGTTTTTTCAGGTATTTCTTGTTTTCGAGGTAACAGGGTCAGTCAAAAAGTATGCAGTGTGGGTACTCGTTGGATGCAAAATCAAATTCTGCATCCAACAAGCTCTCCCGATCGAAATTTGAGTAAAAACACAATGAGATATGTCAAAAATACGAACAAAAAAAGTAGTTTTTTTTAATGACAAATATGTCAATTCAACCATTATGGTTGACTTATTTTATTGAAATTCTATTGGTTCTTGAATTCCAACTCACAAAAAATTATTTTTGCACGTTTTCTTATAAGGCCCATTTTAAACCCCAAATTTCCTCTAATGTGATGCCACAATGTATAGTCAGATGATTGGGTCCTTGATGTACCTGACGAATATGAGACCAGATATTTGCTTTGTTGTGAACACCTTGATCCAATTCCTAACAAATCCAATACATCTTCACTTGATTGCTGCAAAGCATATTCTGAGGTACCTGAAGGGTACAATTGATTATGGGTTCAAGTATGAGGCGAATCAAAAGATTAACCTGGAAGGTTATGTTGATTCAGATTGGGTAGGTAGTGCCATCGATAGGAAGAGCACTTCAGGGTGTTACTTTAGTATGGGATCATGTGTGATCTCTTGGTTTAGCAGGAAGCAGTCCTATGTGGCACTGAGTAGAGCTAAAGCAAAGTATGTTGTAAGCTACTATCTGATTTATTTAAACTCCAGTTGGATGCTACTTGTATATATTGCGACAACCAGAGTTGTGTGAAGTTTTTGGAGAACCTAGTGTTCCATGACATGTCAAAGCACATTGATATCAAATATCACTATATCAGGGATATGGTGCAGAGAGGAGCAATGAAGCTCTAGTATGTTGTGATAGACAAATAGATAGTTGATGTGTTGACAAAGCCATTAGCCAGAGTGAAGTTTGAGTACTTCAGGGAGAAGCTTGGTGTTCTCTAGATCGAGGTTCCCTCCAAGGGGAAGTGATGAGTCTGTGAGCCATTCTGGTATGGTGAGAGGATTGGTTCCTTCCATGGTCAGATGTAAGGGCTGAGCCATTCTGTCATGGTAAAAGGATTGCTTCCTTTGATGTTAGATATGAGTGCTAATCCATTTTGATGTGACTGTAGGATTGGTTCTTACATGATCAGATATAAGTGTTGAATTCCATTCTTGGAATGTAGGCACCTAGTCAGTTACCAGGAATACTCATCTTGGTGCTAAGATGCCATTCTCTGGGAGAATGGAGGCACCTGGTCAGTTACTATGAATACTCAGTCTGGGACTGAGGGCCATTTTGATGTGACTATGGGATTGGTTCCTACATGATCAGATATAAGTGCAGAGCCATTCTGATGTGACTATGGGATTGGTTCCTACATGATTAGATATAAGTGCAGAGCAATTCTAATGTGACTGTGGGATTGGTTCCTACATGATCGGATGTAAGTGAAGATCCCTTTTGACATTTAGGTTGGATTGGTTCCTCACATGGTCGAATATAAGTGCTGGGCCTTTTTGACATAAATGTCTGGATTAGTTCCTCTCATGGTTAGATGTGAGATCTGGGCCTTTCTAACATAGATGACTGGATTGGTTCCTCTCATGGTCATATGTGAGTGCTGGGTATGCCTTTTTGACATGGTGTTGGATGTGTTCCTCCCATGGTCAGATGTAAGTGCTAGGCGGGCCATTCTGACTTAGGGTCAGATATAAGTGCTGAAGAAGACCTACATGGATGCTAGGCCTACAACTAGCATGGAAAAGGGATGGCTCTATAGAAATTCCTGTGATGAGAAGAATCAAGAGATAGCACCTATGATGATGATCCAACAAAGATGTTCCGGAACCAGAGATGATCCAGATATAGTGATGATCTAGATCCAGAGATGATCCAGATCCAGTGATGATCTAGATCTAGAGATGATCCAAATCAAGTGATGATCTAGATCCAATGATGAACATGACTTGAAGATGAAGATGATGGGAACTTGACAATGATTCAGATGATACAAAGGAGAAGACTTGTGCTGATAAATTGTGTCGAGAGAATACCTTCCTAGTTAAGAGGGAGTGTTGATGTAATTGTAACTTTGGAATGTTTTCACTTGTATATCTTATGTATTGTACCTTGATGTTTATTCTGGGAAGTGTCTGCAATGTATTTGAGTCATGTCATGCCCCAATGTTCCTATCGGGAGATTCAATAATGTAAACAAGTCATGTTAAGTCATTGTGGGTAACCCTCTTTATTTTTAAAGGGTTAAAGTCCCTGCAGTTGTGGGGCCCTAGGGTTATTAGTCTATCCTAGAGAAATCGAACCTAGGTGAGTTATTGTCAGTTGGGGCAATAGTCCCCACCGTGGTGTTAAGGATAACCCTCCTTGTTGGTCGAAGGGGAAAGGTACCCACAAGTTGTGGGGCACTATGGTTATTAGACTCTCCTAGAGATGTTGGCTCTAGTAAGTAATTGTTAAGTGAGGCTGACATGTTGGAGTGGACATTAACTGAATGAAAGAATATAAATAGAGAGTGATCCTCTTTATTTATCACACACACAATCACCTACTGGGGTACATAAGTGAGACAAGAAGTTTCTAGGACAAGAAAGAGAGAGACTACTGCTATCGGGAGATCATCTTACTGTTTTTGGGTTTTCGCTTTTGGTGTTGATTCTATCTCTGAGGAAGTTGTGGGGTTTTATCCTTTATGGTTTCCCCGAGGAAAATATTTTTGTTCATTGTCTCTTGTGTTTTATTGATGTGCGTGTTATTCTCTTAGATAAGATCCTAAGATCATAATGTTAGCTTGAATGATAAGAATCTAACATACACTGTACAACTCGCATGGTTTGTTGGTCCTTAATGGGTCGTTCCATCGAGGTGGATTGGGTTGTTGGGGATTTTGCACAAGCATGTTGGTATCATTGTGGGGGTTGGGTTGGGGAAGTTAGGTTATTGGTTGCCTCTTTGGGGTTGGTTGTTACCCTGATTCCTATATTGCTTGTTTTAGCCTTGTCCCTGTTGGTTTTTGGGGGAAGGTTGGTTGGGACGATAGTGCTAAGAAATATTTTTTTTGAAAGGTGCTGGCAAAACTGGGGTGGGGGATTGAGCAGTTTGCACTGGTGGTGCAAAGTAAAATTAGGGGGATGGAGGTGCCACAAATCTGGTCATCTGTCCCAAATATAGTTGTGTCATCCAAGTAGGTGTGTGGGCCTGCTATTGTGGCGCAGGTTGTGCATAGGAGGTTGTAGCTCAGGATTGAGACATCATTCTTGAATAGTCAGAAGCTTGGTTTGGTAGGAAACACTAGGAGTGTTCCTTGGGTATGGTGGCATCATGGGTGGTGTCACGTGATGTTTTTTTTGGTGGGAAACAAAGCCTATGATGCCATCTGTGACATGGGATGCCCCTGACACATCCCGGTAGGAGGTGCCTGCACGAGGAGCATCTAGAATGATGGTGTAGAGGTATCTAGACTGTGCGTATATGAGGTCAAACTGTTGGGCCTTCAAGATGGCCTCTTCCTCTGTTTGGGGCTGTTAGGATGCAAAGTCCTTGGATATGGGTGGTAGCAATGTTTTTAAGAACCAGTTAAGGAAGATCCTATCATCAAGCTTGATCTTGTACAAGCTGCAACATCATCAACACTCATGGATGTGGTCAGTTATGTGGGTCATAGTGTTTTGGCGACAAGACATCGAGATTTCCACCCCTTCATCATATCTAACGGGGAGCTAGAAATGCTGCAAGAACATAAAGGCTAAGGAGTTAAAGTATGGGTACTTGTCTTGCGATTTGTCAATGTACCACTTGGTCGCAATGCCTGTGAGGGTGCATTGGAAAATTTTGAGTCTGATCGAGTCATCTACCATGTTGTTTGATAATCACCAAAGGTGAAATGTCATTATATGGTTTTGGAGGCACTGCTCGGACTTCCCTTCAAACATAGGGATTTTTGAGGGGAGTTTGGTTTCCATGGGAATCCAAAAGAATTAATGAAAGATAAGGTCATTAGTTAACATGGCCATGTCAAGAAAGTTGAGGCATGCCATGAAAGGGAGGTTAGATCCTAGGTTGATGTGGGAAGGACCAACGATGATAGTGGAGTTTACAGGAACATGATGTACCTACATGATTGGGGGTGCTTGTGGCACAACTGTGGATAGAACACTGCCCCCAGGTATGGCAAGTGGGATAGTGTGAGCCAAAGGACCACTGCCCCCAGGTATGATAGGAGAGACAATTTGACTAGTAGGTATAGGTGGAGGAAGTTGAGTTAGGATAGTCTGCATGGCAGTACTAGGACCAACTTCAAGGGTGTTGGTGGTGACTTGAGGTATGGACATGGGTCCACTGCTAATGACCATTCCAGAAAGTGGATCCAGGTTTGCACCAGCCAAGGGGCTGAATGGTGTGGTATGTAAGTTTGACTCAGATTGATATGTCTGAGTCCAAGTTAGAGGTTGTGTGGCCTTCTAATGGTATAGAGGGTCATCAAGATTGGTCTCAATGATGTTGGTTCAAGGACCCAAACTATGGTGGATCACCTCTTAGACATGAAGAAGAGAGTGGGGGATCAAATTTGCTTGGTTGGTAGATCAAGTGGTGTAATCTGGTAATGACATTCTGGGACCCGGTTTCAATGGCTTCCTATTGGCTTTCAGGTGGTCACTTGGCCACCAAGAGTGCCAAGGGATAGCGCTTGGATTTTTCCTCATGAGAGTGCTAGTCAATCGGTAGGGGTTGTTTCCCATTTTTCTTGGTGATTCCTCCCAATGTGCCAGCTACTTTGGGGTTCCCATGGTACTCCTCACAATGATTTTAGGGCAGAGCCCAAGTACTTCCGATGGTTAAGGCAGTTAGGGACTTATGTCCTCAAACTTCAAAGTTTTGAATTAATGTAAATTGATTGATTTTAATGGTTGACTTAGAGTCATGAACTAAGTTTGGTTGATTAAGTGGTGTGATAGTGTGCATCCTTATGAGTGAGTTCTGTTTTTTGAATTATTTTCTGTTATTATGCTTTAGTTTTTTGAATCTGCAACCATGGTTTATGAATACTTCTTAGAAGATGTTTTTCTTGTTTGTTTTATAGGTTGAATAATGGGCAACTTGTGAACAAATTGAAACTAAACAGAATACTGAACTGAAATTAAACAAAACTTAAAATGTGGCTATTGAATTCTAAACAGTTGTAAACCTGCTAGGTGACTACCCTATCCTTGTATTCCTCCTATACCAGGAAAGAGTGGTAGTCTCTCAACATGGTGGGATAATCCCACCTGTAGATCCTTAGGTCACTCTCTAAGTACAAGGTTGGTCAATGGGGAGGATGCGAACACGGTGAGACCCCATGGGCCTACCACCCCATCTACCTTCCAAGTCACCAATTTTAAGTGGTTGTGGAGCAATGACAATGATAAGTGCCTATTACTATACTTGCTTAACCCTTCGTCTTATCCCAGAATACCCCAGAGGGTGATGACTAGGTAGAGGAGGAAGGGCTAGGAAAGGGGTTAGTTTCCAATGTTTAAGTAAAATTGAAAACTAACGTACAGTACTTTAGCTAATCCTTTAAACATATTTGTGTGCATTAACAACTAAACAAATAAATCATCAAACTACAAAATTACATGTAGAAAGAGGAAATCTACTGTATAGTGGTGGCAGGGCTGCACTAACAGTCTGAACAGCAAAAAACAGGCACCTGAGAGACATGTCTCCCTTTTTGGGGAAAATATAGTGAGGGGGTCACCCAAAAACCAAAAATAGGAGTGATCTGGCTCCTAGGAGTGAATTCGCTCTTTTCAGGCCCAAATGAGCAACTGGGTCACTCTTTTAAGTCCGATATGAGTTATTTGGCTTGTAAACTAAAAAATTTTAAAAGATAGAGCTGGGAATGCCATAAAATAATTGGTACTATGGCCAAACGGGCTTGACTCGGACTCCAGAGGGCTCGACTAACAATATAACTGACAAAAATAGAGATCTAAACTAAAAATAAACTAGAAAGAAACTAGGTCAACAGAAATTTGAAAATAAACTGTAAAAATCCATGGATCCTTTGCGATCGACTTGGTATGGTCGCCAAACTGTAGTAGGAATTTATCCCTAGATATCTATAGAAATGGCTACCTTCCCTCTATAGGATGGAAGGATAGGTTCTCTATGGATGGAAGAGAAGACCTACAGGAAAGGGTTAGTGAACTAAGCAAAACCTGCAGCACACTGTTAATGGAGGATATGTAAAACAATGTGACCAAAACCACTGCAAATAAAACAATCTACAAAAATAAGCTACCAACAAGAAACACACATTATACCTTCTGGATTTGATGAAATGGGCCACCATGCCCTAGCAGGAAGATACCTCTCTATGGAATGGGATTTGGCTAATGGAGCAAGTGAGGGAGAGGGATGAATGGCTTGAGAGAGATGGATCTCAAGGAACTCACACGAGAAGAGTAATGGTAGGAAAAGAAAGAGTGTTTTGGGAGTGACCCCCACCCTTGTATTTATAGCTTTTTCTTGAGTTTTTATGGTTTTAAGCCCTTGGTCAGGGATTTATCCTATCTTTAGCGCTTTAATCCCATTTCACCCATTTCTTAGCTCCTTTGGGGTTTTTAGGCCCCTTTTTGGGGATTTATCCCCCTTTTTAGGGCTTTAGCCCCTTTGAGAGCTATTTAGGCTATTTTGTGGGTTCAATAATCCCTTTTTGGTGTTTTTGAGCTTTTACAAGGGCGTGGGCGTCAATGAGGGTAATTAAACACATGTCTTTGTGGTGTAGGTCATGTAGAGCTAGTTGGGTAATTTTTTGGGTTAACAACAAGCATGATCTATAATAGTGTGTTAGAACTACTCTAGAATATATATTCAACAATGCATAAACAATTAAATACATTTATGGAAAAAATATTCATATTGAAATGCATATTAATTGGAGAGGAAAAGATATTTATATTAATAAAATGAGAGGTTACAAGAGTGACAACCTCTTTCGGCACGTCTACGAAACAGAGAAACTGAGTCGTCCACTTGGGCCTCTACCACCTCAATCCTACATCTCTCGATAGAAAGCTCACAAAAAACAAAGGAAATCTTGGGAAGAACACAAATTTCTCCAAAGGGACAAAGGTATGCATACTCAAGTACAAGCAAACTGAGGAAACAATGGACTATAGTTTCTTTTCTCTTCAATTCCTCCTCTTCAATGTATCCAAGGGGTTCCTTATATAGCACTTCAAAAGGGAAATGGAGGGTCAAATCCAAGCATTCTCAAGGCATTTGTAAGGCCAAGAGTCAAGTGGTTTGGAATCATATGATAAAAAATCCAAAAAAATTTGGCTTTATGCACGCATCCCGATGTACGTGGGTTTGAGATCAAAAGTCATGTGTACATGCGAGTATGGAGTTAAAAGTCACGCACAGCAATAAACATGGGTTTATTAGGGATGAAATTGGAACATCAAAGGATAATATAATTCCATGGGGTCTAAAGAGTCTACAGAGGGACAACGAAGGCGATAAATACATGATCAACCATGTGTGGTAAAATCAGCTATAACACCTCTATATTTCCATGCTTAGAAGTTATCGACTCTTTTAATCTTATCATAAATATTTGTACTATTTCTCATCATGATAAAAATGAGAACCTAAAATGGAAATAGAGAGGATAGAAGTTACCAGTGAGATATCTTCAACTTGGTGCTTTCTTTAAGGATCTTCTGGAAGAATGCTTCTAGTGGACCTAGCATTTGATAGAGAAACCCTAATTTTTCAACTTAGGTATCTTTCATATCTGATTGGATAGAAATATGTGCCTCCTCAAGGTGAGTTGAGCATCATACTTATTTTCCCAAAAATGTGGACAAAACTACAAAATATCTTATTCCTTACTTTTCCCTAGCAGCAGTGTTAGGTCAAAAATTGAAAATCCACAAAACGAGAAACTGTTTAGATATAAAGATGGGCCCTCATAGAGTGAGTTTGATAGTCCTCCTTTTTCAACTGATCGGTGGAGGGAAGTTCCCAAAATAGGAATCCCTAGTTTTTCTCTAGTTTTGAGTCTATAGAATTGAATGATCTTGTTTCTATTATAGCTCATAATTTTCTTCTCCTCAATTTTTGAAACTTTGTACTGAGGTATCCTTGTCTATATTCTTTCCAACCCCATAGGTTATAGAAGAATTTTTGGGTATATGTTATATTCTTTGCATGTGTGTGTGGAGGGGAGGTGTGCATGTTAGCGCTGCATCTGGGTGATCCCAAAATCATCTTCATGGAAATAGGATGGAGGCATGTTTTTGTTTGTAAATAGTCATTAGGTCATTTCCAATGCAAGTGCAAGAATGCCAAAAATTTTGGCTTTTTCTGCTATATTTCAGAATTTTTCTAAAAATACGTAACTTAATCCTAGTTAAGGGATTGGAGTCTTTTTCTAATATAGGTTAAAATATTATGGTATTGGATGTTTTTGAATACCTATATTTTGTATTGTGAGGATTCATAATGCAATGAAGAGAAAATAGGAGGTGTGGCTCCAAAATTTTATGGTTTTCTCGGTTAAGGGTTTTTAGGGTAAATCTTTGTGTTTTTGTGTGAATGCTATGTAGTGATCTCTATTATTATTAAAAGAATATGTATGCCTTGATTCTCTATAGAGGTTTAAAAATTACATGTGGTATTAGAACTCAATTTTGGCATCATGGGGAGGCCTTTGTTGCTAAGAGTTCGACACAATTGATAGATCTCAAATGTTGGACAAAACTCACCAACAAAGCCTCATCGATAGGGGTTTTTGATTTGTCGATACCCAACCAGCATGATCTCCCTCAGAACCAACCCATATAGGTTTTACCCTGCAGAGCAGATGAAGTCTCACCCAAGATGTTTGAGGGAGAGGTGTCAAAACCAAGTTTCTAATAGTAAGGAGGAGGATCGGAGCATCAATGATTTATTAGCATAATTATCGAATCTAACAGAGCCATTCATCATGTATGATAGCATTCATCACAGATCTATCAGTATAACCACAGATATAAATAAATCACATCATTTCCTTATTCATCACAGTAGTATCATATTATTCATTCATAAAACAGATCCATAAAACATCCATCATTGAGATCGCAACACATAAAGACATAAAAGAGATATAAAAGACAATAGAAATTCAGAGCAACATCAGTGATGTCATATTACTTCTTTGTAATAGATCTAAAACATACAGTACTTCTCCACAGCAAGAGAATGATCAATCCACAAGATAACACAAGATTCGATCACACATTCAAGGCTTCATTGATCAAAGATAGATCTTTCTGACCTCAGATGTTAGATGTATCTCTCCTGTGATGTCTCTCTTTTACATTTGCAATTCTAACTATATATATAGGATTGTGATTTTACATTCAAGGTCCACTACTAACTAACTCCTAATAACTGATAACTAATTTAACAACTAAGGAACAATATTCTGAAGAAATGGTCAATGATTAAAAAAATGACATAAAAGTGGACTATTTTCCACCTATTATGCTGTCTTTTCCTTATATGGTGCCTCGTGAATATGTGCATCATTTTAGATGCTATGAAAATCATCTATATCCACCCCCTTGTCATCAATCCCCTAACACAGTCTTGTAGCTCATCCTCAAGCCACGTCAGCTAGCCATGGTGTCTACATCAATCCTGAAGAGAAGAAACCATCACATATGCATTAGAGTGTAGCTATTTCTAGATGTGCTGACTCACAGTTCGACACAAATACTTCCTTCAAAATCAACTACAGCAGACTGTAGAAAACTGCTAGACTTTTGTATCTTATAATTCCATCATGATCTATCTTCTATGAATACCACATCATTGTTGATTTGTTGTCGCCCTTCAATAAGTGCCTGGTGACAAATTCTACAGCCCTGCTTCTACTCACTTGGTCCTTTCTTGCATTCAAGCTCAGCCCACTTTTGTCCACTTGGTCCTTTCGGACTCATCCTGCATTGTTTGAAGTTGACTTGGTTACCTGTTTCTGCAGACTTAGTCAAGTGGGGCAGGAACTATGATCCCACCTGGATTCCTCATGGGTGTCCTAGTCGGCACCTTAGACCAACTGGGAGAAATATAGCCAAGGACGGATTTTCCAGAGACTTCTATATCAGCCAAACTAACCTGCATACTCACAACTTATTCATCAATCTCTGTTGAGAGAGTATTCTCACTCATAGGATTCCCATATCAAGGGAATCCTACATCGCCCCTTCGACAGTCATTTTCTTATGCAGCAGAGCTTCCTTCAATGACCTAACCCAACTCTTCTGCAACTTCACTCAGTGCAACACTTCCTAATGGGGTTCATTTGGCTACGTCCCTCAACTTATAACACCAAATTTGGATTATATTCCATCATGACTCACTCAGGTGCATCATTATGACTGAATCATTCAAGTGTGTACTAAATACACCATTGATTGAGCCACCCTGCCTCTCAGATCTGCTATCATTAACTGTGACGTCAACCTTGCTGTCATTTCCCTTTTTGATAGCCATGATTAAGTATCGATATGATTTCCAGTCACCGTCATGGACTCTCCTATACAATGCAAGACACTTTTCATATTCGTGGCAACCTCCTGTCATGTAACTATGTCCCTTTTGCATGTTGTGACCCTATCCTCTTCGCATAGCCTCCTACTGATCCGCAACCTTTTTCCTCTCACACAACCTTTTTTGGGAAGACCACATGGTTGCAGCCCTATCCTCTTAGACCAACCTCCTACTGACATGCAACCTTTCCCTCTCACACAACCTTGTTCCAGCATAATGGTTTCCCTTAACTAATTGGATATTAACTACTAAGTCAACCACCCTAATACGACCCCTATTGGCGAGCCCACCATTTCTCTCTATACCTTTTTTTTCATTGTAGGCATGGCGCAACTCTAGCATTGGCATGTAACTTATCTATGTACAATTATTACTGATTTAACCCAATCATATCCCTCTGGCTATTGTGGTCTCTGCAACTAACTCCTACACTTGCTCACCATTTCCTCATAACACACCCTTCTTCTCTCTACCTATCCTATATCTCTCTTTTTTAATTTTTTTTCTTTTTGTGCAGTACTTCAGGCAGTGTGCACCTTTATCCTTGTCCTATAGTGCTTCAAGCAGATACCATTCACTAGCTTCAGCACCAATACTCCATCTAACTATTGCAATTGATTGCACCCCTAGAAGTAATGGAATGAACAAGATATGGGCCTAACCAGTGCATATGTAACTTATTGGGATGATTCATGAACTTGTTGTCTTATAACAACACCAAATATCCTTGTGAAAATTGTTTGCTTTTAATGTGGCAGTCATGGCATTCCTTCTGTCGATCCTTCTCGACACACTGTTGGACGTCTGCGATGAATCAGTCCTCTTCTAGTTGAACTAGCTGTGTTGCTTGCTCCTCAAGTGTTGCTTAATCGACCATGCCAGCTGTTGTTGCAATTTGCATACTAGGAATGATGTAATCCAAAGGAGTTAATGCCTCTTTCACATATACTAATTTGAATGGTGTATGCCCCATCAGTCTCTTGCAAGTAGTGCGATATTCCCATAGAATAGCATGAATCTTTAAATCCCAGTCATCGTGATTAGAATTACATACCTTTGTCAGTGTGGTTTCCAAGATTTTGTTGAAGGATTCTATGGCGCCATTTTCCTATGGATGATATTGGGTACTTTGCTTATGCTACACCTAGAATTCCTCCGTCAGTTCTTTTACTATGATGTTGATAAAGTCACTTCCATGGTCACTCATAAGTATCCTAGGGCATCCAAACCATGTCACAATGTTTTCAAATATGAATTTTGTTGTTGTCATGACAGTGCAATCCATAATTGGTGTGGCCTCCTCCCACCTTGTGAAATAGTCAGTTGCAGTGATTATGTACCATGCACCCGTTCTCTTTCCTAGTGGGTTTATGGGACCCACGAAGTCTACATCCCATTTATCAAAAGGTTGCAAAGTTACCTGTGGTACAAGTGACATTTCATCCCGTTACGATGGCTTTCTGATAGGCTGACAGATGTCACAACTCCACACATAGTCTACTGCATCATTGTGTAAACTAGGCCACCATATCCTAGCACACAGTACCTTATGCGCATTTTCCTTTCCTCCATAATTTCCACCCGCAACTCCTACATGCACTTCTTCTAGAATCATCCCTTTCTCATGCGGTAAGACACACCATCGCAGGATCTCATCTGGTCCAAGTTTGTATAATTGCCCAGCAATCAACTGGAAATACAAAACCTTCACTACAATTGCTTCTTCTCACTAGTTGACATTTCCTTTGGCGCAACTCCAATTGCCAAGAAATGATTAATCAGTGCATAATGATCATCTATGATATCAAATCCAAACAGTTGTGCATCCAAAAATCCATTGTCAATATTAGTGGGCTCTTCACCTATTTCAATGCAAGATAGATGATCAAGACCAGCATTCAGGCATCCTGGCTTCACGATTATTTCAAAATAAAACTCTTGGAAGAGAAGTATCCAGTGACATATCTTCCCCCCCAGCATAGGCTTATTAACCAGATATTTCAAAGCTGAATGGTCAATGAAAATTTTAAAGTGACTGCGCAAGAGATAATTCCTAAAATTTTGCAGTGCATATACCATTTCTAACCCTTCTCTTTCTGTGCTCATGTAATTCTTCTCATCAAAGGATAACTTCCTGATAGCAAAGGAAATCATGTGATCTAGATCTCCTTCTCCTAGTTGTGTGAGTACCACTCCCAATGCAATGAAAGAGGTGTCGACATGGACATGGAACACCTTGTTCCAATTGGGGAACACAAGTGTGGGTGTTGAAGCCATATTCACCTTCAATGCATCGAAGCTTCTTTGCAACTCCTAGCTCCATACGAATGCAGTATCCTTCTTTAATAGTTTATCCATGGGGGAAGTAATCACAGCATAATCGTGAATGAAGTTGCGATAGTACCCAGTATGTCCCAGTGTCGCGTGAAGCATATTCATATTTGTAGGTGGGGGTAGGATCAGAATGAGTGCAATCTTCATGGGATCAATGACAATCCCCTGCTTATAAACGATATGACCCAACAGTATCCAAAAAGGTGCACAAAATATGCACTTCTTTGAATTCAATGCAATCTGATGGTGTCGACACATTTCCAGCTTCAAGCATAGGTTTTCCAAGTGATCTTGAATCAGCCTATAGAATTTTCAATTATCCATATATACTTGCAGAAATTTCTAAATAAAATATATAAATGCAGCGACAATAACCGAAGAGAATACCATGGGTGCATTCTTCAACCCAAAGGGAATCACTGTGTATTGAAAGAAACCCCATTCAGTGAAAAATGTGGTTTTATGGAAGTCCTCCTTTGAAATTCTGATTTGGTGATAACCAGAAAATCCATCTATAAAAGAATAAATTTCTTGACCACCTACTCCCTCAAGAACCTCATCTGTGAACGGTGTTGGAAAGGGATCATGCATGCAAGCATCATTTAGATTTATTAGATCGACAGAGATTCATATTTCACCAGTTTTCTTGTCTTGGACTACCATAGGGTTTATCCATTTTGATTCTTCAACAGGCTCAATAATCCATGCATCTAGCATCTGGTCAAGTTGAGCCTTGACCCATTCTTTATATCATGAATTTAAGCGATATGGCCTCTTTTGCACTGGTTTTGCATCTGGTTTTAACAAGATTTTCATTTCCCTTATGTCACCCAATATCCCCTTCTTTTCTAAGAATTTATTCAGGAACATATCTTGAAACTCATGCAATAGATCTCTGATATTTGTGATGCTATCCTCATCCCAGTAGTCCCCAATATTTGGAAATTTTGGATTCTCTTCTGTCCTAATGTTAACTTTCTTGATATTCAGCGACTGAAACATGGGATCTGTCAGCACATCCAGTGAAGTGACATCCTGACTTCCTTTAGTCTCTGGATTATTAATATTGCGCAAATCATCATCATCCTTGGGCTCACCATAGATGTTATAGCATTTTATCATCGATTGCATGTTGCAATGTGCATGCGGGTCCACAGGATATGCAACTTGGACAACTTTCAAGAATACATCCCCAATGATCTATAGTGCATTGTTAACTTCTTCATTGGCATCAAGAAATCCAAAGGTATGCGTAAAGCAAACAGTCAGCTCTTCCCAAGTAGTTATTTCTCTGCACATTTTTATTGATATGTACCAAGATCTAGGAATTTCATATAATGTGTGAATAAAATCATGGACCCACTCATCCTTTTTTGTGATGCCCATAGATTCTGGGATTCCCACAGATGAATACAAGGGTTATCTTGTCCATCATATCTCCCAGTGTGGTATACCTCCATATCTCCAAAGTGCACAGTCATCAACCATCGACACTATGCCCATTCATGAATGGTCTCCTTATGAACTACCCACTAACGTGCTTGAGTGGCCTTCAATGCTTCCCCTAATGACAACAAGCAATGAGGTGGAGATACCTTCACTTCAAACTCCTCGAGGAACCAAGATAGTTTCGGTAGTCCTTCATATAACAACAACTCAATGATCTTAGTCACTTCATGGTGTAGTGACTATGTGATCATCCCACATTTCTGAGGGAGAATTCATGCATTCGGTTTTGCCAATTTTCCAGTGCATCATCATAATCAGAGGACACAGAGCTAGCACTACACCAACCCAGTTCTCCATCGATAGTAGGATGGATATAGTCTTCATAAATATTATAAATGTAATCCCATCCTCTAAAAAACTCATCGTCAATAGGTTCAATATCACGGCCATGTTGTCATTGGCCCATCCAATCCCTAGCAGCATGGGATAGCAGATCCCGCCATCGAAAACTTTGATTACATCAAAATCAGTATGATTCCTCATACCTTCGACATCCACGACCAAGTTTGACGCACGATCGATTGGTTGAACTTTGGCCTAATTATCCAATCTCAACTGCACTAGGGACCAGCCAAGTCACCGGCTCCCCGATATTCTGCCACATCTGTTTTGTCAGGATATTCACATATGAACCAAGATCTAGAATAACTGAATCAACTTGGTAGTCCCCAATCTGGATGTTCATTTGCATGTCCTTTCCCTTCTTTTTCTTCTGTAAAGAATTTACCATGGAGTCCTGCAACTCTCTATCCGAACATTGCAACAACTTCTTGATCTCAACTAGAGAATCGGGATCTCTTGCCAAGTATAAACAAATCTAAAAGAAATGTCGTAAGCTACCATACTGGCGTGATGGTCTAGCATCTAACAAAGAATTAAAAGAATAAGGCATGCCAAAAATAGGTGTCTTACCAGGATTTCTTCCAAGCACCTCGCAAGCCTAAAAAAGGTATATCTCTTAGTCACGATATCAAACCATGATTTATTCTTTTCGGTCAGTCACACTTGCGATCATGGTTTTTCATATCCATTCATTGTGCCCCCTCGAGTGGCAATCCAAACATAAACATCTTATGTTCCCAGCTATGCTAGAATGGTCACAACCGTCGACCCTTGATTTTGGTTCTGCGGGCGGATGCTGATTCAGAGGTGGATTCCGGTTCATCGATGGATTCATACGCTGATTTATATTCTAATCATGTACTGGAATTTGGGGCTGGCCCTGATTTTGTAGTTTCTACTAGTTCTATATCTTATTTTGGGCCTGGAACTAGTTCTAGTTCTGCAACAAAGGAACATTTATGGCCTGCCATTTCACAATTAACTGTGGGGAATCCTCAACAGGATGATCGCTTACCTATAGTATACACACTAAAGATCTATACAATCCCTTTGATAATTCCCAAATGTCCCACAATTGTAACACTAGATTGATGAACAACCTCGTCCTCTTCCTCCGTCGAAACCTCCTCTTCCCTTAAATCTTCCACGGAATCCTCCTTGCTGCTGATATTGTGGTTGAGCCATTTGCTACTACGGGGGATTTGGGTACTTCTTAACATAATGCACTACTTGGACATACTTCAGCTGTGGCAGAACCATCGAGATCTGGGTGTACTATGGTCACATCACAAATTGCAGTTGTGGTGCGACCCGCGTCTATGGCCGTGATGGAATAAACTGCATCTGTGGTGGCAGCGTATACTGGACTTGAGGTGGTGGTTGTATCACCTATGGATGTGGCTATTGCACCATGTGAGTATCTTCATCTTTCATAAAATAGGAATTGTATATCCTCTCTTAAAGTAGATCATAAGCTTGATAGTCC
Source organism: Pseudotsuga menziesii (assembly GCA_001517045.1). Taxonomy (NCBI): domain Eukaryota; kingdom Viridiplantae; phylum Streptophyta; class Pinopsida; order Pinales; family Pinaceae; genus Pseudotsuga; species Pseudotsuga menziesii. The sequence goes on along the minus strand of LPNX010455291.1, from coordinate 296,779 downwards.
TTATCCTCGTGGCCCACTGAGTGACAAAACGTGCAATATAAGCTTACTGGCTTCATAACCATTTTTTGCATGTAGGTATAGCATTCATGTTGATGCCCATATACTTGACATATGTGACACCACGGCACACCACTGCAACTCAATGGGTTTAGCGCTCCTGAGAGTAGATAATTTTGGAAAGTAGGACAGGTACCTTTGGTGTGCCCATCCATGTGACACCATGTGCACCAGAAGTCACATGTTTATCTTTCTCCCTCTTGATATCCTATAATTGAAGCATCAATTTCTCTAGCTGCGCCTGGATACGATTCATGCTTATAGCATTTTCTCCAATAGGTGAAGCCTCTAGCTTCATTGCAATTTCTAGAGCCTCACTCTGTCATGATATTTTGTTGCATCAATGGATGTCGAATGTGAGGGACCAATTCTGCAATGAACAATTATTTGTGTTGGACATCACTCATATCAAAGCTGACCCATGCCATCAGTGTCTTAAACCTTTGATGAAAGTCCCAAACCATATTGTTAGGGAATTGTTTTATTTCCTTTAGCTCTGTAATGTACTCTTCTTTAGATTTTGGTTTTTTGAATTCTTTAGACAGTCCCTTCCAAATCTCATCCAAATTCTTTGCCGCGATTCCTTGCAGGACCTATATGAATCTCATATACCAATCAAGCACACGACCCCGAAGGGTGGTCACTAATTGGCCTTTCTTTACATCTTCATCTGTAGTCTGTCTGGTAGTCTATACTACCTCACATAAGAACCAATATTGTTATGGGTCATCAGTGTTGTTTCCATGGAACATAGGTAGCTTCATATCGTCTCCCTCCATCCTAGACCTTCTTCTTGCATATTTTTCTTTACTACTAGATGTTTCTTGGCACATCGGACATGTCGATGTAGATTGCGTATATTTTCTTGGTGGTGGTGTAGTGTGTGGAGGTGTGGACAAGTTGCTATTGGGGTTTGACCTTGCTTATACCCTAGGAATAGCCTGCATTTTCTCATCCTCTTCCTCACTGTCGGGTCACTTCATCCCATGTGATTGTCCTTCGTGGTGTTTCATTTCGATTGCAGCAGGACCTTCACCTATCCTTTTCCTCTTCTCTACTGGAAATCTTGCTCCTCCCCTTGTACAACCACTCTCTTCCTCGGTATCCTTCACAGTCTTGTCGAAACTCACACCCATCTACCCCTTATCTTTCCATTCATTTCCCCCCTTCTATCACGTTGTTCATAGCCTCTGCACACTAGGGTTTTACTACTCGAGCTGCATAATAAGTATGCCCTTTTCACAAACAAGCATCTTGATTGACAATTGTAGAGATAGTAAGAGCCTACCTCATGGTCCATTGAATAATTCATGTTTGGTTTCATTGTAGAACTTGTTGGTATCAACCTTGAACTCAGTGATGTATCCTTCCAAAATACTATCCACCCAAACTTCAACATCTCGCGATGCCTTGTTGTCGATTTCTTGTAGTTCCTTAATTAGCTTGAGGGTCTAGGACATCGTCTCTCCCCCTAGAAGTTGTGCTTTGTGTAAGTTAATCGTGCCAACCACTCACATAGTATGATGGGGAAATCATAGAAAAACCATTTACGAGGACCATCGTGAATGTACCTTTCCAACCATGTGTTTATTTTCAACTTCACATTTTGGTTCTTGGCTTCAGTGAACTCTCATAGTCTTAGGTCGAACCAATCTTGAATCTTTGGTTTCGTCAAATCCCACAACATATCCTCCTCTCAGTCGCAACAAGGTCTTGACAATGGAACCATATGTTGGTCAAAACCTACCAACAAAGCCTCATTGATAGGGATTCTTGCTCCATCAATGTCCAACCAACATGATCTCCCTGAGCGTCGGCCCGGATAGGTTTTACCCTACCTATAAACACCTGTAGAGCAGATGAAGTCTCACCCAAGATGTTTGAGGGAGAGTTGTCATAACGAAGTTTCCAATAGTAAAGAGGAGGATTGGGGCATCAATGATTTATCAGCATAATTATCAGATCTGACAGAGCCATTCATCAAGTATCACATCATTCATCGCAGATCTATTAGTATAGCCACAGATAGAAACATATCGCATCATTTCCTTATTCATCACAGTAGTATCATATCATTCATTCATAAATCAGATCCATAAAACATACATCATTGAGATCACAACACATAAAGATAGAAAAGAGATATAAAAGATAATAGCAATTCAGAGCAACATATGTCATGTCATATTACTTATGTGTAATAGATCCAAAACATACAGTAATTCTCCACAGCAAGAGAATTATCAACCCATAGTATAACACAAGAGTCGATCAGACATTCAAGGCTTCACTGATCAAAGATAGATCTTTCTGACCTCAGATGTCAGATGTATCTCTCCTCTGATGTCTCTCTTTTACGTTTGCAATTATAACTCTATATATATTATTGTGCTTTTACATTCAAGGTCCACTTATAAATAACTCCTAACAACTTCTAACTAATTTAACCACTAAGGACAAGTATTCTGAAGAAATGGTCAATGATTAAAAACATGACATAAAAAGCAGACTATTTTTTGCCTATCACACTATCTTTGCCTTGCACGGTGCCTCGTAAGTATACACAGCATCCTAGATGCTACACAACTCACCTATCTCCACCCCCTTGCTAACATTAGGCCTGTGATAAACCTAGGTTCAATGGGAGGTTTGCAGTGTTGATTTTTGCATTGAAAGATAATGGAAAATAGTTTGAGAATTGATATCGAGAAATTTAATGGCCAAAATTTTAAGCTATGGAAGCTCAAAATGGAGGATCTTCTTGTAGACCAGGAATAGTAGATTGTTGTGGATTTGGGTACGAAACCCATGACATAATAACAAGATGATTGGGATAAATTAGAAAGAAGTGCTAGGAGTACAATATGATTGTGTTTATTAGACTCTCTGTTGTTGAATGTATCTAGTGAATATATTGTAGTAAAGATTTGGGAGAAACTAGGGAGTTGTATCAATCAAAATCCCTTATGAACAAGTTGTTTCTGCAAAAGAAGTTGTTTCACCTCAAAATGGATGAGAATGACATTGTAACAAAGAATTTGAATGTCTACAATACTTTGGTAAGTTAGATGACCTCTGTTGGTATTAAATTGGTTGAAGAAGATAAATGTATTACATTATTGTGTTCTTTCCTAGATTCTTGGGACAACCTAATTGTTGCAATAGCTAGTGCTAGCCAAGCGACCTTAAAAATTGATGACATTGTATCATTTCGACTATCAGAAGAAATTAGGTAGAAAACCATGGATAATAATAGCATGGATTCCTTGTTTGTGAGAGGTCACCCCCAAGAGATAAACAAAAATAAATGATCTGGGGGGATATCTAAATATAAAGGTATATCTAAATCCCCCAAAAAAGGAATAAGGAAGTGTTGGAAACGTGTTAAATCTAGGAACTATAAAAATGATTGCAAATCTAATGTTGGGCCAGGAAAAGAGAATAAGGAAGAAGCTCATGTGCAAAAAAAGCACAGGGACTTCACTTAGTGAACCTCTCACATAGCACGTGCGATCATGGTATATTAAAGAATACCATTAATTTTGAGAGATATTGACCCAAAATATTTTTGTTGAAACCCCCTCCGAATACTTAAAAACTCCTCCCCACCCCTTTTTATAGCTCAATCCTTATAAACCACCCTACCCAACCCCACCTTAAACCCCTCATCCCCCTAATACTTGCAATATATTGGTTTGATTTTTTATAATTTTAAAACCCACAATATGAACTAATGTGATAGTATATTGATCAATAAGTGAATCCCCCATGAAAAAAAGAAGGAAAAGTGTGTGCATGATAAGGGAAAAGTAGGTCAAGAAGGAAGCAGATGAACCATTGCAAACAGAAAAAACATGAGCACGACAGAGAAAGGGAGCAAAATGTAGAGGAAGTTGCAATGAGGAAAGCAGATCAAAGTCAATGGAAGAGGCAGGTAGAAGAGTTAATGCTGAGAAGGAAGTCAAGGAAGACTACAGAAGAATAGTTTTTCGACTATTTATGACTGGTACAAGTGAGCTGAAGGACATTTTCATAGCTAATTAAAGTTGTGGTTAATGTATGCAAGATTTTGGCAGCTAAGTATGGGCTTGCATTTAATGTAATAGATATATTTTGTATCCACTTGAGTCTCTAATAACTTAGTAGCACTCAGTCGACCCTACACGGTCTTGTAGATAGTATAAGTATAAGGAACCCATTCTATATAAGGATGAGATTTTAGGATTATTATTGTTAGCTTGAAGAGGTAGTGTTAGTAGTTGACTCAGAGAGGAGACCAGTAGAAGGAAAGGGATTATGAGTCGTGGATCTTCCAGTTGTGTGCGCAAATTGCTAGTCAAGTAGAAGAGGTGAGCCAGGTTGTGTGTAGATCAATAGGAGTATATAGAAGCAATAAACCAAAGATCATGAGAGTAAGGAGATTGAGACAAAAAGACATATATTAAGAACATTCTACTAATTGCAAGCTGCAAGGTGCTACGTATATTTTTCATGCAGATGAAGAGAACCTTGGTGTTTTTTTCTCATATGGGTTTCTGTGTTACTCCTTGTGTTACATGGATGACTGTGTTGAATGGTGAATGTTTAATTGAATGTTGAGTATTTGCTTAGTATGTATTGATACAAGTTACTATCGAATTTATGTCACAATATCTTTACTAAATGGATGAATGTTAAGGCATTATTGGAATTTTGTGTATGACTTCATGGTTAAATATTCTATGTTAAATTACAAGTTGTAAATTGTATATGAAGTATAAGGAATAGTTACACCACACTGTTGCGCCAGCTTTTAGTGGTTAAGAACGAGACTGTGTCGCATGTAGTTCGTGGTACACAGTTGCACCTTGGTTGCAGAGTAAAATACTTCATCCCATCGTCTTTGTTGAGCTCCTTGTTCGCGTGCTAAGGGACTATAATACCTCGCCAACTGCGGAAATATGGTTCTGGAAGTTACACATTAAGATATATCAGGTGAGACTACGCCTTCTTAATGGGTGTTGCCGACTGAGCTTGCTCTGTCAGGCCAATGTATTTGGTGTTTTGTTGGTAATGTGTTGTTCTTGAACCATGGGTCAAGACCAAAAGGTAGATTATGCCAACAAATGGTTCCGTTGTTGGGACCATAATGCAGTCACTAGAGGCATGCCCGTTCAAACATATCAGTTATGACCGGATGGAGCAGTTGGATGCATAGGAAGAAGAAGTAACAGTGGAGGTTGCTAGTGTGCAACAGATGGTGAAGGAATTTTAAGACAAGGTTTGTCCTCCTACGCAGCCTAGGCCAGAGCCAGAGTTGGAAGCTTAAGCATGAATATTCATATTTTTGCGGCATGATATTTTGTAGAACATCCCTTTTTGCGTAGTGGCTCGGGATGAGCCACATGTGAGTGTTGGGGGCCTGTTGGGATAGGAAAAGGGCATAAGAAGAATCTGACGCACAAACGAAGAAGGAAAAGTGCACGCGTGACAAGGGAAAAGCAGGTTAAGAAGGAAGTAGATGAACCGACATAGAAAGATAAAACATGCACGCGACGAAGAAAGGAAGCACAGAGCAGATGGAGTTATGATAGGATAGCTACAAAGAGGAGAGAATATCTGAGTCAATGGAAGAGGTAGGTATAATATTTAATGCTGAGTAGGAAGAAGTCAAGGAATACTGTATAATGATAGTTTTTTAGGTAGTTATGACTGGTACAGGTGAGCTAAAGGATGTTTTGATGGCTAGTTAAAGCTGTGGTTAATGCATGTAGGAATTTTATAGCTAAGTATGGGCTGCCATTTAATGTAACATAGATATTTTGTATCCACTTGTCTATAATAACTTATTAGTACTCGGTCAAACCTACGTGGTCTTGTAGATAGTATAAGTATAAGGAACCCATTCTATATAAGGGTTAGATTCAACATTATTATTGTTAGCTTGAAGAGGTAGTGTCAGTAGTTGAATTAGAGAAGAGTCGAGTAGAAGGAAAGGGTTGTTGAGCCACATATCTTGCAGCTTTATGCGCAGACCGCTAGTCAAGTAGAAGAGTCGATCCAGGATGTGTGCGGATCAATAGGAGTAAATAGAAGCAATAAACTAGAGAGCATGAGAGCAAGGATATTGATTCAGAAAGACATATCTTAAGAACCATATGCAAATTGCAGGCTGCAAGGTGCTACATAAATTTCTCATGCCAGATTAAGAGCACCTTGGTGGTTTTTTCCAGATGGGTTTCCACATTACTCCTTGTATTACATGGATGGTTGTGTTGAATGGTGAATTCTTATTTGAATGTTGAATATTTGCTTACTATGTATTGATACAAGTTACTCTTGAATATATGTCGCAATATCTTTACTAAATGGATGAATGTTAAGGAATTATTGGCATGTTATGTATGAATTCATCGTTAAATTTGCTACGTTAAATTACAAGTTACGCATTGTATTTCAAGTATAAGGAATAGCTACACCGCACTGTTGCGCTAGCTTTTAGTGGTTAAGAACGAGACTGTGTCATGCATAGTTCATGGCATATAGTTCCACCTCAGTCGCAGAGTAAAATAATCCATCCCATCATTTTTTTCTAGCACATTGGTCATGCGCCAAGGGACTATAATCCCTCACCAACTACAAAAACATGGTTCTGGTAGTTACACATTAAGATATCTCGAGTGAGACTGTGCCTGCTTCGCTGGTGTTGCCGATTGAGCTTGCTCTATTAGGACGATGTCTTTGGTGTTTTGTTGGTATTGTGTTGTTTTTGAACCATGCATCGATACCGGAAGGTAGATTAGGCCAACAAATTGTTTCACTTCTGGGACCATAACACAATTACTAGAGGCAAGCCCATCAAAACATATCAGTTCCGACAGCATGGAGCGGTTAGCCGCATAGGCAGAAGAAGTAACAGAGAAGGTTGCTAGAGTGCAATAGATGGTGAATCATTTTCAGGACAAGCTTGGTTCTCCCATGCATCTTGGGCTAGAGCTAGAGCTAGAGGCTTAAGTGCGATCGTTCACAGTTTTGCGGCATGAGATTTTGTCGAACGTCCCTTTTCCTTAGTGGCTCGAGATGAGCCATATGTGAGTGTTGGAAGCCTATTGGGCTAGGAAAATAGCATAAGGAAGAATCCAATCAATAAAAAAAGAAGGAAAAATGTGCGCATGACAAGGGAAAACCAGGACAAGAAGGAAGCAGATGAACCGGCGGAAAAAGACAAAACATGCACGCGGCAGAGAAAGGAAGCGCAAAGCAGAGGAAGGTGCGACAAGACAGTTGCAATGAGGAAAGAAGATCCAAGTCAGTGGAATAGGCAGGTAGAAGAGTTAATATTGATAAGGCGGGCTTCAAGGAAAAGTGCAGAAGGATGGTTTTGTGGCTAGTTATGACTCGTACAGGTGAGTTGAAGGAAGTTTTCATAGCTGGTTAAAGATGTGGTTAATGCATAAAAGGATTCTTAAGTGAAAGTATGGGATTCCATTTAATGTAACAGAGATATTTTGTATCCACTTGAGTCAGTAATAACTTAGTAGTACTCAGTCGACCCTACGCGGTCTTGTAGATATTATAATTATAAGGAACCTATTCTGTATAAGGGTTAGCTTTAACATTACTATCGTTAGCTTGAAGAGGTAGTGTCACTAGTTGAATCAGAGAGGATTCTAGTAGAAGAAATATTAATTCTGTCACAGCAATCTTGGGACAAAGTATAATCTGACAAGTGATTCAATTGACAAATTACACATGAAATGTTGTAACGGTACTGCAATAGGAGGTTGTAGTTCTGTTTAATCAATATTGGAATGAATAATACAATACAGTGTCATGCAAAATCATGAATGCCAAGGTAATTCAAATACTCAAAAAGGTCATTCAAATTACATGGATGAGTGTATCTTAACTGAATGTCAGACACACTTAACACACTTAGTTGACCACTAATCTAATCAATAAATGGCTGTCACACTAAGTCCTAACTAAATCAGAGTGCAATAGATGACTAAGTCTAACTAAATGTGATTCAACACATGTCATTGCATGTCCAACTAAAGGTGGTAGTGCATCCCTAACTCCAATTAGCTTCGATGGAGTTAACTGAAGTGACACTTGTCATCAGAAGTGGTTGGAGGCTCCATAGTTGACTCCAGTTCATAAATATTGGCCAAAAATAGACAAATAATAGATGGAGATGTATTTACAACCTAGATTAATTGATTTTTAGGTGAAAGAACAATCAGTTATCAATTAGGTGCACTTATGACACTGAAATCAACCCATAATTGCTCCATGTTTGAAGGAGGAATCCGAATTAGCCTCCTGGATTGAAGGAGAAGGATTAGTTGGACTCCTTGACTAAAAGAAGGCATGGGTGTGCTCATGTTGACGTCATATTGTGCTCATATAATGCTAATTAAGTCAATTAAACTTAGTATAGTGGGTAAATAGGACAAAATTGACCAAATAAGTGTGCATGTTGGGTAAATTACTCCAACACCCCCGCTTAAGCTATACTCAGGAGGAGTAAAAATATAATTCATGAAATTCTGGGGCAAGAGAAGCAATGTCCATAGGTCACCCTGTACAAAAATGTAACTCTAACAATGCTCAAAATAAATATAAATGAGGAAAGAGGGAAAACCCAGTGGGAACAAAACCCCCCCTTCAAGTTGAACACTGAAGAAAACATCTAATCACCTTGATGATCTCACCCCGAACAATGAATGGAGGTAAGTGAAATTTTTCTCTGTAAATCTCTTGGTCAATATATCTACAATCTGCCCATATGTAGGGCAGTATTGCAGAACTATAGTCATGTCATGCACCAGCTCCCTAATGTAGTGCATGTGAATCTCTATGTGTTTGGTCCTCTTCCTGGTAATTGGATCTGTGGAGATATTAATAGTGCTTTGATTGTCACAAAATATGATAGTGGAAAAATCACTACCAAAATCAAACTCTAAAAGAATCCCTTGCAACCAAACAGCTTGGATGCAACTACTCCCTCGTACTCGGATTTTGATGAAGACAATGCAATGGAAGCCTTATTTTTTCTAGAACAGAAAATAGGGCCACCACCTAACATAAATACATATCCAAAAGTGGACTTCCAATCAGTAGAATATCCTTCCCAATCTGAATCTATATATCCAACCAACTCTAGCTCTGAATTTGCAGCATAGTGAAATGCCGTAGGATCTTGTACGTTGAATATACTGAAGGATCCTCTTGGATTCCTTTCAATCCAGGTCATGAGGCTGCTGCATGTATCTTGATACAAAATTCACAGCATAACATATATCGGGCTATGAATGATTCAAGTAAAGCAAGCTACCAATTAGCTGGCGGTAGATAGTGCAATCCATGGTAGGAGTGTTTTTTCCCTCTTCAAGGATGACTCCTGAGAGGAAAGGGAATGGATCAGCCTTACATTCATCTATATTAAAATTCATTGAAAGTTCTGAAATCCATTTATACTGAGTTACCATTATGCCATCAAATTTTTGTGCAATTTCGAGCCCCAAAAACTGTTTCAGCAGGCCCAAATCGCTCATCTCAAATGCATCATGGAGTGCAATTTTTATGAATGAAATGGAATCAAGTGTGTTACCAATAATCAAGAGATAATCAACATGTAAAAAAATTATAATTTAATTACCATCATACTTCTCTAGATAAACATTCGTATCAGACATACACCTTTGGAAGTTTTGTGAAAGAGGAAAGGCATCCGTCTTGGCATACCATGATCTTGGGGCCTGTTTCAACCCGTATAAAGACTTCTGCAATTTGAAAACCAAAGTAGGATATTAAATGTATCCCTCAGGATGCTTCATTTATATTTAATCATGAATATATCCATGTAAAAAGGAACTCTTAGCATCCATATTGTGCACCCCCCAGTGCTTAGATGCAAAAATTTCCAAAACTAAGCGGATGCAGTCCATCTTTGCCACTGGTGCAAAGGTCTCATGGTAGTCCACTCCTTAGAACTGGGAGAAACCTTTTGCAACCCACCTTTGCTTATAGTTTCAGTTTGTGTGATCATCAATAACACTTTTCCAAAACACCCACTTTCATTGAACTAATTTCCTCCTGGGTGGAAGGGAAACTAGCTCCCAAGTAGCATTTTTCTGAAGAGAATTAAACTCTTCGTCCATGGAAGCTTGCCATCTCGAATATTTCCGATAATGTTAGTAAGAATTAGGATATGACCTTATCATTAAATAATAGGTATCAGATATTAAATCATCATGGAAAGAGAGCACAATACCTTCTCTTTGGAATTCAGACCGGGTTCTTCTTGGAATAGTAGGATTTCCAATAATTTCCCCGAAGGAAGAAAGTGTCTTTTTGGCCCAAGTTGGAAGATATTTTTTCACTTCAGAATCTGATTCTAATATTATATTTATTTATCACTGATATCAGATATCATTTCTGCAAAATCAGATTCATCATTCCCATTTTTGTCACCCAAATTGTTAGTAGAACAGGCAGGAAAATCAACAGAATTTTCTTCAACTAGCTCTACCTCTTGGAGAGGCTCATCAAACTGAACACTTATTTCAATGAAAAATTTCTTTGTTCTGATATTTAAAATCTTGAATCATTTATATTCTTCAGGATATCCAATAAAAAAACATTCAACACTTTGCGGTTGCAAATATCTCCTCTTGTCAGACGGAATCTGGGCCCATGTAGTGGACCCAAACACACTGAAATTTGATACATCCATCTTATGTCCAAAATAGTCTTTGAAAGGTGTCTTACCCTTCACAGAGGAATGAGGAAATTTGTTATTAATTTGTGTAGAAAATTTCATGGCCTCATCTCACAAATTTTCATCCAATCCATTTTCTTTTAGGATGCATGAGGTCATCTTCTTTAGAGAGCGGTTTTTCCTCTCCGCTACACCATTTTGCTGAGTGGTGTAGGGAACAGAATGTTGGATCTTGTTCCCATTGTCAAAACATACATTCAGAAACTCAGTACTTATATATTCCCTTCCATATCATATCTCAGGGATTTGATATTTGTCCCAGAGGCATTCTCAACCAGTGCTTTCAATTCGATGAATTTCTCTAAGACTTCATATTTTTTCTTAAGGAAAAACACCTAGGTGTATCTAGAAACATTATCTATGAAGGTGAGTACATACTGAGATCCATTCATGGATATGATGGGAATTGGTCTGCTGATATTAGAATGCAACAGCCCCAAGACATTTGATGCATGGAAAGCCTTCCCCCAATCAAACTTATCCTTAGGGTGTTTTCCCACAACACAACCCTTGCAAATTCCTTTGGTAGTTCTAATTGTTGGGAGGGATTCAACCATGGAATTTTTCTAAATTTGCTGCAAGTACTTAAAAATTAAATGACCAAATCTCTCATTCCAGATTCTGCTGCCCTCATTTCCATGAGTCGAAAGAGTGGTGGGCTTTGCATCCGCTAGAAAATGGGAAAAGTCATAGACTTTTGCATGATGGTTTGCAAGGCCTTTTGCAACAAGTTTCTTGGATGTAATCTCATTGATTTCCACATAATTGGGGCTGAAGGTTACTCTCTTGGGAACTCCAATATGAGTCATTTGATAAACACTCAGGAGGTTTGAGGCCAAAGAGGGTACATACAGAACATTGAAAAAAGTGTCATGTTCAATATTTACTGTTCCTTGTCCTTTTGAGATGATGGTGGAATCATCTCCCATGTGGATGGTATTAATTTGTCACAATAATCTAGGGACTAAAACACAGTCTCATAAGAGATTAATAAGAGTAAGGAATGAAAATGGTGTAATAGTGCTACAAAATGAGTAGCCGCTCTGTATATTCACACAAAGAATGAGTAATACAATACAATGATCATGCTACAAGCATGAATGACAAAGCAATTTGAATTCCCAAGGGGGTTATTCTAATTGAATGAGTGAGTCTAGCTTAACTGAATGTAAGCCACAGTCAACACTCAAGTTAACCACTAATCAAAACCCTAATTGACTCAATTGTGCCCTAACTGAAGTCAGAGTGCAATAAATGATTGAGTCTAACTGAAAGTAGCTCATATACATGTCACTGCAAGCTAACCAACAAGTGGTAGCGCATCAATGACTCCAATGAACCCCGATGAGGTTAACTGAACTGTAACTGACCATCAGAAGTGGTTGGAGGTGCCCCTGTTGACTCTAGTTCATTAAATAATCAATTTAATGAAGGAAGGTCCCTTCACTACTCTGTTTAACTGGTTGTAACCATCAGTTAGCAATATGGGGCATTAATGACACTCAGATCACCCCCAGAGTGCTCGAGTTAGCCTCCCCGAATGTAGGAGAAGGACAAGTTAGCCTCCTTGACTGAAGGTAGGTGTGGGTGTGATCTAGATGATGTCATCTAGTGCCCCTTTGATGTCAATTAAGTCAATAAAACTTAGGATAGTGGTTTAACTAGGCCAAATTGACCAAAATGAGTGTGTATGGTGGTAAATGTCTCCAAAACCCCCCCTTAATCTATACTTAGGAGGAATAGAGAACATAAAATGAATAAAAATGCTAGGTCTCGAGTAACAAAGGCCATAGGTCACCCTATACAATAAAGTAACTACTTAATATAACCAAGGAAATGGAGAAAACCTCATGGGAAAAATACCCCCCCTCAAACTAAGCAGTAAATCAAGAATTGGTTCTTCTATGTAGTAGCATCCTGAGACTGTGCATGTGAACCTATGAATCCAAACTAAGTGAATATGTTTGGAGGAATATTCCACTTTGGAAGAAGAACAATGCACTCAACTGAATAAGAAATATAAACAACTGCATGGTGAAAAGTGGACCCATGTAGAGTAGCTGAAATCATCTGAAGAGAGATCAGAGGTTCTTGAGGATTCGGACCATGTGTGAAACACTCAATAAATTGATACGTTACAGCCTTGAATAGAAAACCATGAGTGGTAATATCATCCCCAATCCTTAGGAGCAAGTGTCCAAGCGGATGCAGAATGTCTTCCTCTTTACTAGTTCTGTGAGGAGATGAGCAAGTGACCAAAGGTAGAGAAGCCTTGGGACTGTGGAGAGCGAATTATTGAGCTCCATAATATTATATATATTTTTAAATAGGTAATGAATCACATAATAAAATATCAGCAACCTCATATGAGGAAACTAACACCAAATCCCCATCAACAGTTTTGAAGAGAAAGAACGGTACTTGATTTTTTACACCGGAATCGGTGAGAGCAGCTACAAGCATGACCGGAAGCTCTTGTATTTTCAAATATGAACAAAATAATATCAGATAATAAAGTAAACAATATCTAAATACATTCACAATAGATCCAAAATCATGAAATGAAATCAAATCCCCAGTAGCAGTTTTGTAGGAGACTTACGGTACTTGTTTCTTCACAAAATTAATGAGAACAGCTACAAGCAGTACTGAAAGCTTATGAACCTGAAATATTGAACCAAGAAATATCATATCAGATCCAAATAATATCATATCAGGTCTAATAAGGTTCATATCAGATCCAAAAGTATGGTCAACCAAGACGGTGGCTGCACAATTGTCTTTCTCTTCAAAATTCTAAATTTTGGTGCATGCAATCCCGCAGGATTTTGCTGGAAGATCTAGATCATGGGGAGCAAATGGATAACTCTGGTAATATGATATTTCTTCCAAAATATCCAAGGTATCACATATTTTCACACCAGCAGCAACATTAGAGGGACAAAAATCAAATTTCTCTTCACTTTCAGAAGCAATTACTGGCAAATTTTGCACAGAATTCAAAGGAAAATCACTGGAGAGTGTTTGCATGGAAGTAAAGCAGTGTTTTTATTCAATATCAGAGATTTTAATGTCTTATTTCATTTCATCCATATGAGGATATTTTTGGGGCACGCACCCTAACGGTCGTTAGGATGGGTAACTCCGCGAAGTTACGACTCAAAACAGTCTTAGGGGTGTCGGGGTTGAGTAAAAACCTTATTTTGTAATAAACCCATGGTTTAAATCCAGGTTTTAGGGTTCGGGGTGCCCATGGTGTAAGCCCATGGTTTTGTAATAAGTGCACTATAAATAAGCACTCTTGTAAAGAAGTCAGTTTAGGCTTTTTTGATGTAAGATGAATTGATGTGAAGCTAAGGATTGTATGTAAGAACGTTAAGTCCCAGCTGTGTGCATGGACGACCTCTGCAGCTATGTGCACAGAGGATTTTGTGTGATTAAGGAAATCTACAGCTATGTGTGCAGAGGCCTACAGCTATGTGCGTGGCTTTAAGGACTTGAAAGGATCTGCAGTTGAGTGCGCAGATCAAAACTATGATTTTAGTAAAGAGTTGAATAAAACGCAGTTCTGTGGACGTAGCTCCTACACTGGGGGTGAACCACGTTATATCTGGTGTTGTGGTTCTTTGTGTTGTTTCTGTTATGTTCTTTCATGCATTGATAAATATATATCTGATAAATAAAATCACTGCTAACTAAATAACTTTGCTGTGAATTCCCAGTAAAGGGTTACGCAAGTCATTGTCTATTTATTTAGCTGTGAAGTTATATATGTGAATGTTGAAACTATGTGTTATATGAATATAGATTATTAAAGGCTAAGGGTATAGTAATATCCCTCTTCTTCTTGCAGAAACCTGATTCTGTGGCATCCCATAGCTGTTTCAGGTGAGACTGCAACCTACTTGCAGGTTGTTGCCGAAAGGGCCAACACTGTGGGTCTTTTGTTGGTGCGAAGTTAATGGTATAAACCCGAGTCTACCCTATAGCCCAACAAATTGGTTCCGTTTCTGGTTGAACTCAATATTTGCTCAAAAGGGATTTACATCGTACCTCAAGGGCTATGTTCTGGAGACCCTCTATAAAGGAAATTGGTGATTGGCTTGATCAGACTTATTTGAAATTCGCTGAGCAAGAGAACAAAGATCTGCGTCGTAGTGCAAACAAATTTTTGCAAAGGTATGTTTTTTGTGACGTTTATGAAATTTTCTTTGGTAGTATCCACATAGAGTTGCACCAGTGGTTATCCAGGTTAACAGAGAGAAGGAAAAAATTCTAAGAACGTCAGTTTCCTGAGTGGACCCTCGCAAGAATTAATATACTGAAAAGGGTGAACAACGAGATCTCCCATGCTGCTGATTTTTGGACAACGCGGACCCTCGAAGCATTTGTGACGGAGTTTTCCATCGACACGAGTACTTCCTTTAGTGAAGCCGAGCGACAATTTTTCAAAGGACCAAGGGGTAAGTTTTTGAATTCATTTAGTTTGCAAATTAAAATGCTATTAGCTGAAAAAGGTATATTGTTAATTGAATCAGACTGTTAGATTTAGTAGTACTAACCTATGGTTGCAAGTGAAAGTACCTTCAACGAGCAAATTTGTTTGCTATGAATTGGAAAAAGGTACAAGAGATATTTTTGCTCCTATTCCCGGGGTCAGCATACCGAGTATTCCCCTGTAAATCCCGTCGATTCAGAACCCAAAGAAACCCCTTCTGTTGGAAACCCTCCTGTAACCCCGCAGAGAAGACCTACTATCCCTGAGAACCCGTCCCAGTTTGAAAGTCACCCTAGCCCGAATACTCCTGTCGCAGGTCAGTCTACCCCAGCAAGTTCCCCCCCGCCTACTTCCAGTACCCCTCCAACCCCCGCTAGATCCACTATGACCCATATGCATGATGACATTAAGCTACCTGTTTTCAAAGGAACTGGATCAGAGGATCCAGAACAGTTCTGGTTTTTATGTGAAGCAGTGTGGACTTCTAATACCATTACGGATCAAGATACAAAAAGAGCGCAGTTGGTTACTTATTTCAGAGACCATGCTCTGACCTGGTTCATGAAGTTTTCTAGCACTCAGAACCATGCATTGGCTGATATAAAAGCAGCAATGATAAAGGAATTTAAGAAGCTGAAATCCGAGTCGCAGTGTATTACTGAATTGAAAGAGATTCAGCAGAGGCACGACGAATCAGTGTGGGACTTTGATCAAAGATTCAAAGTTCTACTGGACCAATTCAGCTTCCCCATTGGACCTGCACAGCACAAGGAATGGTTCATTGCAGCATTGCTACCACACATCCGAACTCCACTCATGCAACAGAAGGTTGCTGACCAGCAGGAGGCTCTGGAAATCGCGATGAAGCTTGAAACTGCTCCTGTCGAAGACAATTCTGGTATTGCTCAAATCCAAGTGCAGTTGGCAGCAATGTATCTGGAGATTCACGATATGAATAAAGGAAAAACCGGTCGCAAATAGGTTTGGTGTACCCACGGGGACTTCACTTAGTGAACATCTCACATAGCACGTGCGATCGTGGGATATTAAAGAATACCCTTAATTTCTGGAGATATTGACCCAAAATATTTTTGTTTAAACCCCCACCCAATACTTAAAACCTCCTCCCCACCCCTTTTTAAACCTCAATCCTTATAAACCACCCTACCTAGCCCCACCTTAAACCCCTCATCCCCCCAATACCTGCAATATATTGGTTCAATTTTTAATAATTTTAAAACCCAAAATATGAACTAACGTGATAGGATATTGGTCAACAAGTGAATCCCCCATGGGCGTACCCAATGTCGGACAGAAGGTCACGACAAGGAACAATGTCCTGTGGTAAGAAATTACCTGAATACTGGTGTGCCAAACCCGTTCAACCCTACTATTCTATATTGTGAGATCTGTCGGATAACTGGCCAGCATCGACCTGAAGACTGCTATCTTCTGCAGAGGTATGTGCAAGTCCCTAAGAACCCTTATTGTAAGTTCTGTAAATCAGTGGGACACAACGAAGATGAGTGTCACAGCTTTGACCTCATGAGAGAATGAACTTACGATGCTTATCGGGTATAGAATGAGGGATAGAGCAGTGATGGCTATGGTTACCACGGTGGTGCATCAGGAAGAGGTGCTTTTGGAGGTCGTGGTCGTGGTGGTATGGATGGAAGAGGAAGAGGCCAGGTTGTGTGTTACAATTGTAACCAGGCTGGGAATCTAGCGAGAGACTGTCAGAACCCCACTACGACATGTTGGTATTTCCGAGCAGTAGATCATGTGATCAAGCAGTGCCCACAGTTGAGAGCTAAGATTCAGGAAAGAACTAGTGCCCCTACTCAGAATCTTCAGATGATTTCCATTGAGCAAAGACCTGCCCCAACTATTAATGTTGTTACCTGGAGTGGAGCTACGACGCACATACAGACTAAGGAGAACCAGCCTGACGAGGCTTGGGTTCGTAAGGCCCCCGTGAAAGTACCCACATTTAATATTGAAAGAGAGAAAGAGACATTCATGGAAGCCCAGAAAGATTTTGCTGATCCTAGCACATCTGTAGCACCTGTACAACCACATCAGCAGCAGTTGCAGCCGCAAGAAGCCCCGAAAGACAAAGTAAGTACACTATCCTCATTTTTATAGAGTTGTCTGAAGCTCCTAAGAAATCAGCATGCTTTAGGTGAGTTGCAGAAAGTTATTACTTCCTGTGAACCTCAGCATAGTACGGGTCAGGCAAAAGCTATTAATAGAGTCAGAAGAATTGGCAGGGAAATGAGATTGAATGTTCAGATAGAAGAGTATGATATGACTGATGTTATCTTGGATCTAGGATCAGAGGTAAATGTCTTAACTAAGAAAACCTGGGAACAAATGGGAAAACCTACCCTCGATTGGTCACCTATACAGTTGATATTAGCCAATCAACAGAAGATTGTGCCCCTGGGATGATTCCCTAATGTCCCAGTAGATATTGATGGCGTCTGTACTGTAGCAGACTTCGAATTTATTGAGATCATTGATGAAAGCAACCCCTATCCATCCCTGCTAGGACTTGAATGGGAAATGGAAAATGCGGTAGTCATTAACCTTAAGAAGAGATAGATGAATTTCGAAGGGAAAGACTTGCGAGTCATAGTACCACTGGACCCCTCACAGGGAGAAAGATACACAGAACCAGTAAAGTATGAAGACCAGGATGTTTTGGACCACATCTACAATATCACAGCAAAGGAAGAAGATCATGTGGATCCTACTAATGAAGGCACCATGGATTGGCAGTGTGATAGCTCCTACATGATGGATTCAGATGATGGTCTAGAGAATTGGAAGAACAGATTGTATGAGCTACATGGACACCACTGTGCAAGAATTACTAAGTCTCTTAGATGGCTTAGCTCACAGACAATATCCTTACCTATTTTTGATGGTTTGACAGACCCAGAAGAGTTTATTGTGCAATTCTCAGCCCAGATACTAGATTTATAGAAAATGGAGACTTTGGATTTAGCATTCAGAGCTACAGCATCCAGATGGTGGAATGGTCACAAAAAGTACATTCATAGTTGGGAAGTTTTCCAACAGTCCCTTCGCCTGAGATTCAGGGATTGACCACAGGAGGTCCAGAGTAGGTTTAATGGTAAGACTAACCCTCAGAAGCATTTGGAGCAATGCTACAAATAATGGAAGCATGTACCTCATGAAGAATGGGTACATAGGTTTGTGCACACCCTGGAACCTATAGCAAAGAATTGGTAAGCGGAGGTCGAGCTTCACCACGGTACTGTAAGTTGGGACTGTCTTATTGATAGCTTTGTCTTGACATTTTCTATTAATGAGGTTTCTCCTGCTTTGGATGTAGTTGTTAGATTGATTCATACTAAAGTATTTGATGATCAAGAAATAGCAGAATATCAACCTGACTGGAAGGTACATGAAGCCAATGCAGTAGAATGTTATAACCTCGCAATTGACGAGGATGATGATCCGCACAACATTAACATTCCTGAGTTAGAAGGACACTGCGAAGTGCATGGACTAGCAGTAGAGGCACTTGAAGTGACTCAACCCCTGAAGACACGGACCATAAACATTGGGACAGAAGAAAACCCTAAGTATGCTACCATTGGAGATTATTGGGATGACGAAATGGTAAGCAAGGTGACCCAACTTCTCCATGAATATCAAGATCTCTTTCCGACAAAGTTCTCAGAGATGAAAGGTATCCTTAGGGATATAGGAGTGATAAATATCCCGTTGAAACCTGATGCGAATCCTGTGAAACAACGCCCTTATTGGATGAACCCTAAATATAAGGAAAAATTCTGAATGGAACTGGATAAGATGCTTGCTGTAGGAATCATTGAGCCTATTGAAGAATCTGAGTGGCTCAGCCCTATGGTGGTGCAAGAAAAGAAGGCTAAGGGAGAAATCAGAATCTGTGTCGATCTGAGGAAGCTGAATGATTCCTGTTTGCATGATCCTTTCCCCACTCCCTTTAGAGATGAAGTTTTAGACAATGTGGGAGGTCAAGAAGTGTGTTCTTTTACTAATGGATTTTCAAGTTACCATCAGATTCCAATTGCTCCAGAAGATCAACATAAGACAACCTTCGCTACAGAAATGGCCAAATCTGAACTAGTCAAGACCTGTAGTGCTGCTACAACCATGAAGTTTATCTTCGATAACATCTTGTCAATATTTGGGTGTCCTATAATTCTTATGAGTGATCAAGGATCACATTTCTTAAATAAGACTATTGAAGTATTGACTGAAGAATTTCAAGTATATCATCAGAAGAGTACTGCCTATCATCCTCAAGAAAATGGAACTTTCGAAGCCTTTAACAAGATCCTTGAACATGCTCTGACGAAGGTTTGCAATGCTAATAGAAATGATTGGGACCTTAGGATTCCAGTAGTACTATGGACTTATAGAACCACCTGCAAGAAGTTGACAGGCCATACAATTTTTAGGCTGGTTTATGGAAACGAAGCAGTCATGCCTATGGAGTACATTGTACCTAGCCTCCGAATATCTACTTTTACAGAGATGGATGACCCAGATATGATGAAAGAAAGGTTGGCAAAGATACTAGAACTTGAAGAGGAAAGATTCATTGCGGGGTTCCAGCAGCAAGTTCAGAAAGCTAAAGAAAAAGAATGGCATGATAGACACATCAAGAAGAAGCAGTTCCAGCAGGGTGATCTTGTGCTCCTATATGACAGCAAATTCATGAAATTCCTGGGTAAGTTCAAGACACATTAGAAAGGACCATATATAGTGCAGAAAGTTACTGATGGTGGTGCAGTCCAGTTAACTAAATTGAATGGAGAAATGTTACCTTCTATGGTGAATGGAAGTAGGTTAAAGAAGTACAGGGACAAACCAGGATCCCTTGGTCAGGAGTAACAGCATGAAGGACAGTCTAAGTACCAAGAACAGTTGAAATTGGGTACTAGAATATAATGAAGCCGTTCTCAAAGCTACGCAGTGTTGAAGACTGTCAAAGTCTACAGGATGAAGTTTGGTTGCCACATAGGTCAGGATGGGTCGAAGGTGCATATTGTGTTGAAGGTTCTTGTCAAGGTGAAGCTGAAGTTAGTAGTTATGTCGAACATCACAAGTGTGTCGCAGCTCAAAACGTGACAGATGGGACAAACTAGACTTGGCGGCGCCGGCATGCGAACTGCCCTCACTTCCTGCAATAATGAGATCTTGGGAAAATTTGGTGCCGTGTGGACAGGATTTCCACCACTTCATCAGATTCAATGTCATTAATACACCATGATGACAGATTCTGTTTTGGGATTCTATAAGAAGCTACATCAGCCTACGACTCATACATTGTGCATGTCTTTGAGTTTCTTCAGTTAGCACTATGTTGAATGACCGTGAAGTCCAAAAGTTATTATGAGTGGTCAGGGAGAGAGGTTTGCTGAACCTTCTGAGTAATCCACCTGGATAGCCATGCTCGACCAAGGCACAAAGAAAGGAAGAAGTTCGCTCTAAGGGGTTGAAAGAAAGGCAGAAGTGCGCTCTATGCCACACAAAGAACAGCACTGGTCTTCACAGAAAAACTCTGAAACATCCCAATATTTATCCTCCTAGTTTGATAGAACCACGGTGGTTGTTTGTCTTATGCACTTGGACACACAACTCTGGGGACCCTAAGTTGTGGATGGTCAAATGTTCGGCAAGCAGATCGAAGGATGGGGTCGCTGATAGATCTAGAAGTCCTTAACCAGCATTTCACGAAGGAAAGGAACAAGCAGCCAGCAACCGCATGTATGGCTTCAACAAGGAGCGCACCAGGCTTCGCCAACAAGATTCTACCACCAGAAAGGCAGCTGAGTGTCCCAGGATGGGCCACTGGTGAGTCTTAGGGGCATGTTGGGGCGTGCACCCTTACAGTCCTTAGGATGGGTAACTCCATGGAGTTACGACTCAAAACAGTCTTAGGGTTGTCGGGGTTGAGTAAAAACCTTATTTTGTAATAAACCCATGGTTTAAATCCATGGTTTAGGGTTCGAGGTTCCCATGGTTTAAGCCCATGGTTTTGTAATAAGTGCACTATAAATAAGCACTCTTGTAAAGAAGTTAGTTTAGGCTTTTTTGATGTAAGATGAATTGATGCGAAGCTAAGGATTGTATGTAAGAAGGTTAAGTCCCACCTGTGTGTGTGGACGACCTCTGCAGCTGTGTGCGCAGAGGCCTGCAGCTATGTGCGCGACTTTAAGGACTTGAAAGGATCTGCAGCTGAGTGCACAGATCAGAACTTTGATTTTAGTAAAGAGTTGAATAAAACGCAGTTCTATGGATGTAGCCCCTACACTGGGGGTGAACCATGTTATATCTGGTGTTGTGGTTCTTTGTGTTGTTTCTGTTATGTTCTTTCATGCATTGATAAATATATATATGATAAACAAGATCACTGCTAACTAAATAACTTCACTGTGAATTCCCAGTAAAGGGTTATGCAAGTCACTGCCTATTTATTTAGTTGCGAAGTTATATATGTGAATGTTGAAACTCTGTGTTATATGAATATAGATTATTAAAGGCTAAGGGTATAGTAATATCCCTCTTCTGCTTGTAGAAACCTGATTCTGCGGCATCCCATAGCTCTTTCGGGTGAGACTGCAACCTGCTCGTAGGTTGTTACCGAAAGGGCCAACACTGTGGGTCTTTTGTTGGTGTGAAGTTAATGGTATAAACCCTAGTCTTGCCTATATCCCAATAGAGATGAGGTATTAGATATCTCACAAAATTCTGGAGCATCAGGAGAAGGAGTCACTGCAAGGAGACTTTCTTCAATTCGAATTGACTGTGTAGAAGATTATGCTTCTTCTTCATCTTAAACAACTTCATCAGAGAGAGTAGAGGCTGATAATTTTGAGTAAAGAACTATTTTGGTGTTGGATGTAATCTCCAAAGTGCTATTATGATCCTCATTGTGCTTGCCAAAGTTTCTTTCCAAAGTTGCAAGATAGGAGAAAGGGCCAGACATATTGCTCCAAAAGCTCTATCACCATCATTTAGCCAGTCATTCTTATTCTGATAAGACTCTTTTCCAAGTCCAATACAAACATCATAGAGACCTCATCTCTTTAGAGATGCAATCATATTCAACTTCCATTCTGAATAGCTTGTGAATGGGGTGAGAAGAGGGACTAATGAGTCCATTTGAAGTTGTACCTGTTAAAACTTGCAAATCACAACAAAAGGGGCACTGTAAGGTCAGAAAGCCTACACATTTTAGGCTTTCATCACACCTATCATAGTTGATCAAGCAATATTGACTAATAAGTTCCTTACTTGGGGTATTAAGTGGTAAGCCTTGGCTTCTGGTGTAGTGCTGGAATTTTTGAGCTTTGCTCAATTTTTCATGCAAGATTTGTCAAAAACCATGATTTTGAGAGATCTGAGCTTTGTCCCACCATGAGCCCTGATACCATATTAATTTGTCATGGTAATATAGGGACTAAAACACAGTCTCATAAGATATTAATAACAATAAGGCATGAAAATGGTGTAATAGTGCTACAAAATGAGTAGTCGTTCTGTATATTCACACAAAGAATGAGTAATACAATACAATGATCATGTTGCAAGAATGAATGACAAAGCAATTCGAATTCCCAAGGAGGTCATTCGAACTGAATGAGTGAGTCTAGCTTAACTGAATGTAAGCCATAGTCAACACTCAAGTTAACCACTGGTCAAAACCTTAATTGACTCAACTAAGCCCTAAATGAAGTCAGAGTGCAATAAATGACTGCGTCTAACTGAAAGTAGCTCAGACACATGTCACTGCGAGCTAACCAACAAGTGGTATCACATCAATGACTCCAATGGACCCCGATGAGGTTAACTGAACTGTAACTGACCATCAGAAGTGGTTGGAGGTGCCCCTGTTGACTCCAGTTCATTAGATAATCAATAAATAATCAATTTAATGAAGGAAGGTGCCTTCACTGCTCTATTCAACTAATTGTAACCATCAGTTAGCAACATGGGGCATTAATGACTCTCATATCACCCCCAGAGTGCTCCATTTAGTCTCCCCAAATGTAGGAGAAGGCTAAGTTAGCCTCCTTGACTGAATGTAGGCATGGGTGTGATCTAGATAATGTCATATAATGCTCCTTTGATGTCAATTAAGTCAATAAAACTTAGGATAGTGGTTTAACTAGGCCAAATTGACCAAAATGAGTGTGTATGGTGGTAAATGTCTCCAACATATGGGGATGCTCTTGTCACTATCCAGGGAGGAAAAATAATCTTTGCTTTCCATCATGGGATTTGAAGCTCTAGAGTCTATGAATAGAGCTTTAGGCTTCGAGGTGCTTGTCGTGAGAGCATGACCTTTTTCTTTTTGGGGATCCCGATCTTGATTATCTCTCCTTCAAATATTATCGAGGAGATTGATGTTGTTTCTCTCGAGGAGAGAGGTCATCTCATCAAGTTTCTTCTTCATGCAAGCATGATCAGGGTTTAAGCCCTTCCCATAGTAAGAACACTTGAATTTCTCCTTTCCTTGATGTCTTTTTTTCTTATGTTTCTTTGAGTGGGAAGGCTCCTCTTCCTAGTTCTTTTCTTTAGGATTTGGACCATCTACTTTAGCCTTTGGATTATTTTGTTTCCCTTTTCCTTTTGAAAATTTTTATCCTGAAGAAAACAAAGCTTCATCTTTTGAGGATTTGAGGATCCCCATCTAAACAAGGTTATCATGCTTGTTTGTAAGGGTCTTGATTAAGGCATAAAGAGAAGGCATTTTCCAGTTTGGGATTGTTAGATTCCCCATGTGGAATGATGAAAAAAAGAAAAAATAGTCTAGACCGAATTTGGGGAGGATAGCTAAGATGAGTTGGTCATCTTCCTTCTCCACCTTGCACTGCTTTAGCTGAAGCACTAGATGCTTGAATTTTGTGAAAAATTCATTCATGGATTCGAAACTACTTGGATTCAAGGAGATCAAATTGTTCTCAAGATGATAGATCCGAAGATCATCCTGTTTATCAAACAAGTTAGCAAGATGGTACCAAATATACTTCGGAGTCTTCAATCCCGAGATGTGGAAAAGAATATATTTGGCAATGGACAAACATAGGAATCCATAGGACTCTTCCAATTTATTCCAGTATTTTATCTTCTCCACAGAAGCATTAGGCTCTAATTCAATGTTCATTGTGACCCGATAGAGCCCTCTTGAATGAAGTTGAATCTTCATGTCTTCCTTCCATTAATGGTAGTTGAAAGAGGTGAGGAGATCCAGAGAATGATCCATGGATCTAGTGTAGCAAGTGCAAAGAACCTATAAAAACCTGCAATCAACACAATAAAGTCACTGTAAGGTCAAACAACCTACACCTTTCAGGTTTTCATCACACCTAGCATAATTGATCAAGAAAGCTTGATCAACAATTCCTTAACTTGGGATGTTAAGTGGTAAACCTTATGCTTCTGGTGCAATGATGGAATCTTAGCTTTTTCTCAATTTTGCATGCAATGTCCGTTAAAAATCATGTTTTGAAGAATAGTTCTTCATCCCACTATGTCTCTAATAGAATATTAATTATTTCACAACAATCTTGGGACAAAGTATAAACTCACAAGTGATTCAATTGACTCAAATTGCACATAAAATGATGCAATGGTACTGCAATAGGAGGTTGTTGTTTTGTATAATCAATAATGGAATGAATAATACAATACAGTGCCATGTAGAATGCATGAATGCCAAGATAATTAGAATACTCAAGGATTTCATTTGAATTACATGGATGAGTGTAGCTTAACTGAATGTCAGACACACTCGGCACGCTTAGTTAACCACTAATCTAATCAATAAATGACTCTCACACTAAGTCCTTACTATAGTGAAGTGCAATAGATGAATGAGTCTAACTGAATGTGACTCAACACATGTCATTGCATGTCCAACTGAAAGTGGTAGTGCATCCCTAACTCCAATTAGCTCTGATGGAGTTAAATGAAGTGACACTTGTCATCAGAAGTGGTTGGAGGTGCCATAGTTGACTCTAGTTCATAAATATTGGCAAAAAATAGAAAAATAACAGTTGGAGGTTCCTTTACAACTCAACTTAAATAATTTTTAGGTGAAATAACAATCAAATAGCAATTAGGTGCACTTATGACACTCAGATCACCCCAGAATTTCTCCTTGTTTGAAGGAGGAATCCTAGTTAACCTCCTCGATTGAAGGAAAATGCTTAGTTTTCCTCCTCGACTGAAGGAAGGCATGGGTGTTCTCATGCTGATTTCATAGTGTACTCATCTAATGCCAATTAAGTCAACTAAACTTAGGATAGTGGGTAAACATAACAAAATTGACTAAATAAGTATGCATTTTGGGTAAATGACTCCAACAAGGAAAGGGTTGTTGAGCCGCGGATGTTGCTGCTGTCTGTGCAGACCGCTAGTCAAGTAGAAGAGTTGATCCACGCTGTGTGTGGATTAGTAGGAGTAGATAGAAGCAATAAACCATAGAGAATGAGTGCAAGGAGATTGAGTCAGAAAGACATATCTTAAGAAAACTTTGCAAATTGAAGGCTACAAGGTGCTACATAAATTTCTCATGCCAGATGAAGAGCACCTTGGTGTTTTTTCCTAGATGGGTTTCCACGTTATTCCTTGTGTTACATGGATGAATGTGTTGAATGGTCAATGTTTATTTGAATGTTGAATATTTTCTTACTATGTATTGATACAAGTTTCTATTGAATGTATGTCACAATATCTATACTGAATGGATGAATGTTAAGGAATTTTTTGCATGTTATGTATGACTTCATGGTTAAAGCTGCTACGTTAAATTACAAGTTGTGCATTGTCTGTCAAGTATAAGGAAAAAATGCATCGCACTGTTGCGCAAGATGTTAGTGGTTAAGAATAAGACGGTGTCACATGCCATTCATGGTACACATTTGCACCTTGGTCATAGCGTAAAATACTCCATCCCATCGTCTTTATCGAGTGCCTTGGCCAGACCCCAAGGGGATATAATAGCTCGCCAATTGCGGAAACATGGTTCTAGAAGTTACACATTAAGATATCTCAGGTGAGACTGCGCCTACTTTGCAGGTGTTGTCGATTGAGTTTTCTCTATGGGGCCGATGTCTTTGGTGTTTTGTTAGTATTGTGTTTTTATTAAACCATGGGTCAAGACCAGAAGGTAGATTAGGCCAACAAATGGTTTCGTTTTCGGGACCATAATGTAGTCACTAGAGGCAGGCCCATCAGAACATATTATTTTTGACCGCATGGAG
Organism: Pseudotsuga menziesii; assembly: GCA_001517045.1. NCBI lineage: Eukaryota > Viridiplantae > Streptophyta > Pinopsida > Pinales > Pinaceae > Pseudotsuga > Pseudotsuga menziesii. The sequence goes on along the minus strand of LPNX010455291.1, from coordinate 270,168 downwards.
TAGTTGGCTGCAAAGGAAGAAGAATTAATAGGATAGGTTTCTAGAATAAAATAGATGGTGAAGGAGTTTCAGGACAAGGTTAACGGTCCTGCCACATATCTTGGTCCAAAGCTAGAGTTGGAGACTTAAGTGCAAACGTTCACATTTTTGGGGCATGATATTTTGCAGAATGCCCCTTTTTTATTAGTAACTCAGGAAGAGCCACATGTGAGTGTTGGGGGGCTGTTGGGAATGTGAAAGAGAATAAGGAAGAAGCTCATGCACAAACAAAGAAGGAAAAGTGCGTGCACCACAAGGGAAAAGCAGGTCAAGAAGGAAGAAGATGAATCGACGCAGAAAGACAAAACATGCATGCAACAAAGAAAGGAGGTGCAGAGTAGAGGAATATACAACGGGTTAGCTATGAAGAGGAAAGCATATCTGACTTGATGGAAGAGGTAGGTATAAGACTTAATTCTGAGCAGGTGGAAGTTAAGGAAGACTACAGAAGGATAGTTTTGTGGCTAGTTATGAATGGTACAGGTGACTTGAAGGACCTTTTCACAACTACTTAAAGTTATGATTAATGTATACAGGAATTTTGTGGCTAAGTATGGGATTCCATTTAATGTAACAGATATATTTTGTATCCACCTGAGTCTATAATAAGTGAGTAGTACTCAGTAAACCCTGCGCAGTCTTTTAGATATTATAAGTATAAGGAACCCGTTCTGTATAAGGGTTAGTTTGAGCATTATTATTGTTAGCTTTATGAGCTAGTGTCAGTGGTTGACTCAGAGAGGATTCTAGTAGAAGGAAAGGGTTTTTGAGCTTCAGATCTTGCAGCTATGTGTGCAGACTGCTATTCAAGTAGAAGAGTTGATCCAGGTTGTGTGCAGATCAAAAGGAGTAGATAGAAGCAATAAACCAGAGAGCTTGAGAGAAAGGAAATTGAGTCAGAAAGACATACTTAAGAACAACATGCAAATTGCAGGTTGCAAGGTGCTACATATATTTCTCATGCCAAATGAAGAGCACCTTTGTGGTTTTTCCTAGATGGGTTTCCACGTTACTCCTTGTGTTATATGGATGACTATGTTGAATGGTGAATGTTTTTCTGAATGTTGAATATTTTCTTACTATTTATTGATACAAGTTACTGTTGAATGTATGTTGCAATATATTTTACTAAATGGGTGAATGTTAAGGAATTATTGGCATGTTGTGTATGACTTTCATGGTCAAAGCTTCTACATTAAATTACAAGCTGTGCACTATATGTCAAGTATAAGGAATAGCTGTGTTGCACTGTTGCGCCAGCTATTAGTGGTTAAGAACGAGACTGTGACGTGCACAATTCATGGTACACAGTTGCACCTCAGTCACAGAGTAAAAGACTCCATCCCATTTTCTTTGTCAAACGCAATGGCCACACACCAAGGGACTATAATCCCTCGTCAACTGTGGAAACATGGTTCTGGCAGTTACGCATTAATATATCTCGGGTGAGACAACACCTGCTTTGCGGGTGTTTCCAAATGAGCTTGCTCTGTCAAGCTGATGTCTTTGATGTTTTGTTTGTATTTTTTTTTGTTGAACCATGGATCAAGACCAAAAGTTAGATTAGGCCAACATAAGGTTTCGTTGCTGCGACCATAATAGAGTCACTTGAGGCAGGCTCGTTGGAACATATCAGTTTCGACCATGAGGAGCAATTGGCTGTATAGACACAAGAATTAGCAGTGGAGGTTTCTAAAGTGCAACAGATGCTGAAGGAATTTCAATACAAGGCTGGTCCTCTCACGTAGCCTAGGCCAGAGACAGAGCTGGAGGATTAAGTGTGAACATTCTCATTTTTGTGGCATGAGATTTTGCAGAACGTCGATTTTTTCTTAGTGGCTCAGGACGAGCCACATGTGAGTGTTGGGACTTGGAGGCTTACTGGGAAAGGAAAAGAGCATAAGAAGAATCCGATGTGCAAACAAACAAGGAAAAGTTCATGCGCAACAAGGGAAAAGAAGGTCAAGAAGGAAGCAGATGAACCGGCACAGAAAGACAAAACATGCGTATGGTGGAGAAAGGAAGTGCAAAGCAGAGGAAGCTATGATGGGATAGTTGGAGCGAGGAAAGCAGATCGAGGTCAGTGGAAGAGGTAGGTAGAAGAGTTAATGTTGAGCAGGAAGAAGTCAAGGAAGACTGCAGAAGGACAGTTTTGCGACTAGTTATGACTAGTACAAGCGAACTGAAGGACATTTTCATGGATAGTTAAAGTTGTGGTTAATGTATGCAGGACTTTTGTGGCTAAGTATGGGCTTCCATTTAATGTAACCAAGATATTTTGTTTCCACTTGAGTCTATAATAATTGAGTAGTAGTCAGTGGAACCTACGTTGTCTTGTAGATAGTATAAGTATAAGGAACTCGTTCTATATAAGGGTTAGCTTCAACATTATTATTGTTAGATTGATGAGGTAGTGTCAATTGTTGACTCAGAGTGGATTCCAATAGAAGGAAATTTTTATTGAGCCATGGATCTTGCAGTTGTGTGTGCAGACCGCTAGTCAACTAGAAGAGTTGATCTAGGCTGTGTGTGGATCAATAGGATTAGATAGAAGCAATAAACCAGAGAGCATGAGAGAAACGAGATTGAGTCAGAAAGACAAATATTAAGAATAGTTTGCAAATTGTAGGCTGCAAGGTCCTACATATATTTCTCATGCTAGATGAAGACCATCTTAGTGTTTTTCTCCAGATGGGTTTCCATGTTCCTCCTTCTGTTACATGGATGACTGTGTTGAATGATGAATGTTTATTTGAATGTTGAATATTTGCTTACTATGCATTGATACAAGTTATTGTTGAATGTATGTCACAATATATTTACTAAATTGATGAATGTTAAGGAATTATTGGCATGTTATGTATGAATTTCATGGTTAAAGATGCTATGTTAAATTACAAGTTGAACACTGTCTGTCCAGTATAAGGAACAGCTACGCCGCACTGTTGCCTGAGCTATTAGTGGTTAAGAATGAGACTATGTTGTGCATAGTGTTACCACCTAAGTTGTACTTAGTGGTTTTTATCAAGTGAGCTCGGTGAACCGGAAAGGGTTAACTTGTTCGAACTTCAAAAATACCTTTGGAAGTACTTATGGGAAGTGCTTGTTGTATCATATCACATGTTCATACCCCATGGGGGAATTGTAATAAATGTTCTAGCATGATAGTGTCTGTAAAAGACTCGGTCTCTTAGAATTCATTTGCCAATCCGATCAGCCCAGGGTGTTTTTTCCCTTGGTTATTATTGGTTGTTGAATAAACGACTGATAATTTCTGAGTTTTTCACTCCATACCTCCAAAGTTGGGGTGGTCGGCTTGGCATTTTGGCCTATTGAGGTTATTAGAGTCTATGTGTCAATGTATAAGCATGCTAGACATCATTTTTGAGTCATATGAACATGTCTAAGTCCCCCTAGGTGTTTTTCAATTTTTCAATTTTTCAATTTTTTAGTTTTTTCAATGTTTTTTATTAAATTTTAATTTTTCCAAAACTTAGGCTATTTTTTAATAGTTTAATTGGAAAAAATGATTTTGTAATAAAAGTGGGCCAAATAATCGGTTTCAATCATGTAGGTGCTCATTTTCAAGCTAAGAGCACCATGTAAACCCATGGGCCCACTATTTTCTAGTTTTGAGTGATTTTCCATCACTCAGGTCAGAAAGCCCCAAAAATAAATTATTGATTATTTTAATTAATAAATTGATGAATAATGGAGCAAATCCAAAATTATAAATCAGTGGATTCTCAGCCGATTTGATTGAAATCAATCAAATCTGAAGCAGATTGACTGGATCTGACAAATCCTTGACTGAAGGAGGTGATCAAATCAGATCCAGAGTTGATCTTGAGCATCCTTTATGGGGAATTTCGCCCTCCCTCTCTCCTCAACATGTTTTGTCTCATCTAGATGAGTTTTGGGCCAATGTGTCAGTGTATGGGTTGATGTGTCAGCCAGATCAGGCCCCTGGTTAACAAGTAGGCTCAGTTCAGCCTCAGTTCTGCATTGATGGACTCTCCATCAGTTGATTTCACTTGATTCCATGAGGAATTGCGCCCCCACTAGGCTGGATGGCCTGTAAATTGTATATATCCTGCTTGAGGCTCCCTCTTCCAAGCTAGTGAGAGCTGGAATGAAGGGCTTGCCATTGTAATACTGCTATAATCTTTTGATTGTTGAAATAAAGAAGCTTTGGAGGCTAAATTGTGTAATGCTCTCATATGTGTGGATTAAGCATTGTCTTATGGCTATTGATGTTGCCAGCTTTTCTCTCAATTTCTGCATCTGAACCTTGTCTGGCTTGAACGATTCAGCTGAATCATTAGGAGTATAGTTGGGCAAGTAAGGTTACTTGTTTTTCTTATATCTCATAGAATATATGTTAGAATATCTTGATTGTACATGTTTAATAAGTTTATTTGCATGTAATCCTTGTTTCTTTTTCATATATATATATCCAGATCTCATGAGGTTTCGTGCAGGATTGTGTGTTTAGCTTTCAAGTAGCAAGGATTGGACGAGCTGTGGATCTAAGGATTGGACAAGCTGTGGATCTAGTTTGAATCCACTACACATCCAAATTTTTGTGAAGACATTGCCCCTCTGCATTCCACTAAGTTTCCTCTGCAAATCTGCTTCAACAACGAGCACCTTTCTTCCCCTTTCTCTCCTTTAAAATCTAAATTTTTCCTCAAATCGGTTACTTAAAGGGTTTCTTATTACTTTGATCTATCTCAATAAGAAAAATACACATAGATATAATCAGTAATATCCCTCCCAAATTCTATATCTTAGTTTTGTTTTGCACCTAAAGTTCAATTTCAAGAGATCTAGCTAAAAGTACCTTATTTTCGCAAGCAATTTAGTGAAAATTCATAGTTTGTTGTTAAGGTAGTTTCATTTGCTGTTAGATAAGTTTAATATTCTTAAATATTAGTGCAATTTAATTGGCTGCACAAAAAGTAAGCCAATATCCCAAGGAAAGCTTGCTTTCCTTGGTTCCTTTTTCGTCGTTTTAGCTAGTTTAACCGCATTATTTTTGAGGTAAAATAGGCTGATCCAAAGGTACTCTTAAAGTTCCTTTGGGAATATGTTATTATAACTTTATCACTGTAATTTATCAGGTCTTACAGAAACAAAGGGAAGCTTCTGTCCGAAGTGGTCTCAGGAGCATTCAAATCCCCCCAAGGGTCTCCCTTTTCGCAAAAAAAATCTTAATTGTTTTGCAAAATTGTAAAAACTTGGTTTCATCCTATATAAGGACAAAGAAAGTTATGATTTATCAGTTATTTTATATTGTAACCGCTGTAATAAAATCATTTTTGGAATAGGCTCTTTCGAGCCTATTCCCCATCCCCCCTAGGGGGATTCGCGTCGGTCCCATTTTCGTCGTTTTCTGCTTATTTAATTTTTAATAGAATTGATCTTATTTGCAGGGTAGTATAATTGATCTTATTATTAATTCCATACTCCATATCTCACATTTCAAAGTAATCATAATACTTACCCCACGATTTCCCGATTGACCCGAAAGGGGAAAGAGATTCGTGGTAGGATTAATTAAGAAATTTGAATTGTGTATTTTTTTTCTTTCTTCTACATTTTGTTTATAAGTAACTATAAAATTTACCCCTCCTTGATTCCCCAATTGAGATCCACTTGGATTGAAAGAGGTTCTTAGAGGATTTTCTTTTAAACAAGAACATCCAGTTTAAAACTTACTAAAATAAACAAGACTCAAGTGTGTATGCTTTGCACTTGGCTGCGGTTGGTCTGATCAGTAAATATGTATCAAAATTGCTTGGGTGACTAGCATAATTAGGACTCACCCTCCCCAATTGACAAACCATCAAGTGAAATTCCAACTCCTCGATCAAACCTCTACGGTAGAAAAATACCCAAAGGAAGCGGGAACCTATGAAAAGTGACCTTGGGGCACCAATCTCTGTCACACCCTAACGGGTGCGTTACGAACAATAGCTCCAGAGACTCCATTTCATCCCACATATTCCTTGCGGGTATTCGTGAAGGTTTAGTTTTGGACATACTGCAAGTACTCTCGGGTATATCTGGAGTCCCTCCTTAGCCTAATTTAATCAATTCATACTTCAATTTTAACTTAAAACATACCAAGATGCAATCGCAAAAAATTCACTCCAAGCATATGCAAGCACATTGATCTCTTTGATTTGACTCCATTTTAAGGCACTAGTCATTTTTGCTTCATATATATTGTTGATCAGCTTTGTGTTTTCGTGTGTTTATTTTCGTATCTTGTCATCTTCAATTGTCTATAGTTAAAATATTCGAACTACTAAGTAACTGATTTAGTTTAACATCACCACACTAAGTAATCATCCTTAGTAACTAAATAGGGTCTACCCCCCTTGGCTCCATTAGGAGTTGAGCCTAAACGGAGGAGTCAAGAACAAGGTGACAGCCTTGACTCGAGACTTTCCCCCAAGGACACACTGAGTGGCTTGAATATTTCTACCATGTGACCAAGGTGTGTGAAAGGTGGCAACACTTTTTGGCGCCGTTGGCAGGGATAAATCTTTTTATTCCTGAGTACGACTTAGTTTAATTTTTTTATAAACAACTAAAAATATAAAAAACTTTTGGTTGATATAGTCTTTAAAAAACATAAAAATTAAGACTCGATCCATCTGGCGACTCCACTGACATTTTTCCAGTTTTTATTTTTACAAAGAAAAACAAAAAATAATTTTTGTGAAAAGATTTATAAATGCTTATTTTTCTTTTTCACATGGCGACTCCATTGAAGGGATAAAACCCTGTTATCTCATAAACTTGTGAAGTTTTGTTGTGTGTAGATGAGCCCGTGCAACATGTTAAAACCTTTAAAGCTCATCACTTGACAGCTCCACCTTTTCAGTACAAGGTTTAATTGTTATATCAAATGGATACTATTTTGGATAAATTTAAGGAGAAATATGGTGCCCAGTTAACCTTAGTGTTTCAACCTATCGATTTCTCAAACATCCTGGGTTTTCCTAACTATAGTGACGATTTGGGGGATGCATCTAACTGGATTCCACCATTTTATGAATATTATGGTGACTCGGCCATCTGGCGTGTCAAATCTTTCCTTCAGTTGATTGCTGACTTCAATATTCTTTATGAAGACCATATGATGGAAATGTTTGCTAGTAATTTTCGGGGTGAGGCTGGTTGTTGGTTCTATCAGGGCCTTCCTAATAAATGTATAACTTCTTTTCCAAATTTCCTTTAGATGTTTTTAGAGCAGTGGCATGATGGTAGGGGTAGTACGAATGGTTTAAAAAAGTTCCTTGAAAAGATCTGTACCTTCTACCTATCTGGGACAGAGTATCACACGAAAGCATATGATTGACCTTTTTCCATGATACAAGGTATTCAAGACTTGGAATCACTTCTTGAACATTTAAGTAAAGAGGAAGTCCATGACACTCCCATAAAAAAGCATCCTAGAGGTTATTTAAGAAATGAAGAAATTAAGCATCTTCTTAAAGAAAATGAGGTATCTACCAATACATAGTAAGATTCTAAGGAAGGGAAAATCCAAGATGATCATATTGAAGAGTTTCAGGAGGAGCCAATGATGGAACACATTGTTGAAGACTCTCCTCATGTCACCATAGCTGAAGAAAATGAAGATTTGGTATATTCTCAAGTGTGTTGCAATGCTGATACTTTTCCAGAAAGCCCTCTAGAAAAGTCCACTGAGCAACACATACCAAGTGATCTCATTGAATATGTCCAAAAATTTTCCTTGATTGAAGATAATATTGAAAACCCTCTTCATGATATCATAATAGAAGCCTATAAAGAAACCTATGATAAGATCACTATAGTGTGTGGTGACACTAGACCTTGTTCTCCTCATGTTGATGAAGGTTTGGAAAGTTTATTTCCTTGTAACATTTTATCTAAAGAAGATTGTAATGAATACAAGGAATACATGGATAGGCAGGAGCATGATGCCATGGATGAAGAGGCCCCCACATATGACATGGATGGGAGTGATGACTATTGGAATTTCATAGATAATCCAACTTGTGAAAATCTTATGGAGAATCCCATCCATGATATGTCCAACAATGGGAGTGTTTATTCAAAAATTTGTGGAAGTCAAATCTACGATACATCCATAGAGGGAAGCACAGATCTGGATGCCTGGGAAAACCTTAGTATGGAAGAGGAGCATTCAGAATTTTCATGTGATCATTCAAAATCATACCATGTAGAGCCACACAAGGGTATCAGCAATGAAGACATTGAGAAACAGTATTGTGAAAAGTCAGATGTGATGCAGTCAGTGGAAAATCAGTCTCAGCCATCTTTTTCACATATAGAGGTTCCTTGTGATTTGGAGCCACTTGGGGCTTGTGTAATGAGTTATCATTTGATAAGCCCCGATGATCAGTATGATGATGTAGTCAGTTTACCTCATCATTTTGATTGGTATATCATTCCTATCTAGTCATGGATAGAAGCAGCCTGCATGAGCACATACAAGTTTGGGAAGAATTTTTATGACATTGTTCATGCCTATGATCTCCCATCCATCCCACCCATCCTAAATCATCACGCAGGTTTGCGTTTTCTGAATAAGGTATCCTTACTTTGGCTGGTAAGCAAAGACAAGGAAATTTTTTTTTATGTTAATAAAATGCTTAGGTGGTTACACTGGATTTCTGATTACACTTAACCCTTTTTATATCATGCTTAGAGTAGGAAAATAAGCTCCTTGAAAGAGAGCATTTACTTTTTGCATTTCTATTTTATACTTAGTGATAATAAAACTTTACTTCTTTTAGTTAGTTACATTTATTTTGTTTAAATAAATCAGCTTAATGGCTCATTTGGTTTTTTATAAAACTTGTGCTACTAAGGTTTTTCTTGTCAAGTTGAGAGGTTTTTACAGGGTATATCAACTAGAGATTCTGGTGTTCTCGTATTCTCTCCTTGCCTTAAAGACCAGATCAAGCACATGTCCCATAGTTGGAGCCAGAATGTTACCACCTAAGTTGTACTTAGTCGTTTTTATCAAGTGAGCCCGGTGAACCAGACAGAGTTAACTTGTTCGGACTTCAAAAAGACCTTTGGAAGTACTTTTGGGAAGTGCTTGTTGTATCATATCACATGTTCATACCCCATGGGGGAATTGTAATAAATGTTCTAGCATGATAGTGTCTGTAAAAGACTTAGTTTCTTAGACTTCATTTGTCAATTCGATCAGCCCAGGGTGTTTTTTCCCTTCGTTATTATTGGTTGTTGAATAAACGGCTGATAATTTCTGAGTTTTTCACTCCATACCTCCAAAGTTGGGGTGCTCGGCTTGGCATTTGGGCCTATTGAAGTTATTAGAGTCTATGTGCCAATGTATAAGCATGCTAGACATCATTTTTGAGTCATATGAACATGTCTAAGTCCCCCTAGGTGTTTTTCAATTTTTCATTTTTTTAGTTTTTTCAGTGTTTTTTATTAAATTTTAATTTTTCCAAAACTTAGGCTATTTTTTAATAGTTTAATTGGAAAAATTGATTTTGTAATAAAAGTGGGCCAAATAATCGGTTTCAGTCATGTAGGTGCTCATTTTCCAGCTAAGAGAACCATGTAAACCCATGGACCCACTATTTGCTAGTTTTGAGTGATTTTCCATCACTTAGGTCAGAAAGCCCCAAAAATCAATTATTGATTATATTAATTAATAAATTGATGAATAATGGAGCAAATCCAAAATCATAAATCAGTGGATTCTCAGCCGATTTGATTGAAATTAGTCATATCTGAAGTAGATTGACTGGATCTAGCAAATCCTTGACTGAAGGAGGTGATCAAATCAGATCCAGAGTTGATCTTGAGCATCCTTTATGGGGAATTTCGCCCTCCCTCTCTCCTCAACACATTTTTGCTCATCTGGATGAGTTTTGGGCTGATGTGTCAATGTATGGGTTGATGTGTCAGCCAGATCAGGCCCTCGGTTGACAAGTAGGCTAAGTTTAGCCTCAGTTCTACATTGATGAACTCTCCATCAGTTGATTTCACTTGATTCCATGAGGAATTGCACCCCCCCTGGGCTGGATGGCCTGTAAATTGTATATATCCTGCTTGAGGCTCCCTCTTCCAAGCTAGTGAGAGCTGGACTGAAGGGCTTGCCATTGTAATACTGTTGTAATATTTCGATTGTTGAAATAAAGAAGCTTTGGAGGATAAATTGTGTAATTCTCTCATATGTGTGAATTAAGCATTGTCTTACAGCTATTGATGTTGCCGGCTTTTCTCTCAATTTCTGCATCTGAACCCTGTCTGGCTTGAACGATTCAGATAAATCAATAGGAGTATAGTTGGGCAAGTAAGGTTACTTGTTTTTCTTATATCTCATAGAATATATGTTGGAAGATCTTGATTATACATGTTTAATAAGTTTATTTGCATGTAATCCTTGTTTCTTTTTCATATATATATCCAGATCTCATGAGGTTTCGTGCAGGATTGTGTGTTTAGCTTTCAGGTAGCAAGGATTGGACGAGCTATGGATCTAGTTTGAATCCACTACACATCCAAATTTTTGTGAATAAATTTCCCCTCTACATTCTACTAACAAGTTTCCTCTGTAGATCAACTTCAACAACAAGCACCTTTCTTCCCCTTTCTCTCCTTTAAAATCTAAAATTTTCCTCAAATCGGTTACTTAAAAGGTTTCTTATTACTCTGATCTATCTCACTAAGAAAAATACACATATATATAATCAGTAATATCCCTCCCAAATTCTATATCTTAGTTTTGTTTTGCACCTAAAGTTCAATTTCAAGAGATCTAGCTAAAAATAACCTTATTTTCGCAAGCAATTTAGTGAAAATTCATAGCTTGTTGTTAAGGTAGTTTCATTTGCTGTTAGATAAGTTTAATATTCTGCAATATCAGTGAAATTTAATTGGCTGCACAAACAGTAATCCAAGAACCCAAGGAAAGCTTGCTTTCCTTGGTTCCTTTTTCGTCATTTTAGCTAGTTTAACCGCATTATTTTTGAGATAAAGTAGGCTGATCCAAAGGTACTCTTAAAGTTCCTTTGGGCATATGTTATTCTAACTTGATCGCTGTCCTTTAGTAGGTCTGACAGAAATAAAGGGAAGCTGGTGTCCGAAGTGGTCTCAGGAGTGTTCAAATCCCCCCAGGGGTCTCCCTTTTCGCCAAAAAAATCTTAATTGTTTTGAAAAATTGTAAAAACTTGGTTTCAGCATGTATAAGGACCAAGAAAGTTCTGATTTATCAGTTATTTGATATTGTAACCACTGTAATAAAATAATTTTTGGAATAGGCTCTTTCGAGCCCATTCCCCATCACCCCTGGGGGGATTCGCATCGGTCCCCTTTTCGTCATTTTCTACTTATTTAATTTTTACTAGAATTGATATGATTTGTAGGGTAGTATACTTTATCTTGCTATTAATTCCATACTCCATATCTCACATTTCAAAGTAATCGTAATACTTACCCCACGATTTCCCGATTGACCCGAAAGGGGAAAGAGATTCGTGGTAGGATAAATTAAGAAATATGAACTGTGTATTTTTTTGCTTTCTTCTACATTTTGTTTATAAGCAAATATAAAATTTACCCCTCCTCGATTCCCCGATTGAGATCCACTTGGATCGAAAGAGGTTCTTGGAGGCTTTTCTTTTAAACAAGAACATCCAGTTTAAAACTTACTAAAATCAACAAGACTCCAGCGCATATGCTCTGCACTTGGCTGCGGTTTGTCCAATCATTCAAGATGTATCAAAAGCACTTGGGTGACTAGCATAATTAGGACTCACCCTCCCCAATTTACAAACCATCAGGTGAAATTCCAACACCTCGATCAAACCTCTACGGTGGCAAAATACCCAAAGGAAGCGGGAACCTCTGAAAAGTGACCTCGGGGCACCGATCTCTGTCACACCGTAATGGGTGCATTACGAACAATAGCCCCAGAGACTCCATTTCAACCCACATATTCCTTGCGGGTAGCCATGAAGGTTTAGTTTTGAACATACTCCAAGTACTCTCGGGTATATCCAGAGTCCCCCCTTAGCCTAATTTAATCAATTCATACTTCAATTTTAAATTAAAACATACCAAGATGCAATTGCAAAACATTCACTCCAAGCACATGCAAGCACATTAATCTCTTTGATTTTACTCCATTTTAAGGCACTGGTCATTTTTGCTTCATATATATATTGTTTATCAGCTTTGTGCTTTCGTGTGTTTATTTTCGTATCTTGTCATCTTCAATTGTCTATAGTTAAAATATTCAAACTCCTAAGTAACTGATTCAGTTTAACATCACCACACTAAGTAATCATACTTAGTAACTACATAGGGTCTACCCCCCTTGGCTCTGTTAGGAGTTGAGCCTAAACGGAGGAGTCAAGAACAAGGTGATAGCCTTGACTCGAGACTTGCCCCCAAGGACACACCGAGTGGCTTGAAGATTTCTGCCACGTGACCCAGGTGTGTGAAAGGCGGCAACACACAGTTCACGGTACATAGTTGCACCTCGGTCATAGAGTAAAAGACTCCATCCCATAATATTTGTCGAGTACCTTGGCCACATTCCAAGGGACTATAATCCCTCTCCAACTAGAGAAACATGGTTCTCGCAGTTACACATTAAGATATCTCGAATGAGACTGCGCCTTCTTTGCAGGTGTTTTCGACTGAGCTTGCTTTGTCAGGATGATGTCTTTGGTGTTTTGTTGGTATTGTGTTGTTTTTGAACCATAGGTCAAGACCAGAAGGTAGATTAGGCCAACAATGGTTCTGTTTCCTAGACCATAACACAATCAGTAGAGGCAGGCCCGTCGAAACATATTAGTTTTAACTGTGTGGAGCGGTTGGCTGCACAGGTAGAAGAAGTAACAACAGAGGTTGCTAGAGTGAAATAGATGGAGAAGGAATTTCAAGAGAAGGTTTTTCCTCCCACTTATCCTAGGAAAAAGCCATATTTGGAGGCTTAAGTGCAAGTGTTTATAGTTTTGCGGCATGATATTTTGTAGAACGTCCCTTTTTCCTTATTGACTTGGGACGAGCCACATGTGAATGTTGGAGGCCTATTGGGTGAGGAAAAGAGCATAAGGAAGAAGTTAATGTGCAAATAAAGAAGGGAAAGTGCATGCATGACAAGGGAAAAGAAAGTTAAGAAGGAAGCAGATTAATGTAGAAAGACAAAACATGCGCATGATAAAGAAAGGAAGCGCATAACAGAGGAAGCTGCAATGGGATAGTTACGATGAGGAAAGCAGATCCAAGTCGATGGAAGAGGTAGATAGAAGAGTTAATGTTGAGTAGGTGAAAGTTAAGGAATACTACATAAGGACATTTTTGTGGCTAGTTATGACCGGTACAGGCGAGCCGAGGGATGTTTTCATGGCTACTTAAAGTTGTGGTTAATGTATGCAAGAATTTTGTGGCTAAGTATGGGTTGTCATTTAATGTAACAAAGATATTTTGTATCCACTTGAGTCTATAATAACTGAGTAGTCCTCATTTGATGTTGTGCGGTCTTTTAGATAGTATAAGTATAAGGAACCCGTTTTGTATAAGGGTTAGCTTCAACATAATTATTGTTAGCTTGAAGATGTAGTGTGAGTAGTTGACTCAGAGAGGAGTCTAGTAGAAGGAAAGAGTTGTTGATCCGCAAATCTTGTAGCTATGTGTGTAAACTTCTATTCAAGTAGAAGAGTCGATCTAGGCTAAGTGTAGATGAGTAGCAGTAGATAGAAGCAATAAACCAGAGAGCATGAGAGCAAGGACAATGAGTTAGAAAGACATATCTTAATAACACTCTGCAAATTTCCAGCTGCAAGGTGCTACATATATTTCTCATGGAAGATGAAAAGAACCTTGGTGTTTTTTCCCATATGGGTTTCCACGTTACTCCTTATGTTACATAGATGACTTTGTTGAATGGTGAATCTTTATTTAGATGTTGAATATTTGCTTACTATGTATTGATACAAGTTACTGTTGAATGTATGCTACAATATCTTTACTGAATGGATGAATGTTAAGGAATTTTAGGCATGCTATGTATGAATTCATGGTTAAAGCTGCTACATTAAATTACAAGTTGCGCACTCTCTGTCAAGTATAAGGAACAACTACGCCACACTATTGTGCCAGCTATTAGTGGTTAAGAATGAGACTGTGTCACGCGCAGTTTGAGGTACACAGTTGCACCTCGGTCACAGAGTAAAAGAATCCATCCCATTTGATTTGTCGAGCGCCTTGGCCACATGCCAAGGAACTACAATGCCATCTACAAAAACATGGTTCTGGAAGTTACACATTAAGATATCTTGGGTGAGACTACATCTGCGTCACGGGTGTTTCTGACTAAGCTTGCTCTGTCGGGCCAATGTATTTGGTGTTTTTTTGGTATTGTGTTGTTGTTGAACCATGGGTCGAGACCAAAAGGTAGATTAGTCCAACAAATGGTTCTATTATTGGGACCATAATCTAGTCACTAGAGGAAGGCCCATCGGAACATATTAGTTCCGACTGCATGGAGCAATTGGAGTCACAGGAAGAAGAAGTAATAGTAGAGGTTTCTAGCTTGCAATGGATGGTGAAGGAATTTTGGGACAAGGATGGTCCACATGTGCAGCCTGGGCCAGAGCTAGCACTGGAGGCTTAAGTGCGAACGTTCACATTCTTGCAGCATGAGATTTTGCAAAACATCCCTTTTTTCTTAGTGGCTCGGGACAAGCCACATCTGAGTATTGGGGGCTTGTTGGTCCAGGAAAAGAGCATAAGGAATAATTTTTCATGCAAAAAAAGAAGGAAAAGTGCATATGCAACAAGGAAAAATCAGGTCAAGAAGGAAGCAGATGAACAGGCACAGAAACACAAAACATGTGCACGTCATAGAAAGGAAGTGCATAGCAGAGGAAGATGTGAAGGGATAGTTGTGACGAGGAAAGAAGATCTAAGTTGGTGGAAGAGGAAGGAAGAAGAGTTAATGCTGAGCAGGAGGAAGTCAAGGAATACTACAAAAGGACATTTCTTCGACTAGTTAAAGTTGTGGTTAATGTATGAAGGACTTTTACGGATAGGTATGGGATACCATTTAATGTAATAGAGATACTTTGTATCCACTTTAGTCTTTAATAACTGAGTAGTACTCAGTCAACCCTGCATTTTCTTATAGATTGTATAAGTATAAGGAATTTATTCTCTATAAGGGTTAGCTTCAACATTATTATTGTTAGCTTGAAGAGGTAGTGTTAGTCGTTGACTCAGAGAAGAGTCTAGTAGAAGGAAAGGGTTGTTGCACCGTGGATCTTGCAGCTATGTGTGCAGACCTCTAGTCAAGTAGAAGATTCGATCCATGATGTGTGCGGATCAATAGGAGTATATAGAAGGAATAAACCAGAGAGCATGAAATAAAGGATATTGAGTCAGAAAAACATCTCTTAAGAAAAATCTGCAAATTGCATGCCGCATGGCGCTACATATATTTATCATGCCAAATTAATATCACCCTAGTGTTTTTTCCTAGATAGGTTGTTAGATTTTTAACATTTAATCTAGCATTATATTAGAATCTTTGACTGAGAGAATAACAAGCACAGCAATCAAACACAAAAGACAATGAACACGGTGTTTTTCCTCAGGGAAACCATAAATGGAGAAAATCCCGTAACTTCCTCAGAGATAGAATCAACACCAAAGTAAAACCCCAAAATAGTAAGATGATCTCCCGACAGTAGTAGCCTCTTTATTTCTAGCCCCAACAACTTATTCTCCCTCATATATGCGCTACAACTGAGTGTGTGATAAATAGAGAGGCTCACTCTCTATTTATACTAATTCCCAACTTGACAATAAATCACTAGGGCCGAATTCACTAGGTGAGCCAAACAACCCTAGTGCCCCGCAACTGTGGGGACTTTAACCCTTGATCAATAGGAGGGTTACCCATAATGACTTGACATGACTTGTTTACAATATAGAAACTCCCGATTGGAACATTGAGGCATGCCATGACTCAATTACATTACAAACACTTCCCAGAATAAACATCAGGGTATGGTATAGCTGATTTTACCACTCTAGGTGAATCACACTTGTATGGCCTTCCCCTGTCCCTCTGCAGACTCCTTAGACCCCTTGGACAATTTTTTGTCCTTTGATGTTTCCTTGACCATCCCTATAAACTTGTGAAAATTGCTATACATGACTTTTAAACCCCTAATCACGTATATACACGGTTTTGACCCCTAAAACCACGTACATCAGGATGTGTACAAAATCCAAATCCTTTTGGAGTTTTTCTTGACATGGATCCAACTCACTTGTCTCCTGGCCTTCTATATGCCTTGAGATCGCTCGGATTCGACCTTTCATTACCCCTTTGAGAAGCTATATAAGGAACTATATGGATACATTGAAGGCATAAGAGAATTGAGAACAAAGAAACTATAGTCCATTGTTGCTGGAACTTATGCTTGAGTCTGCATCCCTTTGTCCCTTGGATCACTTTTGTGTTCTTCCCAATCTTGCCTTTTGCTTGTGAGATTGCTATCCAGAGATGGAGGATTGAGGTGGTGGAGGCCCAAGTGGGGGATTCAGTTTCTCTGATTCGCAGACATGCTGACAGAGGTTGTATCCATTGTAATCTCTGATTTTATATTAATAGAAATATCTTTTCCTATCCAATAATGTGTGTTTGAATGAATATTTTATCCATGGATGATTTCAAATGCTTATACATTGTTGCTTATATATGCTAGAATAGATATAACACCAATATATATAGTATGTGTGTCTTGTTTACTTGTTGTTGAGTGTTAGCACTCAGAATGTACCCAAGGTTGTAAAGGTAAATTCCAAGGTAACAACAAAACCACTTTAGAAAGAAACTGGTTTTTCTTCCAGAGAGGGATCTCTCAATACAGATTTAACGAGACCATATATAATTATCATCCAAAGATTTGTATAGATGGTTGAAACAACACATAACCATTGGGCATGGGGTCACATATAAATAAATAACAGAAAATTGTATGCATAGAATTTCATCAGAGGCAAGTTAACCATTCAATCACAGTCATTCATTTAATCCATTTGGAGCAGAAGAAGTAGAGCACAATCCATCAATACAGAGCATCAAGATATGAATTCAATATTGACTTTAGCAGAAAGGTTTATAAAATATTTGAAACAATGACCAGAGCATAATAAATATGAATTCCAATCATTCAACACTTTGTTCCAAATATGTAGAAAATAGAATGGAGTGAACACAGGAAAAACAATAACAAAGAAAGAAGCACAGACTGCAATACAAATGGTGCAGGAATCTCTGATAATCTCTTTGCATTCAATTTCTTGCTAAAAATATATATGTCTTTCAAAAACATTTAACAACATGATGGGTTCCAACCTCCATCTCATAAGATAGATGCAAATATATACATAAAATAATTTGATCTTCCAAGAAGATTCATAACTGAATGATCGGCTTAATTAAAGTCTTGTAACTAAATTCCTAACTTTTAGGAATAAACTACAGCTTCAATCCTAACAAATCATTAAGCTAAAATCAACTTGGTAACAGGTCATCATTCGGTCAGCTCCTCAGCATGCACCATCTGTTCTCATGAATGAAGGATTTATTTTGTCTTTCCGAACCTTTCCACAGCTTTCCATTTCTCTGCGGTGGGGGTATCATATTCCATCATCTCTCGAATTGACACTTCTAACTCCATGTAAGCTTTGTATGATACCTTGGGCAATCCTCTCCTGATGATTAGGAACTTTTGTAAGATTTTGAAATCCTCTGTCAATTTGTCCACAATAGCTTTCCCTGTTAGGCCTTTTTCCAAATCAGCAAATTTGGAATGGTCCATGTGGCTTTGAACTAACAAGCTGTGATAGTGCTCTTGAGAGAACATCCACCCTTCTTTGTCCCAAAAGGATGGTAGGCCGTCCTCAAATAGCTCTTTGAAAACATGCTTGAAGTTATTAACCTCTGAAAGCATTTCATTTTCCTTGTCTTGGACCGTCTTCATTAAATGGTGCTTGTGGATAAACCTTTTAGCCCATAGTACTATTGATATTCTATCCTTTATTCCCATATCCTGTAATTTCTGGTATGTCAATGAATTTAGAAAATTCAGTGTGTTCTGAGCTGTGGTAAGGGGTCTTCTCTCCATGTGTTCATTCACTAACTTTAGTCTTTGGTGAGCCAAATTGATCAATATGTTTTGATCATCGATAAAGTTCATATGGTGCATGAATTTAGTGATTTCTATAGATAAGGTGTCCCAAATGATGTGCTTTTCCCCTTGGAGAGGACCTTTCCCAATGTTTCTTTCTTTTAGTTCATTGAATTTCTTCTGCAGCTGATTCCTATCTTGCAATATTTTATTTTTATTCTCACTTACTTTGGCCAATTCAGACTTGATCTTTTCATTCTCTGCTTTTAACTCCTTTATTTCTTCATCCTTTAAGCTGACCTAGGACATAGGTATTGACAAGTCATCCGCAGAAAAGTCATTCAATGGTTTATCAATATTTACAATGGATAGGTCCTCATCAATAGGAGTCTAACTCATTAATTCTTCCATGATTTCCTTTTCCTCATTTTGGTCCCTTTTCAGCAAGGCAATTTGAGATATCAGTTCACTTCATTCGGATTCCCATGTGTCCTTCTCCTCTTGTAACTCGACAGCTTTTCCTTTATGTTCCATCATCTCCTGCTGCATCTTATCTTTCTCTTCTTACAGTGCCAATAGTTCAGATGATTGAACATGTTCTGAGCCTGGGATCTTCAATCTTTTCTTCAAAACTTGGAGAGCATTGTCCTTTTCTTCCAACATTCTTCTGACAGCTTGGGTGTTATCTCTTTCATTGCCTGAACTGATAATATCTCCTTGTAGCTTCTTAATCTGAATGGTATTGGCCTTATTTTCAATTCTTTCATGTTTCAATTGAATCTCTAACTTATCTACCAAAATTTGTAGTTTATTGATTCTCATCATAGATTGTAACAGATCTGAATAAATAATATCACTTGTTTTCTTATGGAGCTGTATCTTATCAGGTACACTAATCTTATCCAATCTTAGTTCCATTTCTGCCACTTTCTTGTCGCTCACCATGGCCAATTTCAAGGTATTTCTTTCTGTATCTCTAGCAGAAACTAGGGATTTTTTCGGATTGTTTAAATTCCTTACCTTTGGGAGTAAACTTCTTGTCTCTTCCATAGACTGCTTTCTTTTCTCCATGTAACTAGCCTTAAGCTCTTCCTTGGATTTGAAAATTGAGCTTGGTTCTGAACTATCTATATTTTTAAAAGAAAATTGATTTACTTGTACATATTTCGTTGGGGCTAAAGCAACTCTCTTGAAATCATCAGAAACCTCTTCACTTGAGACTCCACCAACTTGTAACAATCTTGCTTTTTTATGTAGTACATCTTCATCCACTTCCATGTTTTCAATTTCAGACAGACTCCTTTTAATCAAAATATTAGGACCCTCTGTCACTTGTGATACAGTAACTGGTAAATTACTTGCATTTCCATCGGACCCTGGAGTTTCGATAAACTGCAACATATTTGTTGTTTCATTCAATCCTTCAATAAACTAGTGTTCAAACAGTTTGTTTTTGTTGGCGTGCTTCCTTAGGGAAATTATGTGGTGAGGATCATAATTTTCCTTCGGCTCTTTTTGAAATTCCATATTCTCCAATAACTTTTCAATAAACACTAAGGCACCTTTATTTTTTAAAATAAAAGAGCCAACCTTGAGGGGGAATTTGATATTTGAAGATTTTTTAAAGGCTCCAAAATGTTCTTCCTCTGAATGCAACCTCTGCCTCATGAATTCTAATGCAAAAACTCTGGGAGTGAGAAAAGCATGTAACTTATATGGTTCCCGAGTGAATCCATATATCCTCAAAACAGTACAATCTTTATGCAGGAACCAGTCTCCGACTCGATCCCCAGGTGAGGACTACATCAGGCATTTCATATCTTCTAACACACGGGGCAGCATTTCATCGAACAAAATTTTATATATATCTCTGACATGATTGAATTGGCAAACTCAGACATGCTGATCTGCTTGGGAAAATCAGAAGAGAATATGGTACTCAAAAACTGTAATTCAGTGACATTTGAACACAACAACATGTTCAACAAGTAAGTTTGAAATTTAAAGAACCTGAACGTCGGTAATTCACTTAACTGAAGGTGTATTTCTTTCGCCAAGTACTCATATAGACTAAATACAGGAACCGATTAAGACTTTGAACCAAATGAACTCATTTTTAACAAAAAACCAAGGATGACTTCAGTTACGCAACAATCATCGTCAAGACCAAAAATTTGACAGACCAGGGATACCACTAATTGAACTTCATTTTTGAAAATATGAACATGGTAAGGTAGGAAAAGACCATCTAATGAATCACCCTCCTTCAAAATACTGGATAGAAATTTGCAACGGACTTCAGAGATACAACTTTTGTACAATTCAACAAGAATAGACTCATTTACAGGTTCACGGTTGTTAGGGTAACTGTTGGGCAGGTTTAAATTTTTGCAGACAACTTTGACATTGATTTTATAGAGTATTCGAGAAGTAGACCGACTCACAATGACTCTTTAAGAAGGGGAATAATTGACCGCGCACCACTCTGTGAATTTTGGAAAATACAAGGTTTGCTCGAGAGAAAAATAATACAAAAAGGATTTACATACATTCAAGACATCATTTCCTTGTGAATTGTAATGCCACAACCTTTCCTTACAGACTGATACGCTTCCTATAGATAAAAAAGGGTCGCACATGCCTCTGTCCCGATCAACTAAATAATCTTCCCTGTCATCTATAATATAGCTAGACCCTTGCAATTCCTTTCCTTGGTCCATAATTCAATTGACAATGGCAATTTGATGGACGAATTATGGGCGTTTAATCCTTACCTGTTTACCGTGGCTCGAAATTGACAGTCGAAGGTTGACGAATCTGCAGGTATTTTTCATTCATCCGATGCCAATCAAATAACCATGGAGCAAGTCAACTTCCCTTTTATAGGACCCCACTCCAGAGCGTGTCTTTGGCGGTTTCCTCTAAACCACTTTCACCTCTGGATTACACCACGATTGGCCACGTAAACAGTGGTTTATATTCTGCAACCGCCCTTTAACTTTATTTGCAGTGCACCTTCCCGCTTCGGATCTATCTGTGACCATTGATCAATTTCACCTTTATTTCTTCGCCGTCAGATCAGGTGGCACATATCCAATTCCGCTGAGCGTTGTGGTCTCATCCATCATGCAAGTTTCTGCTCCGGATTCATCCACAATCACAGATGCAAACTGCCTTTATTTCTCCGTGGTTAGATCAAATGAAACACACTCAATTCCATCGAGCTCTGTTGTTTTAACAAGTGCGCAGGTTCACAAAGCGAAGCTCATATAGACCGTAGATCTCATCCGGGTGGATCGACGACCGTTGATCCATATACTGCATTTAAACGCCCATATGTACTTATCTTCCTCGCATCTTTTAGGGAGTGGATATAATACATGCCATTGATCTTCATCCTTTCGCTCTGCATCGTTTGATCCCGCGACATTTCACCGCTTGCAGGCCCTTTGTCTTACTCTTATACTATAAAATTTAACCAAAGCTTTGACAAGTGACCATTATTTTATTTCCATCGTGGTCTCTTTTCTCCCCTTCTAAATAATGGTGTTAATAGTTGGCTCCATCTAGGGATGATATCCTCCCCACGAGGTATCAAAGAACTCGTAGACCAGGTGCCTGTTTTTTGATTTTTCACAATAACTTCCAGAAAACTCATCTTTTGTTTTTCGTAGATATATTATTTTTTGTTTGGAGAAAGGAAAAGCACACCTCCTGTACCTTAGGGCCTTCACTGCGGGCTTCAACTACATTAGGATTACCATTCATGTTAACTTTGTAAAGAGAAATAAGTATTTACAGGTTATAATACAAATTTTACCTTCCTCCTTAGGACAGGTAATGTTTTAGGTACCTTCCGTTGACGAGATTACTATCCAGAAAAACCCCGTTTGGATATTCCAGTAGAAATGTGTTTTTCCCTCTATAACCAGCAACAACATAAGGACCTACCCACATATGGTCAAATTTCCCATGTTTGTCCTCTTTCGGAGCATCCCACTTCAGGACCAAATCGTCAATCTGAAACTGCTCTTCTTTGATTCTCCTGTCAAAAGTATTTTTCATTTTCTCTTGATGTGATTGCACCCTATCATAAGCCTTATTCCTTTGCTCATCCAGTTCAATAATCCGATTTATCCTCCTTTGCATATGATTTGGTTCTTCTTGTTGATCTTGGAAATACCTCATGACTGGGACACCTAACGATGCTAGAAAAACAACTTCAATCCCATACACCAGTTGGAACGGAGACATGCCAATCACCCTTTTGGTACTAATCCTATCATCCCAAAGAGCATACTTGAGCTTGGTGTGCCAGGACCTTTTGTTATCTTCTAACAGCTTCCTGATGATCCTCACTAGGCTTTTATTAGAAGATTCTGCCAATCCATTTCCCTGTGGATAATAGGCCGTTGAATGATTGAGGCTTATATGATACTTGTGACAGAAATCAATCATTTTCTTGGATTTAAACGCAGCTGCATTGTCTGTTACTATTCTTCTAGGGCATCGGAATCGAGCCAATATATTGCCTTCAAGGAAATCCATGATTACAGTCTCAGTGGCTCTCCTAGTGGGAATAGCTTCAATCTAGTTTGTGAAATAATCTGTAGCCATAAGAATCCATTTGTGTTGTCCTGATGAATTGGGGTTTATTTCTCCAATAAAATCCAAACCCCACTGCTGAAATGGAGCTTCTATTGTTATGGGATTCAAAGGGAGAGGAAGTACTTTTTTCTTTTTGTAAAAAATTTGGCATTGGTGACACTTACTGGTTTCTTTATACACATCTGAAAATAATGTAGACCAATAATATCCTGCTCTTAGAATTTTGTTTGCCGTCACCTTCCAAGAATGATGCCCCCCACAATCACCCTTATGAAATTATTTGACTGTATGCTGAGCTTCGTTTTCCAAAAGACAATTCAGCAACACTCCTCCTGGGTCTTTCCAATAAAGATATTGATTTAGAATACAAAATTTGGCAGCTTTAAATTTTATAGATCGGGATCTTGACTTACTCAACCCCTCCGGTGCTTGCAAATTTTGAAGGACATATACGATATCAGAATACCATGGAGAAGCCACAAAATCAGCCATTACTTCCACTTCTTCATCTAACTGATTAGCTTGATGAGATAAGAAATTAATTTGCAAAGATTCACAATTTGAATTAGCCATCATTTTAGCTAAACCTTGTCCTTTAATCAACTTGTTGGGCTTTATTTTGATATCATACTCCAACAATGTAGCAATCCATTTTTCTCTTCTACCTTCTGGATCTGGTTGTGTCAAGATCCCCTTTACTGCAGCAGATGGAACATGTGCGATTATATGTGAATGCAGGATATACACCCTGAAATCCTTCAGTGCTTTGACTAAGGCATAAGCTTGTTTCTCCATAATGTCATATTTCAATTCTCCATCCCTTAACATTTTTCTAAAAAATGCTATGGGTTGTTCCATCTTCTCATCATTTTTTTGTAATAGAACTGCTGCTATAGTATATTCTGAAGCATATGAAAATACTGAGAAGTCTTTGGTAAAATCTGGGCTTACCAACACAGGAGCCTCTGATATTGCTTTTTTGATTTCCCAAAAATACTTTCTAGCTTCAGCACTACATTTTATCTCGTGACCTTTCTTCAACATATTTGTGATATTCATTAATATCTCAGCAAAACTTGGCACAAACCTTCTAAAAAATTTTACCTGCCCCAAGAATGATTGTATCTCTTTTTTACTCCTGGGTTCACCCACTTTCAGAATTGCACTCACCCTTTCAGGATCAATTTTTATTCCATCTTTTGATATTATATGGCCTAACAACTTTCCTTCTTCCAATGCAAAATTGGACTTCTTTGGATTCAGTGATATTCCAAACTTCCTACATTTCATGAAAACTTTCTCCAGATAACGCAGATCCTCTCTGTCATATTTTGAATAGACTGTGATATCATCCATGTAGATTACTACAAAATTCTTGATTTCTCCTGCAAAAGCAATGTCCATAGCCCACTGGAAAGTAGCTCCTGCATTCATCAAACCAAAAGGCATCTTTGCATACATAAAGGTGCCCCAAGGTGTAGTGAAAGCAGTTTTTTCTTGATCTTCAAGTAAAAATTTGATCTAATTATAGCCGGAAAAACCATCCAACATTGAAATTATTTCAGCTCCAACTACTTTCTGCAATATATGGTCCATCTTTGGCAAAGGATAATTGTCCTTCATAGACACTTTGTTCAATTTCTGGAAATCTATACACAATCTTATTTCTCCATTCTTCTTTCTAACAGGAACAAGGTTTGCAACCCACTTTGAAAACCTTAGAGTGACAATGATCTTGGCATCAAATAACTTTTTAATTTCCTTCTCAATAATAGGGAGCAACTTAGGGTTTATCCTTCTGAGCTTCTAATTGAAAGGTTTCTCTCCAGGATTTATAGGAATAGTATGTTGTATGATAGACGTATCATATTCCTTCAGATCTTCATAACTCCACACAAATACATCCGTATATTTTTTCATTAATTTCACATACTCTTCTTTTTATTTTTCAAGCAATTTCTTGGACAACTTCCCAATCTTAGGATTTTTGTTAGTGCCAATATTCTTATCTTCAACTGCATTCTCAACAGGATTTACTTTGGGATTCTTAGCTACATCATTTTGATCAAAAAAATTTTCTAAAGGAATTAGTCCTCTTGGTATGAAATTGTTTTTTAACTGGATAATATCTTTACCTCCTAAGTTTCCCTTTAACTTTTCAATAACATTCCCTTCTTCCTCAAGATCTTCCTCATCTTGAATACTCTTGCCATTGTCATTTTCGGTGTCAATAGGAGTATTTATAAATTATCCTGAGAGCTCTAGGAACCTTCTGATCTGCATATCATCTTCAAACACCTGCCATTATTTAGAGTTATCAGGAATAGACGGTCTATTCACGATTTCCACCTAGTATTCCCTTTGACCAGCAATAGGGGTTTCAAATTTTCCAGCGGCTACAGCTAAAGAATCAACTACCAAATTTTCATGTCTGGGAACTACCTGAATTGCATGCTTTGTAAAGAAGTTTCCCAACATATCCCACACTTCATTTCTATAAGCCCTCATCCGAGGATGCTTGGTTTGATAGCTTTCATTTACTTGATTTATCACCAACTCTGAGTCCCCCAAGACTCTTATTTTTTGAGCTCCCAAATATTTCAAAGCATGCAATCCCAGTAACAAAGCTACATATTCTGCCACATTATTTGTGCACTCAAATGTTAATTTATATGATAAAGCTTTGCAATCCCGAATAGGGGAAATTATATACACACCAGCTCCAACACCTATTTTTGCAGCAGATCTGTCAAAGTACATAATCCATTGGCCTTCCCTTTTTTTGCTTCGCTTCCAAAGCATCCTGCTCTAGCACTTCCTTTTCCTTATTCTCTTCAGACTTCTTCTACAATGCCTCTTCTATATCATGTGGAACCGCATCATTAAAGAAAATGGAAGACCCTAAGTCAGTATCAACAGCATAGATGTGATGAATTTTAGGCTTGTCTTGACTTCTCACTACATAAGGGGTCCTTTTTTCACTATATAACCTTCTACTTCCATCTCGAACAGGAATTGTAGCATAAGACATATCCATCTGTAGACTACCTTTCAACATAGAAGTCCAAGATCTTGACAATAGCACCCCGAATTTAGGTGGAATATCTGCCATGACCACATCCATGACTATAGTTTTAGATGGCAATTTATTTAGGGTTACCACCATATCTTTAATCAAACCAAGGCATTTCACCCTTTTAGAATCAAACGAGTACAAATATTTATAAGGTCTTGTTACTTCTAATCCCAAACTCTCTACCACTCCTTTTGGCATTAAGTTGTGTGATGCCCCTGAGTCTAGCATAGCATTGTGGACCACCTTATCATG
The DNA here is from genome assembly GCA_001517045.1 of Pseudotsuga menziesii. Lineage (NCBI taxonomy): Eukaryota > Viridiplantae > Streptophyta > Pinopsida > Pinales > Pinaceae > Pseudotsuga > Pseudotsuga menziesii. The sequence continues at coordinate 243,981 of LPNX010455291.1, read as the reverse complement.
CACATTTAAACTCAAATAGAAAGGATGGACTTCTTCACTTTCTAAATTTTCAACTTTTGACCCAAACGAAATAGCGGGGTTATCATCATTCAACTCTAATATGTCAGATTGCCATTCTCCTTGATTTTTGACCATTTTTGTAATAGTATTTCTGTATTCAGTGTTTCTCAATAACTCATTAAATGGAACAGATATTTTTAGCTTTGAAAGTTCATTTTGTAAATTGAAACTAGAACCAATTTTTTCCACCTCAACCAGAGCCGCCTGCTTTACTGCTTTATCTCTTTGTACATCATTTTCAACCTCTTTATTTGCAAAAGATTCTTTTTGTAATTATTTTCCTTTTTCTACATTCAAAGAACTAGTGGAAGGCTGATTTGGGTTTGTCTTTCCTTTTTTTATGAGGACATCCCTGTTCCTCAGTCTGATTTTCCTTTGCACATCATCCATAGCGTGTAAATAACCCTTTTGATACTTCTCGGTATCCATTTCAAATTCTTCACTTCCATCTTCCCTTCCAAACATGTTATGCTCTTCCTCAGTAAGATATATATCTGAGTCCTGTTCTCCAAAAAGATGAATCTCATTTTTAGTGGGATCTTCTTCATCAGCAACATAATTTTCCTGGAATGGTGGAAAAATTTGTTGTTCCTTATGACTTCTTGGATTTCTTACGTCTCTTTGTCGGTTTTGGAGAGGAACAGGATGATTCGGTCTTCTGAAATTAGGATTCCTGATTTGAGGCTCATCTTGTTCTCTATTGAATCCCCTATTATCCATAGTTAATTTATCCATCAACTTTTCCATGGTTTTCAACATCATTTCAAATTTGACATTATTAGTAGAAGAAGAATCAGAAGGCAAAATTTCTTCCTTTTTCCTTCTATCAATGTCTCTATGTTTCATCTTTCCACTTGCCATCATATTTGCTTCTACTTCTAGAGCATCTGTAAACATGGTAGCAAGAGTTGCTAGTTTTCTTTCTCTTAATGAAAATGAAAAGTCATTATCAAAAGCTCCAGCATAATGTAATTTGGCTGCGGCTGCAAAAGGTTTTATGTCCTCCGGAATGGAATTATAAACCCTCATGAACCTGCTAGAAAACTCATGGACCGATTCAAAACCTCCTTTTTTGAGACTGTTATACTGAGATAAGAGCTGCAAAGGGTTCTATTTATCATTCCACTTATCTAGGAAAGCATTTTGGAAATCCTGAAAATTGACTATAGACCCATTTGGCAAATCCTTAAACCATTTATTTGCCTCACCTGACAAACTTTGGGCAAACAACCGCATTTTAACATCTGGATAATCAACTTCTTCTAGGTCAATGAAATCTTCAAACTTGGCAACATGCTATTTTTCGGTTACGTCACCTTCTCCATCAAACAAAGAAATTCTTTGGGAATAGTTCTGAGGAAGGTCATGTAATAAAGGGGCAAACGCAAGGGAGCAAATCTGGCTGCCATTGGTTTAGGTGGATTCATAGGAACTGAAGAGCTTTGAGTATTTTGAGAGGTAAATGTTTCAACTTTAGTGGCTTGCTATAAATCTCTCCAGAGGGAATCCAACAAATAAGATTCTAACCTACGAGGATTGAATTCAGTATTCTTAAGGTCAGACTCAGATTTGGTCCTCAACAGACTTTTCCCAACATTAACTTCCCATTCTGGATCAATATGAGAATTTTGAGATGACGATGCACCAAACAAAGGAAAACCTAACTTTTCTTTATTTTTTCTTTTAAATAACATTTTTGGGTCTTCAAAACTTTTCAAGATTTCGGTATCAGAGTTACTTCGCGTGTGTCTTCTCGAAGCTAGAATGACTCCTTAAATTCTGAACAAGTTTTACAATGGAGTCACCAGGAAAAATATACAACCCTTTTTACTGTTAAAAAAATCTTGTTTGCCCACAGAAATCCTCTTTAAACACTGTCATTCCCCCAGGGTAGATATGCACTTTCGTTCCCCGGCAATGGTGCCAGTTTGTTAGCACTCAGAATGTACCCAAGGTTGTAAAGGTAAATCCCAAGGTAACAGTAAAACCACTTTAGAAAGAAACTGGTTTTTCTTCCAGAGAGGGATCTCTCAATACAGATTTAATGAGAACAGATATAATTATCATCCAAAGATTTGTATATATGGTTGAAACAACACATAACCATTGGGCATGGGGTCACATATAAATAAATAACAAAAAATAGTATGCACAGAATTTCATCAGAGGCAAGGTAACCATTCAATCACAGTCATTCATTTAATCAATTTGGAGCAGAAGAAGTAGAGCACAGTCCATCAATACAGAGAATCAAGATATGAATTCAATATTGACTTTAGCAGAAAGGTTTATAAAATATTTGAAACAATGACCAGAGCATAATAAATATGAATTCCAATTATTCAACACTTTGTTCCAAATATGTAGAAAACAGAATGGAGTGAACACATGAAAAACAATCACAAAGAAAGAAGCACAGATCGTAATACAAATGGCACAGGAATCTCTGATAATCTCTTCACATTCAATTTCTTGCTAAAAATATATATGTATTTCAAAAACATTTAACAACACGATGGGTTCCAACCTCCATCTCATAAAATAGATGCAAATATATACATAAAATTATTTGATCTTCCAAGAAGATTCATAACTGAATGATTGGCTTAATTAAAGTCTTGTAACTAAATTCCTAACTTTTAGGAATAAAATACAGCTTCAATCCTAACAAATCATTAAGCTAAAATCAACTTGGTAACAGGTCGTCATCTAGTCAGCTCCTTAGCACACACCATCTGTTCTCATGAATGAAGGATGTATTTTGTCTTTCCGAACCTTTCCACAGCTTTCCATTGCTTTGTGCTTGGGGTATCATATTCCATCATCTCTCGAATTGACACTTCTAACTCCATGTAAGCTTTGTATGATACCTTGGGCAATCCTCTCTTGATGATTAAGAACTTTTGTAAGATTTCAAAATCCTATGTCAATTTGTCCACATTAGCTTTCCTTGCTAGGCCTTTTTTCAAATCATCAAATTTGGAATGGTCCATGCGGCTTTGAACTAACAAGCTGTGATAGTGCTCCTGAGAGAACATTCACCCTTCTTCATCCCAAATGGATGGCAGGCCGTCCTCAAATAGCTCTTTGAAAACCTTCTTGAAGTTATTAACCTCTGAAAGCATTTCATTTTCCTTGTCTTGGACCGTCTTCATTAAATGGTGCTTGTGGATAAACCTTTTAGCCCATAGTACTATTGATATTCTATCCTTTATTCCCATATCATGTAATTTCTCGTATTTCAATGAATTTAGAAAATTTAGTGTGTTCTGAGCTGTGGTAAGGGGTCTTCTCTCCATGTGTTCATTCACTAACTTTATTATTTGGTGAGCCAAATTGATCAATATGTTTTGATCATCGATAAAGTTCAGATGGTGGATGAATTTAGTGATTTCTATAGATAAGGTGTCCCAAATGATGTGCTTTTCCCCTTGGAGAGGACCTTTCCCAATGTTTCTTTCTTTTAGTTCATTGAATTTCTTCTGCAGCTGATTCCTGTCTTGCAATATTTTATTTTTATTCTCACTTACTTTGGCCAATTCATACTTGATCTTTTCATTCTCCGCTTTTAACTCATTTATTTCTTCATCATTTAACCTGACTTGGGACATAGGTATTGACAAGTCATCCGTAGAAAAGTCATTCAATGGTTTATAAATATTTACAATGGACATGTCCTCATTAATAGGAGTCTGAATCATCAATTCTTCCATGATTTCCTTTTCCTCGTTTTGGTCCCTTTTCAGCAAGGCAATTTGAGATATCAGTTCACTTCGTTCGACTTCCCATCTGTCCTTCTCCTCTTGTAACTCAACAGCTTTTTCTTTATGTTCCATCATCTCCTGCTGCATCTTGTCTTTCTCTTCTTGCAGTGCCAATAGTGTAGATGATTGAACATGTTCTGAGCCTGGGATCCTCAATCTTTTCTTCAAAACTTGGAGAGCATTGTCCTTTTCTTCCAACATTCTTCTGACAGCTTGGGTGTTATCTCTTTCATTGCCTGAACTGATAATATCTCCTTATAGCTTCTTAATCTGAATGGTATTGGCCTTATTTTCAATTCTTTCATGTTTCAATTGAATCTCTAACTTATCTACCAAAATTTGTAGTTTATTGATTCTCATCATAGCTTGTAACAGATATGAATAAATAATATCACTTGTTTGCTTATGAAGATGTATCTTATCAGGTACACTAATCTTATCCAATCTTAGTTCCATTTCTGCCACTTTCTTGTCGCTCACCATAGCCAATTTCAAGGTATTTCTTTCTGTATCTCTAGCAGAAACTAGGGAGGTTTTTGGATTGTTTAAATTCCTTACCTTCGGGAGTAAACTTCTTGTCTCTTCTAGAGACTTGTTTCTTTTCTCCATGTAACTGGCCTTAAGCTCTTCCTTGGATTTAAAAATTGAGCTTGGTTCTGAACTATCTGTACTTTTAAAATAAAATTGATTTACTTGTATAGATTTCGTTGGGACTAAAGCAACTCTCTTAAAATCATCAGAAACCTCTTCACTTGAGACTCCACCAACTTGTAACAATCTTGCCTTTTTATGTAATACATCTTCATCCACTTCCATGTTTTCAATTTCAGACAGACTCCTTTTAATCAAAACATTAGGACCCTCTGCAACTTGTGATACAGTAACTGGTAAAGTACTTGCATTTCCATCGGACCCTGGAGTTTCCATAAACTGCAACAGATTTGTTGTTTCATTCAATCCTTCAATAAACTGGTGTTCAAACGGTTTGTTTTTGTTAGCCTGCTTCCTTAGGGAAATTATGTGGTGAGGATCATAATTTGCCTTTGGCTCTTTTTGAAATTCCAATTCTCCAATAAATTTTCAATAAACACTAAGGCGCCTTTATTTTTGAAAATAAAAGAGCCAACCTTGAGGGGGAATTTGATATTCGAAGATTTTTTAAAGGCTCCAAAATGTTCTTCCTCTGAATGCAACCTTTGCCTCATGCATTCTAATGAAAAAAATATGGGAGTGAGAAAAGCATGTAACTTATATGGTTCCCCAGTGAATCCATATATCCTCAAAACAGTACAATCTTTATGCAGGAACCAGTCTCCGACTCGATCCTCAGGCGAGGACTGCATCAGGAATTTCATATCTTCTAACACACGGGGCATCATTTCATCGAACAAAATTTTATATATCTCTGACATGATTGAATTGGCAAACTCAAACATGCTGATCTACTTGGGAAAATCAAAAGAGAATATGGTACTCAAAAACTGTAATTCAGTGACATTTGAACACAACAACATGTTCAACAAGTAAGTTTGAAATTTAAAGAACCTGACCTTCAGGAATTCACTTAACTGAAGGTGTATTGCTTCTGCCAAGTACTCATCTATACTAAATACAAGAACCGATTGAGACTCTGAACCAAATGAACTCATTTTTAACAAAAAACCAACGATGACTTTAGTTACGCGACAATCATCGTCAATACCCAAAATTTGACAGACCAGGGATACCACTAATTGAACTTCATTTTTGAAAATATGAACATGGTAAGGCAAGAAAAGACCATCTAATGACTGACCCTCTTTCAAAATACTGGACAGAAATTTGCAACGGACTTCAGAGATACAACTTTTGTACAATTCAGCAAGAATAGACTCATTTACAGGTTCACGGTTGTCAGGGTAACTGTCGAGCAGGTTTAAATTTTTACGGACAACTTTGGCATTGATTTTACAGAGTATTCGAGAAGTAGACCGACTCACAATGACTCTTTAAGAAGGGGAATAATTGACCGCGCACCACTCTGTGAATTCTGGAAAATGCAAGGTTTGTTCGAGAGCAAAATAATACAAAAAGGATTTACATACATTCAAGACATCATTTCCTTGTGAATTGTAATGCCACAACCTTTCTTTACTGACTGATATGCTTCCTATAGACAGAAAAGGGTCATACATGCCTCTGTCCCTATCAACTAAATAATATTCCCTGTCATCTATAATATGGCCAGACCCTTGCAATTCCTTTCCTTGGTCCATAATTCAATTGACAATGGAAATTTGATGGACGAATTATGGGTGTTTAAGCCTTACCTATTTACCATGGCTCAAAATTGACAGTCGAAGATTGACGAATCTGCAGGTCTTTTTCATTCGTCCAGCGCCAATAAAATAACCATGGAACAAGTCAACTTTCCTTTTATAGGACCCCACTCTGGAGCGTGTCTTTGGCGATTTCCTCTAAACCTCTTTCGCCTCCGGATTACACCATGATTGGCCACATGGACAGTACTTTATATTCCGCAACCGCCCTTTACCTTTATCTACCATGCACCTTCCTGCTCTGGATCTATCTGTGACCATTGATCAATTTCACCTTTATTTCTTCATCGTCAAATCAGGTGGCACGTATCCAATTCCACTGAGCGTCGTGGTCTTATCCATCATGCAAGTTTTTGCTCCGGATTCATCCACAATCATAGATGAAATATTCCTTTATTTCTCCGCCATTAGATCAATTAACACACACTCAATTCCGCCGGGCTCTGTTGTTTTAACAAGTGGGCGGGTTCACAAAGTGGAGCTCATACAGAACGTAGATCTCATCCGGGTGGATCGACCACTGTTGATCCATATACTACATTTAAACGTACGTATGTACTTATATTCCTCACATCTTTTAGGGAGTGGATATAATACAGACCATTGATCTTCATCCTTTCACTCTGCATCGTTTGATTCCGCAACATTTCACCGCTTACAGGCCCTTTTTTTTACTGTTATACTATAAAATTTAACCAAAGCTTTGACAAGTGACCATTATTTTCTTTCTATCATGGCCTCCTTGCTCCCCTTCTAAATAATGGTGTTAACATTGAGGAAGTGATTCATCAATTCAAGCTGAAGTTGGAAAGCTCAATGGGGATCTACTTCAACCATCTAGAATAAGGTACGAAGTCTAATCCTTTATTGTTAGATATTTGATTTCTATTGCATATTGGAAAGGATTGATTTCTGGAGTCAAGCTGTCTGTTGTGGTACCCCAAGCCATAGGAATTTCTCTCCATAACAGAATTGGCAACTCTGTTGGGGAGTTCCTAGTAGTTGTCCTTTGGGGGTTTTCTATCGTCATTCAATGACTTTGAATTGCTCTTTTTCTCTTGTTTCTGTGTCAAGTCTGGGGGCATGTTTTTCTGGTAGTGTCTGATTGGTGTGAAGTTTGTCTTAGCTTGTCTGTTTGCCTTTATTTTTATGCACATTTCTTCTTGTATGTGAGTTTTTAAGTCACAGTCGCGTATATACACGGGTTCCACTACGATTTCCATGTACACATGTGGGTTTACTATGAATAGTCATGTATGCCCTCAGTTTTTCCTTCTAGAGGAAGATGGATTTTTGTTGGGTGAATTTTGATGATTGTTGAGTCTCCTTTGATACTGCTAGGGTCTGTATACACCTCTGTTTCTGACCAGAGACATTTTTTTTTGGGTTAAATTTCTTTTTTGAAGAATGTTCTTGTCATTGCATTTTCAATTTTTTGTTTTGGGATTAGTGCATTAGATTTATTTTACCTTAGTACTTTGCTTGAGTGCTGCTTGAGTCTGCTTGCAAAGTCTGGGGGTTGTAGAACCATTCTTTTTCTTTAGTATCTCATTTTTATTTCAAAAAATCCAAAAATATTTGCTTATCATTATGCATTGCATCTTGAATTTTGCATAGTACTTGCACTATATTTGCTTTGGAGTATTAGTCAGGATTTCACATAGGAAAGTTTGGATCTATCATTTGAAGAAAATTGTGCATTTCACGTAGTCGCATACCCTGTTTTTCATGGACACAATGCATTTGCATTGATTGTTAGGTGTGCATTTTGCTTCATGTTGTGTCATAACTCCATTATTTGCATGGCCATATACCTCTTTTGAGTAATAAAACCAATTAAAATCAACGCTTAATTAAAATGAACTACACTATTTTATTTGATGGGGTTTACCAACAGGATTAGGTTTTAGGGTCTTGGAATAGTTCATGGTGAGTAAATTCTCCAAGACCACTAAACAACAACATGTATGTGTCTATCCAGGTGAGTGTGCGAAATTCCTTGGTATAACCAGTGTTTCTTAGGATCCTCCTCTCAAAAGGGAGTTAAGCACGAGGCAGTGTGAGCGGTTATTGATTGGGATGACCCCTAGTCATAACTGAGTAGCACCAGAGATATTTTCAATATTGTATTCGTATCTGGGGGATCTTTTGAGAGTTTTGGCCTTTGCTACCCTACCCATACGGTAAATCCCACCTGTGACTGTCCACCTACGAATTGATTATATTGAGGTGACCTTAGTGGCCTTACCTAGGATATCGAGGGGGTACTTTGTAGGGGTTATTCTGCTGGTGTCCCGACTAGGTTGGGGTTGGACAGCACAGTGGCTTTACGCATTGAAGCTGAGGGCCACAATAATTGGTTATGTACCTCTAATTGTTGTGTATGGGAGTCTCAAGCCTCTCCTAGGTGAGACATACCTGATTCATTCAGGAGCTCATTTATCCTACCCTTGATTGCTTGTGTTTGGCTTTAGATTTTATTGGTGTATGCTCTGTGCATGATAGATTGCCTAGGGTTTGCGTAGATAGAGAGTCTTTTATATTTTTTGAGTCATTATGGATTCGGTTGTAGCTCCTCGTTGTTCTCGTCATTTAGCAGGACTTCCACCTTCTACATCTCCTCCTCCTTTGGGAGAGAGAAATAGACAATCCAGGCAGACTACTTCGCACATCGATTCACACACAATGGGAGACCATGTTGAAGGTGTTCCTGAACCAACTTCTCCCATTCAAGTGGAAGATGGGGAGTTTACTCCTAGCTATAATCTTTCACCTAATTTGACTAAGTTAGATCCTGTAATTTCTAAGATAGATACTTTTCATGAAAGACCTACTTACTCTAGTGTTAATCCCCCATTGATGCATCATCGGTATGGAATGCCGGAAGATGATGAGACTCATTTTGAACCTGCGAGCACTAGTTATGGTAGTTATGGTATGTCTGGTTTTCCCACACATGATTTGGCATTTCATGTCGAGTCAAAGTTTGAGCCTAGCACTATGCCTGGGGGCACTCTCATTCCTTACCATGTGGAGAGTTTTGGGAGCACAAGACTCATTGCACCTTCCATTCTGGTGGTGGAAGCTACATCACATATTCCTCCTAGGCCTAGGGCTAGTGATCCTATCAGGATACCAGATCCGAGATGAGTGACTATAGGGAACAACACATACATAATTACACAGGTCCCTTCATCCTCTGTCCCTATCTCTTTGAATGTTCACCCTCCACCTCATTCACGTGGTCCTTCGGGCCGGAACATTGCTACGAGTTATGTCAATACTGTGGTTAGTTGACCAGTTGTGTCTCAGGTTTAGGTACTGCCCTTTGTTTTGGGAGGTCATGTTCATACTTCTAGAGGTCATATTACTACTTCCAGAGCGTATATTCCTACTTCCAGAATGTATATTCCTACTTTCGAAGTGTATATTCCTACTTATGAAGTGTCTCATGGGACATCTCATGCGATGAATTATGGACCTTATTATGAGACGTAGTATGGATAGGGTTCTTCACCTTATGGGTGTGGGTATCAACAACCCAGTTACTCTCCAAATTACGACTTTGTAGCTTCGAATAGTCAAGTTACACCACACTATCGTGCTTCCATGCCACCCTATATGAGTCAAACAGGAGGAGGGAAATATGGCCAAGGCCATGGTGGTTATGGTAATCAAACCTATGTGAATCAGAACTATCAGGGAGCGGTCCATTGACCTACTCATCCTAGGCTCCCTTTCCTCACAACGCTAAATATTCCTAACTTGTCGAGATTGACGAACAGTCCTGTATCTCATGACCCGGCTTGGATGGCTATCCCTACTAAGCTTCCCTCGGACATACCAAAATTCGAGGGCAAACCGAGATAGGATCCGAGTGAACATGTTACTACCTTTCACCTATGGTGCTCTTCAAATTCCTTACACCAGGATTTGATCCATTTAAGGCTATTTCAATGCACCCTTACAGGGCCTGTCGCAAAATGGTATATAGATCTACCTAGTGGGGCATTCGCTTTGTTCGATGACTTAGCAATGACTTTTCCTAACCACTTCCAGCTACCAGTGTGTTATGACATGGGTACAAAACTCTTGTCAACATTTTGGCAGGATAAGGCAACAGATATCTCAGATCATATCTAAGAGTGGCATAGACAGAAGATGTTGATTAAAGCCTTTATACGGCTAGAATTCCTCCTCAAATGGTTCCTTAAGTCATTATTTCCTTATATAGCGAAGGATGTTTCTACATACCGAGTGCAAAATGAATAACAAGCCATTTTTAGGGCGCAAGAACTGGATTTGATTTACGCTCAATCTGGTTTGTTATATGAGATCATTCACAATGCTCTGTGTTCTAGTTTCGACCCCAAAGTTAAACCTGGACCACATGTCGATGGCATTGTTGGTTGTGTGAGTGCCAAACCTGCGAATTCGGTTGTGAAACAAGTTAGTCAATTGTCAATCAACCAATATACTTCAGGATAAGCCACGGATTTGTCTCAACCCACCCAAACAACGAGTGTGATTTTGGTGCAATCGTTGGACCAGAAGGGTAACCAACAACCTGGAAGGAATAAAAAGAAGGGTAAGAACAATTGTAAGGGTGGGAATAGGAATGAAAATGCTAATAATAATGATAAGAATGCCTGTAATGCTTGGGGGGACAAGCAAGCTAAACGTAAGGTTAAATTTCCTTGTAATTTGTGTAAGAAAGATCACCTCACTTAGTTGTGCCCTCATATCGATGAAGCCTCAAGATTCTTAGCACAGGGCCCAGCTGTGCTGACTAACCCTTTACCTCACAATCAAAACATGAACTCGAGGACCCATGATCTGTCTGGTGGTGATCAAGATCCACTGGAGGGTAGTGGTCGTGGTTGCATTAACATGATACGTGTCACATACCCCAATTTTGTAAAATAATGTTATTTGTTTTAATTTGATTCCTAAGACATTATGTTAAATTTAATGCTAAGTAGGAACTGATGACTTAGCAGAGTCAAAAGATGTGGAATGTAATTATGAATATTTTATTTTTAATAAATAAAAAGTGGAGACAACAGCTTAGGAGAGCTATTAATAAGAGTGTTACTGGTCAAACTGGTGGAAGGAACTAGGTGGAGATAAAAAGACAAGTCGTAGCATCCTCAAACACTTCCTATGTTGCAGGTGACAACTTCCCTATATTTGGGGTCATTATCCCCCAAGAAAGTGGGATCAGAGTAGGTGGCTCAATTAATGACAACTAACCCAAAAAGACCTAGGCAATCTTTTAAAAGTACCCAATGTAGAGAGTTGAGGCTACTCAGATATTTTCCAGGAGAAGAATCATTCAGGAGGAATGCACTTCAAGGAATTCATTGGGAAAAAGGGAAAACTATAAGGAAGGTGTTTTGAGATATATTCTACAGTAACTTGATCTGATACAGCTTTCCAGCTGAGAGATTGGACTGAAGAGTTTAGGAATGGTATTGGGTCTTAGGACTAGTACTTGATTATTTGCTGCACCTAGTTCCAGCCAGGGAGACCAGAGCAAGCTCGGGGGTCCTGAGGAGTCGTTGTTTGAGCTCTCTCCATGAGTTGGTAGGGAGGAACGGCCTCCCATTACTATTGTCGACCAATCTCTAAGAACATGTTCTGTTATTATTTAATTTCTGTATTATTATCTGTGTATGATTAAATGATTCTTTTGCAGTTTATGATGTAGAAACTTAGAGGATATGATAACTCAGTTTGTTTAGTAAATAAATTATGCTTAATGAGAAACAAACCCTACCTGTGTTTTTCCTCATTTGGAGTGATCTAGATTGTACTCCAGCACAGGTGGTGAAATTATATAAAGAAAGTATGATGCAATTATAGAATAAAATGTTAGTTTGATTAAGAGAAGGTTTAATTTTATTTTACTATCAGAAGAAATAGCATTCTGTACATGGAGAAGGATTAGAGTTAGACCTAGACTATGAATGATATATTTTAGAAACAAAGAAAGAAGCTATATCTTTTTTTTTAATTGACAGGAGTATGTTTGGTAGATGAAACAATTTCTTTTACAGTATTCACTTTCAAAACATTTTTTTTATCTACTTGAAACAAAGGAAGATAATATATAAAAGTTAAACTATGTAGTGTCAAGTTATTCTAGAATGCCATTCATCTCTATAGGTTAATTTCTTTTTTGTATGGAATAAATGATTACTGTATTCTTCTTTTATAACCTTCAAACTGTGAGTGAGGATAGACCATTATTTTTAGATTTATTTCTAAAGCTAATAAAAAACTAATAGGTGTAATATTTTTAATTACACTGTAATACAAACAACTTCTTCATTTTATCTAACTGAACTTAAATATAGCTACCAACCTATCTTTTATAAAATTAAAACAAATACTATCATATAGTTTTCAGGTCAGAACATAGATAGTATTATTCTTTCTTTTATATTATAAATACTAGTATTATAACCTAAATAGAATAATACAGAATACTGAAGGGACCTCTTTTAAAATATTTAGTACAGATGGTATAAGAATAAAATGACAAAACACTTTCTTATTTTATATGTATAAATAAACTAAATACATAGATAATGTGTATATTTATAAAACAGTATTGTTGCAGGTAAAAACAACACACATATCTCAATATAATAAATATTAATTAAATGTAAATTACTTACCTTAAAGGATGTAACTATCAGTTACACAATTACACTGCAAGAACATTAAATTACTTATATTCGAAAGGTTAACAAGTGTAAAACAATATTTAAAAACTTTATTAGAATAGAGAAATTAAATACTATAAAAACAAAGTACAGATACCTTAGCAAGTAATATTTAAATAATATTACAGGATTAGAATCAAATGCATTAACGCGTAGGAAATAAACCAGCAGAGTAATATCATGCTCGATTTACCGAGCTCAACCAATCATTACACATTATAAATAACGATCAAATAATTTACAGTAGTGCATCATAAATTAAATATAATTTAAAGAACTGTAAATATTTTTCTTTATATTGCCAAGTTAGGGTAAAAACCCTACTACTTGAAAATATACAACAGAGATATAACAAAGAGCATGAAGCTCTTCCAAAGCCCTCGGCTTCCAACAAAAACTGACAGTGTATAGCTTAAACAACCCTTCCTTTCATTTAAATACATTTACACAGTAACTGAACAAAACTAAAATTACAGTCACGTCCTAAGCCAGAGGACCCCGCTTCAAGCAAGGGTTCCACCATCCATTACAATAGCGAACCCATTAACCAAATAAACCAAAAACTGCAAGGGTTTAACAGGCCATGGCAACCAACCCATAAATGTCCCATAAGGGAACAAACAAGGTAGAACTGCAATGGAGAGTTCAAGTCTTACCCGTGAGTAACGCTTGTTCCAGCCCTGCACCAACCACGTCGAAGGACAGGTCGACACCTGTGTGACAGTAAACAACAAATTTGTTAATATTTTACTGTGTATAAACTAGAATGCCTTAAAACAAGAAAGGAAATTAATATATGTGCTTCTTACCTTAAAAATTTATGGAAATATAACCACCTATGACTAGCAACACAGCTACCAATGTAAGGAGGAGATAGACCTTCATCTGCCATAGAAGAAATGGAATTAACCCATGCAGTAGTTACCCTCGAAGGCCAAAAGGTGGAGCAACAAGCAAGCAATTTTAAACACTGAGGCTGCGACCTTTCTAACCCTAAACCACTATGTGGTTAAAACCCTAAGACCGAAGCACAACATGAGTGGTGAAGCCATGATGCTCACTACTAATCTGTGAAGGAATAAGACACTTGCAGATTGGAGGTTAATGAATGGAACAAGCAGCGAAGAATAAAATCTGAAGGAAAACAAGCAACCCAGTTCCAACAACAAGTAAAAGCTTATGAATCTTCTCCATTTAACAGGCAGGGAGAGCTCACACCATACAGGAACAAGTAAGCTGAGCTGAGAGACTGTCAGTGACTTGTTGCAGAGCGACAGGACGGGAAGACTAAAACAGTAGCAGAGCGGCCGGAGGCTGAAAACAATAGAGGAATAATGATTTTAGGGTTTGACAATGCCATATATTCATGTAACACTTGTCTGGAATGATGCCATGTTAGTCAATCAAATAATTTGCATGTTGTGGGTAGAAGTCTATAGTCTTGGCGAACACTCCTCCATGAGTATTATTACCAATCATTTTTACTGTTTTCAAAGGTTCTACTATGATCCTCAGCTCGAAGTCAACATATTATACATGGTGCATAAAAACAAAAGAATCATTACCATATAAACTTTGCCATAATACTCATCAAAGGCGTGTAGGTTAATACGACTCTTTTTATACCTTGTGACTTGTTTTAATTTAAAACAATTATAACCTTAGTTTTAGTCAAGTCTTATAATACGATTAAAAGGATTTCACAACATTCATTCGATGGTTACTTGCTTACAAACTAGCAATTACTCAACCAAAAATTTGAACCTAGAAAGGATAAAATCAATGCTTAATCTAACATGTATGCATGTAAAGGTGATAAAGGAGGCATTTAGTAAAAAGAATATAGAACTATAAATTAAAGATAAACCAAAAACACTTCATGGGTGAGGTCTAACCTATGACCCCTTGTTATAACAACATGGCATTCATTCTAGAACCAACTATAACTTTAACCTAAAGGGTATACTAATTGTTGTTATAAAGGAGGTTTATAGAATCAATCTATGATAAATACCCTTATGTTAAGGTTAATCTCCATTGCCTTGATTGTATAACTATTAAACTAGTAAAGTTTGAAATTGAGCATAGTAAGTTTTAAAATGTTAAAGAAATGGCATTGAAATTTTGATGGTGTATTAGCCTTAAATAGAGAATATTTTTTTTCAAGCAAATTATGTGCAGAGAAATTTGAATAATCAATACTAATGTAATCCTTTTCAAAAGTAGCATATAATAAAATTATAAACCCTTTAAACTTCAATGTTTTGGAAGTGGGAATAGTGGTACATAAACTTCGTATCAAGGTACATTATGTTGTTATCACAAGCAGTAACCAAATCCATCATGACGTAAATGGTACTTGTGCACAATTTAAGTTAGACTCTTGACATAATAACTCCGTCATTCTTAATCTACTTGCAAAGAAATATTTAAGGCATTTTTACACATGACGACTCTGATAGACGTCGAAGAGTTGAGTACACAATAAGAACTATAAATTACATCTACTAGAAAGAATGCAGCTGTCACCAATACTGATAGGACTAAATCTCATTTCCTTGGGGTCTTAAAAAGGAATGACGATTTAATGGTTTTACCTCATAAAGCACTTGAAATTGAATAGCATTTATATTATTTTACCGAGCTAGTATTTTTGCGATGAACATACATCTGAATGCTTTAGGATTATTGACAAGCAGCACCCAAAATTATTACCTGTAAGTCTATAAGAGCAGGTAAAATTCTATGTTAGCTCAAAGCTAAGTAATCCCCGGATCACCAAGACAGTTCCACCTTGTGGTCGCAAAGAAAAACAAGTTAATAAACTGAAAATGAATTATGCTATAAGAAAGACATAATCAAGTAAATAATTCAGTTTACAACATCAGTAACATATAACTAATTAAAACAATTAGTTGACTGCGTTAATGAAAATTATCTGTATTTTCAAAAAATTTAAATTTTTTCGAAAATTATGGGGCTTTGACATGAGGTATTAGAGAACAAGGTTCAAACACTAGGCCTTGATGCAGCCCAACTAGCTTTCGTAGAATAGTAAAATTAAAATAATATGCTAACATATATTTTGTTTTATGTTAAGAGCATAAAATTTATTTTTTCTGAAGTTTAACAGGCAGGTATGGAAAAGCTGGGAGAGTATGCACAGGAGGAGTCTCCAGAAACATAAATAAGAAATTTTCCCAGAGAAACTATGTTAGAAGAGGGGACTGCTAACTCCTTAGAGATTTTGCAGACTGTAAAAGATTTGAAAACTGAAATGGAATCAGTAAAGAGGGAGAATGAGAGGATTTTGAAGGCTCAGTAAGAATTGAACCAAATTTTAATAGAAAAGTTCCAAACTAAAGGAAGGAGCAGAAGATCAGAATCTGAAGATGTCAGTCATCAAAGGAAATCCAAAAAGATGAAGCTGGCAAAAACTGAAAGTAGTTCATCATCTGAAGGGTTTGGTGAACGACAAAGTTACCATACTACTAGTGACAGTAGTGAAGATGATTTGTATGACAGGAAGAAGAAATACATACCATATAAGGAAATTTCAGGGGAGTTTAAAAATATAAAGCCCCCAACTTTCAATGGAGAGACCGAAAAAGGGGAGGAAGCAGAGTCCTGGTTGTCCGAGATGAAGAAATATTTTCATATATATAGTTACTCTAATCAGCTAAAGGAAAGGATGGAAATATATAACCTCTTTGGAAAAACTGATATATGGTGGCAAGACTTGAAGAGAGTCAAGGGTATAAGAGAAAAATAAGTTAATTGGAGTACCTTTAAAACGTATTTCAAAAAGAATTTTTTGTCTGAGCAATATTATGAGGAAAGAGCTACAAAGTTTTATGAATTGAATTTAGGTTCCATGACGATGAAGGATCTAAGCAGTAAATTCTTAAGCTTTCTTAGGTATGTACCCTACCCAGTAGATGAGAAACCTAAAGTGCAGATATTTCTCAGCTGTCTACCATATCATATCAAGGACAGAATTGAGTATGATAACCCGAAGACTCTGGAGGAAGCCATGAGGAAGGCTGATTTTTGTTTTGAGCAGAACCAAAAGAAAGAAGGCTTGGCCAACTGGAAGGCTAAGAAAAATAACAATTAGCCTGAATTTAAGAAGAAGGAATTTGCACCTCATAGGAATTTCAAGAATAATAAAACCAAAAATTATTCTAACAACAAGAATTTCCAAGGAAATAGGAATGGTACTTCCAACAATTCGAATAATTTCAAGGGAAAGGAAGCTACAAATAACCATGGAAATTTTACCAAGAATTTTGAATGTAAGGATCCTATTAAGTGCTGGGAATGTAATGGCCTGCACTATGCCTTGGTCTGTCCAAGATGGAAAAAATCAATCAGCAATATTCATACTATACAGGAGGAGATGACTGTTGGGGAACTAGCGAAGAGCATGCCCAGAATTAACGCAGCTTTGGAGAACCACCAAGTTGATTATCAGACTTCCATGGTGGAAGTAGAAGGTATGATTAATCAAACCCCTGTAACCATTTTAATTGATCCAGGAGCTAATATCAATTACATTGCACCTCAGATAGTGGAAAAATGTAAGTTGTCTGTCGATAAGTTTGAAAATTCTTGGTTAGTGAAACTAGCCACTGGGGCAAAAAGAAAAGTAACCTGTTTTGTGAAAGAATGTGCTTTACTTATGGATGAATTTAAAACCACAGTTAAGCTTAATGTTTTGCCACTTAGTTCATATGATTTGCTGATTGGCATGGACTGGTTAGAACATCATAAGGTAGTTTTAAATTGTTACAATAAAACTTTTATGTGTTAGTAATGAACAACCTGTAAAGGTTAACGGTATTCTTAGAAAAACTATAATAAGGCAGATGTCTGCCTTACAACTTAAAAGAACCGTTAGAAAAGGATGTAAAGCCTATGCAGTAACTATTATAGATGAGGAACGTAAAACTGAAACAGATAAGTTAAAGATAGAAAATATTCCTGTTTTAAAAGAGTATACTGACGTATTCCCAGAATAAATTCCAGGATTACCTCCAAGAAGGGAATTGAATTTCACCATTGAGCTGGTACCGGGTGCAGTGCCTAGCTGAAAATCTCCTTATCGAATGAACATTTTAGAACTTAATGAGCTAAAATCACAACTAAAAGAGTTAATAGATAAGAAGTACATTCGACCTAGTGTGTCTCCGTGGGGAGCACCGGTCATCTTTGTTAAAAAGAAAAATGAAACTATGCAACAATGCATAGACTACCGTCAGCTAAACAAGATGACTATTAAAAATAGGTATCCATTGCCCCACATAGATGATCTATTTCATCAACTACATGGAGCCACAGTGTTTTCAAAGATAGATTTGAGGTCAGGATATCATCAAGTAAGAATTAAGGATGAAGATATCTTCAAGACACCATTTAGAACAAGATATGGACACTACGAGTTTGTCATAATGCCATTTGAGATTACTAATGCCCCAGCTATCTTTATGTGCTTAATGAACAATATAATGCATAAGTATTTAGATAAGTTTGTGGTCGTGTTTATCGATGACATCTTAATTTACTCTAAAACGGAAGAAGAACATAAAGAACACCTAAAGATAGTTTTACAAGAGTTGCGAGAACAACAACTCTTCACGAAATTTAGTAAGTGTGACTTCTTTAAGGATGAAATCTAGTAATTAGGTCACATAGTGACTAAGGAAGGAATTTCGGTCGATCTAGAAAATATTCGGGCAATTGAATATTGGCCGATTCCTAGAGATGTAACGGATGTTAGGTCATTCATGGGAATTACCGGTTATTACCAGAGATTCATTGAAGGCTTTTCAAGAATAGAAAATCCAATCACTTCCTTGCAAAAGAAAGGCAATAAATTTGATTGGAACTCAAAATGTGAAGAAAGTTTTAAGAAATTTAAAACCTTATTCACTAGTGCACCTATTCTAAGAATAACAGATTCAAATAAGGAATTTGTAGTATGCACTGATGCCTATAATGATGGCTTAGGCAGTGTTCTAACTCAAGACGGGCATGTCATTGCCTATGAGTCTAGAAATTTAAAAATTCACGAAAAGAATTACGCAACTTATGATCTAGAACTAGCAGCTGTAATACACACCTTAAAAATGTGGCGACATAATTTAATTGGCAGAAAATTTATTTTAATGACTGATAATAAATGAGTGAAATATATTCTAGATCAGCCTAATTTAAATGCTAGACAAGCTAGGTGGTTGGCATTCTTAAGCAAATATGACTTCGAAATCCAGCATATAAAGGGTAAGGAAAATAAGGTGGCTGATGCATTAAGCAAAAATGCAAAGCTGAACTTTATAGCAGCAATCAACACTTATGCTTCTGATTTAAATGAACGGCTTAAAGAAGGGGTAAAACAAGATGAAATTTGTCAGAAAAATATAATTACAGCTAAAGAAGAAACTACATAAATCCTAATAAAAGGTTATCGTTTAAATAAAGATGTATTTTTATTATTTAAAGATAAATTGTATGTACCTAATGTGCCTAAAGTTAAGTTGTTAATTCTGGATGAAGTCCATAAAACACCATATTCAGGACACCCAGGTTATCAAAAGACTGTAACCATGCTAAGAAAATAATATTTTTGGCCAAACATGAAATCTGAGGTAGCTGAATACATTGCAAGGTGTTTAGAATGTCAACAGGTGAAAACCGAACACCAACATCCAGCAGGTTTCTTACAACCTTTACCTATTCCTAGCTGGAAATGGGAAGTGATTAGCTTTGATTTCATTACTAGACTGCCCAGAAATCCGAATCAAAATGACTCTATTATGGTGGTGGTTGACAAGTTAAGCAAGGAAGCGTATTTTATTCCTGTTAAAACTACTTACAAGGCTGCCAATATAGCTGATATCTTCTTAAAGCATATTTTTCAGTTACATGGAATACCGAAAGTTATAATCTCAGATAGAGATCCTAAATTTACGGGAAATTTTTGGAAGTCCTTGTTTAAGGGATTAAATACAACATTGAATTTCAGTACCTCCTTCCATCCACAAACAGATGGATAGACTGAAAGAGTGAATCAGGTGCTGGAGGATTTATTGAGGATGTATATGAAAGATCAACCAGGTAAGTGGGACGATTATTTACATCTAGCAGAGTTTGCATATAACAATAACTATTAGTCATCAGCTAAATTTAGTCCATTTGAAATTTTATATGGATGTAAATGCAACACTCCTATCTCTTGGAATAATCCAGTACATAGATTGGTGTTAGGACCAGAATTGTTGAAGGAAATGGAGGAAATTGTGAAACCGGTGCAGGAAAATTTGAAGGTGGCACAGGATCGACAAAAGAGTCAAGCAGACTTTAAAAGAACTCCAAAGGAGTTCCAGGTAGGTGAGCATGTGTTCATCAAGGTAAGGCCAAATAAAATCTCTCTAATACTGGGGAGTTGTGCAAATTTAGCACCACATTACTGTGGTCCATTCGAAATTTTGTCTAGAATTGGTCAAGTTGCTTATCAGCTAGCATTACCACCTAGCTTGAAAGTGCATAATGTTTTTCATATCTCTGTTTTAAAGAAGTATGTTCATGATGCTACTCATGTGATTGATTGGAATGTTGTACAGGTGGAACCAGAAAGAGAAATTATGGTGGAACCGGACTGTATCCTCGAGAGGAGGGAAATTACACTGCGGAACCACACCATTGGACAAGTGAAGGTGCAATGGAAGCACCTTAGTCCTGAATAGGCCACCCAGGAACTAGAAAGTAAGATGAGGGAAGTATACCCAAATCTGTTCCAGGGGACTGCAGAGGATGAAGAATAAATAACATCGAGGACGATGTTACATTTTAAGGGGGTGTGTATGTCACACACCCCAATTTTGTAAAATAATGTTATTTGTTTTAATTTGATTCCTAAGACATTATGTTAAATTTAATGCTAAGTAGGAACTGATGACTCAGCGGAGTCAAAAGATGTGGAATGTAATTATGAATATTTTAATTTTAATAAATAAAAAGTGGAGACAACAGCTTGGGAGAGATGTTAATAAGAGTGTTACTGGTCAAACTGGTGGAAGGAACTAGGTGGAGAGCAAAAGACAAGTGGCAGCATCCTCAAACACTTCCTATGTTGCAGGTGGCAACTTCCCTATATTTGGGGTCATGATCCCCCAAGAAAGTGGGATCAGAGCAGGTGGCTCAATTAATGACAACTAACCCAAAAGGCAATCTTTTAAAAGTACCCAATGTAGAGAGCTGAGGCTATTCAGATATTTTCCAGGAGAAGAATCATTGAGGAGGAATGCACTTCAAGGAATTCATTGGGAAAAAGGGAAAACTGTAAGGAAGGTGTTTTGAGAGATATTCTGCAGTAACTTGATTTGATAGAGCTTTCCAGCTGAGAGATTGGACTGAAGAGTTCAGGAATGGTATTGATTCTTAGGACTAGTACTTAATTATTTGCTGCACCTAGTTCCAGCCAAGGAGACCAGAGCAAGCTTGGGGGTCCTGAGGAGTCGCTGTTTGAGAGCTCTCCAGGAGTTGGTAGGGAGAAACAACCTCCCATTGTTGTTGTCGACCAACCTCTAAGAACAGGTTCTGTTATTATTTAATTTCTGTGTTATTATTTGTGTATGACTGAATGATGCTTTTGTAGTTTATGATGTAGAAACTTAGAGGATAGGATAACTCAGTTTGTTTAGTAAAGAAATTATGCTTAATGAGAAACAAACCCTACCTATGTTTTTCCTCATCTAGAGTGATCCAGATCATACTCCAGCACATGTGGTGAAATTATATAAAGAAAGTATGATGCAATTATAGAATAAAATGTTAGTTTGATTAAGAGAAGGTTTACTTTTATTTTACTATCAGAAGAAATAGCATTTTGTACATGGAGAAGGATTAGAGTTAGAGCTAGACTATGAATGATATATTTTAGAAACAAAGAAAGAAGCTATTTCTTTTTATTTATTGACAGGAGTATGTTTGGTAGATGAAACTGTTTCTTTTATAGTATTCACTTTCAAAACCTTTTTTTATCTACTTGTAACAAAGGAAGAGAATATGTAAAAGTTAAACTATCTAGTGTCAGGCTATTCTAGAATTCCATTCATCTCTATAGGTTAATTTCTTTTTTGTATGGAATAAATGATTACTGTATTCTTCTTTTATAACCTTCAAACTATCAGTTAGGATAGACCATTATTTTTAGATTTATTTCTAAAGCTAAAAAAAGACTAATAGGTGTAAGATTTTTAATTACACTGTATTACAAACAACTTCTTCATTTTATCTAACTGAACTTAAATATAGCTACCAACCTATCTTTTAGAAACTTAAAACAAATACTATCATATAGTTTTCAAGTCAAAACATAGATAGTATTACTCTTTCTTTTATATTATAAATACTAGTATTATAACCTAAATAGAATAATACAGAATACTGAAGGGACCTCTTTTAAAATATTTAGTACAAATGGTATAAGAATAAAATGACAAAACACTTTCTTATTTTATATCTATAAATAAACTAAATACATAGATAATGTGTATATTTATAACATAGTATTGTTGCAGGTAAAAACAACACATATCTCAATATAATAAATATTAATTAAATGTAAATTACTTACCTTAAAAGATGTAACTATCAGTTACACAAATACACTGCAAGAACATTAAATTACTTATATTCGAAAGGTTAACAAGTGTAAAACAATATTTAAAAACTTTATTAGAATAGAGTAATTAAATACTATAAAAACAATGTACAAATACCCTAGCAAGTAATATTTAAATAATATTACAGGATAAGAATCAAATGCATTAACGCGCGGGAAATAAACCAGCAGAGTAATATCATGCTCAATTTACCGAGCTCAACCAATCATTACACATTATAAATAACGATCAAATAATTTACAGTAGTGTATCATAAATTAAAGATAATTTAAACAACTGTAAATATTTTTCTTTATATTGACAAGTTAGGGTAAAAACCCTACTACTTCAAAATATACAACAGAGATATAACAAAGAGCTTGATGCTCTTCCAAAGCGCTCGGCTTCGAACAAAAACTAACAATGTATAGCTTAAACAACCCTTCCTTTCATTTAAATACATTTACACAGTAACTGAACAAAACTAAAATTACAGTCACGGCCTAAGCTAGAGGACCCCGCTTCAAGCAAGGGTTTCATCATCCATTAAAACAGTGAACCCATTAACCAAATAAACCAAAAACTGCAAGGGTTTAACAGGCCACAGCAACCAACCCTTAAAAGTCCCATAATGGAATAGACACAGTATAATTTCCATGGAGAGTCCAAGGCTTACCCGTGAGTAATGCTTGTTCCAGCCCTGCACCAACCACGTTGGAGGACAGGTCGACACCTGTGTGACAACAAACAATAAATTTGTTAAGATTTTATTGTGTATAAACTAGAATACTTTAAAACAAGAAAGGAAATTAATATATGTGCTTTTTACCTTAAAAATTTATGGAAATATAACCACCTATGACCATCAGCGTGAGGAGGAGACAGACCTTCATCTGCCACAGAATAAATGGAATAAACCCACGTAGCAGTGACCCGCGAAGGCCAAAAGATGGAGCAATAAGCAATCAGGTTTAAATGTTGCGGCTGTGACCTTTATAACCCTAAATGAATTTGTGGTGAAAACCCTAAGACCGAAGCACAACACGAGTGGTGAAGCCATGATGCTCACTACTAAGCCGTGAAGGAATAATACACTTGCAGAATGAAGGTTAACGAATGGAGCAAGCAGCGAAGAATAAACTTTGAAGGAAAACAAACAACCCAGTTCCAACAGCAAGTAAAAGCTTATACTATTATCCATTTAACATGCAGGGCGAGCTCACACCATACAGGAACAAGGAAGCCAAGCCGAGAGACTGTCAACGACTTGTTGCAGAGCAGCGGGATGGGCAGACTAAAACAGTAGCAGAGTGGTCGGAGGCCAAAAACAATGCAGGAATAATGAGTTTAGGGTTCGACAGTGCCATATATTCATGTAACACTTGGCTGGAATGATGCCACATTAGTCAATCAAATAATTTGCATGTTGTGGGTATAAGTCTATAGTCCCAGCGAACACTCCTCCACGAGTATTATTACCAATCATTTTTACTGTTTTCGAAGGTTCTACTATGATCCTCGGCCCAAAGTCAACCTATTATACACGGTGCATAAAAACAAAAGAATCATTACCATATAAACTTTGCCATAATACTCATCAAAGGCGTGTAGGTTAATACGACCCTTTTTATACCTTGTGACTTGTTTTACTTTAAAACAATTATAACCTTAGTTTTAGTTAAGTCTTGTAATACGATTAAAAGGATTTCAGAATGTTCATTCGATGGTTACTTGCTTACAAACTAGCAATTACTCAACCAAACATTTGAACCTAGCAAGGATAAAATCAATGCTTAATCTAGCATGTATGCATGTAAAGGTGATAAAGGAGGCATTTAGTAAAAAGAATATAGAACTATAAATTAAAGATAAACCATAAACACTTCATGGGTGAGGTCTAACCTATGACCCCTTGTTTATAACAACATGGCATTCATTGTAGAACCAACTATAACTTTAACCTAAAGGGTATACTAATTGTTGTTATAAAGGAGGTTTATAGAATCAATCTATGATAAATACCCTTTTGTTAAGGTTAATCTCCATTGCATTGATTGTATAATTATTAAACTAGTAAATTTTTAAATTGAGCATAGTAAGTTTTAAAATGTTAAAGAATTGGCATTGAACTTTTAATGGTGTATTAGCCTTAAATAGAGAATAGTTTTTTTCAAGCAAATTATGTGCAGAGAAATTCGAATCATCAATACTAATGTAATCCTTTTCAAAAGTAGCATATAATAAAATTATAAACCCTTTAAACTTCAATGTTTTGGAAGTGGGAACAGTGGTACATAAAATTCGTATCAAGGTACATTATGTTGTTATCACAAGCAGTAACCAAATCCATCGTGACGTAAATGGTACTTGTGCACAATTTAAGTTAGACTCTTGACATAATAACTCTGTCATTCTTAATCTACTTGCAAAGAAAGATTTAAGGCATTTTTACACATGACGACTCTGATAGACGTCGAAGAGTTGAGTATGCAATAAGAACTATAAATTACATCTACTAGAAAGAAAGCAGCTGTCACCAATACTGATAGGACTAAATATCATTTCCTTGGGGTCTTAAAAAGGAATGACGATTTAATGGTTTTACCTCATAAAGCACTTGAAATTGAATAGCATTTATATTCTTTTACTGAGCTAGTATTTTTGCGACGAACATACATCTGAATGCTTTAGGATTATTGACAAGCAGTACCCGAACTTCTTACCTGTAATTTCCTAAAAGCAGGTAAACTTCTGCGTTAGCTCAAAGCTAAGTAAGCCCCAGATCACCAAGACAGTTCTACCTTGTGGTCGCAAAGAAAAACAAGTTAATAAACTGAAAAAGAATTATGCTATAAGAAAGACATAATCAAGTAAATAATTTAGTTTACAAAATCAGTAACATATATCTAATTAAAACAATTAGTTGACTGCGTTAACAAAAATTATTTGTATTTTCAAAAATTTTAAATTTTTTCTGAAATTATGGGGTTTTGACAGTAAGTGTTGCGAAATTTGTGACCCGTGCGAAGGACTATGGTTCGTCACAACCCAGCCCAGGAAAGGAACCTGATCCACCAAGGAATCCTTTGCGTATTGAAAAGACTGTGGATAAGCCTGAAGTTGCACTCGCATTCCTAAGGGAGTCGTTAAGAATTTGGGGCACAATCCTAATGCCCAGGCCACCCAGAAATATTCTATTGTCGAGGATTTGGGCCACAATCCTTGTGCAATGTCTACAATAGAAGTGCTTTAGATTTGTCCTTCGCAAAGGAAGGATTTTCTTTCTGCCCTTCATGTGAATGATGATAATGCTTCCTCTGTGATTAATTTTGAAACCGTAGGACTTCAGCCTCGCTTGCCTTACTGTGTGTCTCTTTTGATTCATGTAGAATGTCTCAATATGACCATCAAGCGCACTGTGATTGATGAAGGCACTACTGCTTCTGTGATGTCTTTATCATGTTGGAAGGGTTTAGGTTCCCCTGAGTTGTCTAAATCTGTGACCATGTTAACTTTCTTTTATGGGAGATCGTTTAGGCCACACGGGATCCTTCCTTCCCTTAAGGTCCGTTTGGGAGGGAAGACCATTGCAATAGAGGTCGAGGTGGTTGATGCGCCTCTTGACTACAATCTCTTGCTGGGTAGGAATTGGATGTACAGTATGCAAGCCATAGATTCTCCAATATTTCGCGTTGTCTGCTTTCCATTTAATGGGAAGATAGTTACAATTGATCAAACGTCATTCAAGAATCCATCAATTACTGCATATTCGAGAGCTTCGATCCTGATTGTAGAGCACTCTTAGCCGACAACAGGGAGTGTGGGTGTGGGCATGTATCCATCCCTCATGGGAAGCTTTAGTTGTCCTGCACCTATCCTTATGATAGGGTCTAGTTCCGGTGAGGCTTCGACATCTGTGAGATTGGTGTCTTTTCGCATGAGTCATATGGAATATCCTTGAATTCTTCCTACACTAAATACTTCGAGTGATCACATCATGATGAACGTGTCATTGCCTGCAACCATGGTAGCTTATCAAGCTAATATTGAGTGTGTTGCAGAGCCTAGTCCTTCCTCTTCGTGGATGGAGGAGGAAGACCCGTATGTGCTGCTTGCATGGGCAGTTCAATCTTCTCACATGCACAACTTCCTTGATAGTGTTTTTCCTTTAGACAAAGTGATTATTGAGGCCATGTCGAGAGTTGAGCCACCATGGGAAGAGTTACATCATAGATCTTACTTTCTTCCCGAGCTTGACCGCTTAGAGCATGAGGACTTTAGGGAGGTTCTTAGTGAGTGAATTGGTAGTCCCATGGTTCCAATAAGCTCTCTTGGTCTGATGGCTTATGGGAACATGGAAAATATATCTCCAATGATTCCTATCAATATCGCTCGCGATCCTGGCATGATAGAGAATGTCTATATTGGGGAAGAATGTTCCCATGCTGATATTCAAGAATACACCGAGTTGTTTAAATAATTTTGTGATATCTTTGCTTGGTATTATGATGAAATGCTAGGTATTGACCCTCACATTGTTGAACACGAGAAAAAGACTTATCCCAATGATAATTCTGTTCGACAATGCTTGCATGTAGTGAATCCTAGGAAAGCACGTGCGATTAAGGCAGAGATAGAGAAACTGTTGAAAGCCAGTTTTATCTATCCCATTCCCTTGATGGAGTGGGTTTAAAATCCCATTTCGGTTGAAAAGAAGCAGGGAGCGATCAGCATATGTGTTGATTTTCGTGATTTGAATCGTGCCTGTACTAAGTACAATTTCCCCACACCATTTATTGATCATATTTTGGATGAGTGTGCGGGTAGTGAGGTTTTTTCCTTTATGGATGGATTTTCTAGATATAATCAGATATAAATTAAACCTGAGGACCAACATAAGACTGCATTTATTTGTCCTTGGGGAACTTTTGCATATCAGAAAATTCCTTTTGGCCTTAAGAATGCTAGAGCTACTTTTCAGTGGGCCATGAACTTGATCTTCCACAATCTCAAATCGATTATCAAAGTATTTTTGGATGACCTTGCTGCTCTATCTCGTATGAGAATGCGTCATTCCTATCATTTGAGAATGGTATTCATAAGGTGCCACCATTATTTGGTCAGGTTAAATCCTCACAAGTGCATCTTTTGCGTGAATTTTGGTTGCTTATTAGGATTCATCGTTTCTAAAGAGGGTATAAGAGTCGACCCTTTGAAGGTTGAGGCAATACTTCAGTTGTCTCCCCCGAAAAACATTCATCATCTTCAATGTTTGCAAGGCATGGCAAACTTCTTACGGAGATTCGTTGTTAATTTTTCCAATTTGACTAGAGGCTTCATGCGTCTTTTGAAGAAGGACACCACCTTTTGTTGGGATGAGCTATCCTAGGAGTCCTTTGATGCACTCCAACGAGCCCTAGCATTGGCACAGGTGATTAGTCCCATAGACTATAGCCGTGATTTTCTACTTTATGTGGTCGCGTCCATGGAGATGATTGGTATGGTTTTGGTTCAAGAGGATGACGAGCTCCAAGAGCATGTCATATACTATCTGATTCAAAATATTATTGATGTGGAGATCCATTACTCCTATGTTGAGAAACTTGCCTTAGCTACCGTACATGTGGTTCAACGGTTGAGACATTATATTCTCCTTCACCAGAACTTGGTTGTAGCCCATGTCAATCCATTTCAATTTGTCCTCACTCAAAGGATGATTGGGGGAAAATATAATAAATGGATCGCCATCCTGCAAGAATTCGACCTCAATTTTGTTTAAGCAAAATCGAAGAAATCGTTAATTTTTGCGGAGCTTATATAGGATTTCCCAAGAGAGGCCGAGGATTTGGTTTGTGAAGATACATTTATCGATGAGCACATCTTATTAATCTCAAGTTTAGACCCATGGTATGGGGATATCATTATATATTTACAAACATTGAAGGTCCCTACTCACCTCTCATAGGATGAACGATGACAGTTACGTCACATGTCTAAGAATTACCTCATAGTGGATAACACTTTGTACTGCCGTGGGGTAGATTCCATTTTACAACGTTTTTTAACTCATGAAGAGGTTGAGGTTGTGCTAAATGATTTCCATGGAGGGGCATGTGGTGGTAATTTATTTGGGCTTTCTACAGCCTAAAAAATCTTAAGAGCAGATTATTTCTGGCCATCGATCTTTAAGGATTGTGTATATGTGGTCAAGAGGTGCCATCCTTTCCAGGTGTTTGCATGTAATATGCACTCAAAGCCTACCCCATTACATCCCATCATCACTGCTGGTCCTTTCACTAAGTGGGGGCTAGATTTTATGGATTGCAACCTAGCTTCAGCTGAGGGGCATCATCATATCATAGTGGCTATTGACTATTTCACTAAATGGGCTGAGGCTATGCCTACAGTTAAATCCGACAGTGGGAGAGCCATGCACTTCATATTCAACCAGATAATTACTTGGTTCAGGATTCTGAAAGAGCTTGTCACTGACCATGGCTCACACTTTCAGAACCATATGATGGAAGAGTTGGCATCAAATTTAGGGTATACACAAGAGCATTCCTCCTCTTACTACCCTCAAGCAAATGGACAGGTAGAAGCAGTGAACGAATCACTCAAATCCATTCTCCAACGAACAATTGCACAAAGCAAGAATAATTGGCACATTATGTTATATCCTGCTTTGTGGGCTTATAGAACCACCGTTAAGACTGCCACGGATTTTTCTCCATATCAACTTGTACATGGAATGGAGTAGGTATCGCCAGTTGAGTGCGACATTCCTTCTTTGAAGCTAGCCATAGAGATCTTACCAGACACTTCCTCATTGGAGGAGCATTTGGTCCACCTTGAACAACTTGATGAGTAGCGTCGAGATGCCTTTAAGGCTCTAGAAGTAAATAAGCATCACGTAAAGGTCCAGTACAATAAGTCTGTTCATCCAAGGAGGTTTAGTGAGGGAGACTTGGTCCTTTTGTGGGATCGACAAAAAGAACCCTTGGGGGTAGGAAAGTTTAACCCCATGTGGCGTGGTCCTTACATCTTCAAATGTGTGTTAGAGAAGGGTGCTTATGAGTTAGTGGATTATGAAGGAACAGCCTTGGCGGAGCCTAGAAGTGGGGTCTATCTCAAAAAGTACTATGCATGATTTTCATCCAAGGCTGGTTATTGTATATTATTGTACATTTTTGCATAGGTAGGTATTTTTCTTATGGTGATTAGGTTTGTGATTAATTTCCATTTCTTTGGACAGATGTCAATGGAATCTTCCACCTTCATAGGATTCGTGGATGGTGTGATCCATTACACTCAACACTTAGCCTCTGCTGCTTAGGTGATTTATACTCCTATGGGTCAAGTATTGTCTTCAGGAGGCGTATGTTTATGACCATATTCAAACAATGTTGTTGAATATAGTGCCGTTATTGAGCTTCTACAGGATGTCATTTTACATGGCATTCTCTCTCTTGAGGTACGCCTTGATTCAGAGTTAGTAGTGTGATAGCTTAATGGTTTGTACCATGTTAGAGATCCGACATTATTAATAAGATTCTTACCTATAAGATTATTAGAATGGCAATTTGACAATATAACATACATGCATGTTGCAATAATTAATAATCAAGTTGTTGACTCATATGCTAACTACGTGTTAGATTGGCATTTGTTTCATACACAATAAGCTCATCACAAACATAAATTTTTACACATGTAAATAAATAAATCGATCATCATAAAAGTTTTTATAAACATCCAAAATGTGGGAATACATAGTGTCATGATACAAAAATGGGGCTCTCGAGCCACCAAAATATAATACACGATAATACAAAATGTATCACTCCCAGATATCTAAGCTTGTGGAGGAGGAGGGGGGTTGTGATTGTGGAATGTCACTATGGCTCTAGCTAGCTGTCAAAATAGCCACACCCATGCTCATGGTACACCCACCACCTAGCGCTGCATGGCATCAGGAAAGTCCTCGACTTGCGCCATGGCTACTCTGTGTGTCAATCTCACGAAGTTGGTATGAATGCTTTGGAGCGTCCGCTCTGCATCCACACCCATGATATTGTCTCCTCTTCCCCTTCGTCTATGATGAGGGAAGCCTTCATGCCATTGTGGTTCCACATCTGCATGCATATGGTAGATGTCACTATGTATTGTCACCCAAAAAAATGTCTTTTGATTCTACATAATCAGAAAACACAAAAAAATTAAATAACTCAAAATTTTTAAAAAGAGGGTTGAGATTAGTTACCTATGTCACCATATGCCGATCCTGGTGGTAGCGGCATGTCTGGGTCTCCCCAGAAATCTATCCCTACATAGAGGTATTCATCGATGGCATTGATCTATTATCGCCACCACGAAAAGAAATCAGCTTGATAGGGGCTGGACACCTTACCTCCACCTAGTCTGCGCATCGCATCCACCCAATGT
Source organism: Pseudotsuga menziesii (assembly GCA_001517045.1). Classification (NCBI taxonomy): domain Eukaryota; kingdom Viridiplantae; phylum Streptophyta; class Pinopsida; order Pinales; family Pinaceae; genus Pseudotsuga; species Pseudotsuga menziesii. Next base: position 212,998 of record LPNX010455291.1, on the reverse strand, counting down.
CGTTGGGATGGATCTCGAATCACGTGTAGAGGAACATCAACTCTAGGGCTCAATCCTAGAACACGCTAGAAGAAAAACATGCTCAGTATGCTGCTGAAACCGAATTTTTGCACTCTACCCATCTTGCACTCGCTGAGCTGGTGTTTCATGTTTCTTAGTAGCGCAGTGCTCCAATCATATACCATGGGTCTCATGCACTCCAGTGCATAGAACATCAGAGGCCACAAGGCCTGGTGGAGTGAAGCCAAGCCTTCTATCCTTCCTAGTGTCAGTAGGATGGCCTTTAGGCCCAGCACCTGTATGGAGTTAGTTGGGATCTGACTCCCCACCTTCTCCATGTCTGGATAGCAGTACACCACAATGTACTCATCTATAGTCAGGCCACCTCCAAGCTCACGAGAACGTAGGTTCACCACTTCCCCCCATCGGCAAAGTCCAGTAATAAAGTATATGTCCTCCACTTCTATGGTGAGGGACATCCCATCTATCTGGAATGACTCTGAGTCTGGATCCCAGTAGTCCACTAACATCTGCAATAGTCTTGGTTTGGCCCTTAAGCCACCAAGACACCAAAATTTGGAAATCCCACATGCATGTAATGCTTGTTGAGCCATTAGATCTGCCCTTACTGCCTCTTCTACATCACCATGTTCATGTTCTCTCCATTCTAGGACCATTCTGCACATAAAATTTGAGTTTTTCCCATTAGAATACTTAAAAAACATTGACCGCGGCCACATATGTGATTGTTTTCCAAACAGCTGCATATGTACGCGACTGTGAGGGCGTTTTCCACGTATATCTAGCCCTATACATGGAAAAACCCTTGATTTCTGTGTGGGTTGTGGTGCCTATCTTAGAATGGCCTAGAAACCCAAATACACCATGGATTTTGACAAAATTTGCCTCAAAATGAAAGAGTAGAGCATGGGTAAGTACGTGGAAAAAACGGTAATGGATTCTGCCTGCTGGATCTCCTGGAATTCACCATTGAAGTTCTGAGCTCAAATGGGTAAAAATTTCAAATGTTTTATAATGTTTTCAATTTTTTACTATTTATAGAAAATTTTCAAATTTTTACCCCCTTTCCTATAGCTTGGACCATTTGTAATCCTTTTGGACCATCTTTCAACTAATTTATGATGTAGGAGACCTTTTTTAGTGCCGTTTTAGCCTTTGGATTGACCTGTTCGTGCCGATTTCAGGTATCATGTCTAAACTGGCATATAGGTTAGGTTTCATCACCATTTGCATTTTGATGGCTTTATGACTGTTTCATTATAGCCTTAGGTATGAACCCACTCTATTATGTGACGACACCTTCTTGTTGTTTTAGAAGTGGCATGATATGAGTGGTAGAGCCTTACCTTACATGGGTACCCTAGTTAGAGCCTTCTTTGCATTTGGTTCCCATGCTGACATTTTGTCCCTTAGGGTGTGGGAGTCCATTGTATAGTATTGCCATGACATTTTGCAAGAGCCTCATACTCTTGATATTTTGCTGGTTTATTTCCCTCAAGACTCCCTTATGTCAAGTTGTAATTGCATTATCATGAGCTTTGCCTGCCTTATTGAGCCTTATGCGGGCTTCCCTGACATTGAGTTTCAGCCATATAGCCTGAGCTTGTCTCATGTCTAGCCATGCAGAGCCATTTTATTTATTCTTTGCAACTTGATTCCTTATTTTTACCAGGACAGGATTTTCCCTCGAGTGTCGCTATCCTACACATGTATCCTTGCATTGAGCATAGGTATGTTTCACTACTTGGAACTAGTTTGTTTGCCCGTATGACACTCGTTTCCTCCTAGTCTGTAACTATAAAGCAATTTTATTCTTTTTCAAGCTTTTTGAATATTTGAAAAAGTCCAAAAAAATCAAAAAACCAAAAATTCAGCCAAGAAAAGATGTTATCTATTGGCAGCTGTCGAGTCATGTCGCCTTCAAACAGAGCACTTTATATCACATCCGTTGGTTGGGTTTATAGTTTGACTTTAGGAGCTGTACTCGTTTATCTAAGTTTATCTCCACCGACTGGTTAAGCTTCCAGTCCCCATGGAGCCTTTGTCGATGCCTCCTATGTTGCAGAGATGTCCTAGTTTTGTATATCGAGTCTATGCTTCCATTATTCAATCACCATTCATCGTTATGCTCTTGTTCAAAGGAAGTTGAAACTTGAGTCGACCATTCCTCAGTTATCTTGAATTTGTATGTCAGCCACTCCCGGTACAGTTACTAGTCCATGCACATTATGATGGAGTCCTTCCACATTATACAGCTTTGCTGAGTACCTTGTGTTGGATGATGGGGGATTCCTTAATTCCCTCCTTCTAGTGGATTTCATTCCATCGACTTCAGATCATTTATTCTTGGATTGGAATATAGAGTCATTTTTGAGTGCCTTGAGACTTGCAATCATCAGTGGCAGGTTCTCTCACCATCGACAGTTTTTGAGAATACATCAATGTCCCCTGATCGATGGATCCTCTCAAGTGTTCGACCTCAACACATTTATTCACACTTGTTAGTTTACACTCTAGTACCTTAATTCCCATTATCATTATTGGTGGGTGATCTCATTTTTATTAACGGTATACATCAATGACTGGTAATTAGATGATGGACTACTATGTTTGACCTCGATACCTCTATTCACATAGTAGGACATGTACTCATAGCGGTTTGTGTAGAAGACCTTCTAGATTGGTGGTATCTCTTATATGCTACCTCCTTGATCGTGCCAGTGTTCATGAGATTTCAGCTCTCGTGACTTGATTCCAGTATATGTCATACATTTCCAGCTATTATGGAGGTCTTGATACATTTTATATCTTCATCATGGAGATTCTGATATATGTATATTTTACGTGGCGATGACCACTTATGTGATATCTTGTATCATGCCTATTCATGGCCATTGTACTCTTATGTATCCAGGACTGCTAGATGTATTTGCAGTTATGTGCAGAGTTGTATCATTGTACTATGATTATTGGGTGGATGGTCTTCCATTTGGGATCCTTCATCACTCCACTTCTGGGATGGACTTATAATGTATTTCGGCCATCGTATGATCCCTCTAACCTCACACATTAGGGGGCATTTGTTATAGCTGATTTTACCACTCCAGGTGAATCCCACTTGTATGGCCTTCCCCTATCCCTCTGTAGACTCCTTAGACCCCTTGGACCATTTTTTTCCTTTGATGTTTCCTAGACCATCCCTATAAACATGTAAAAATTGCTATACGTGAATTTTAAACCCCTAATCACGTATATACGCAATTTTTACCCCTAAAACCGCATACATCGGGATGTGTACAAAATCCAAATCCTTTTGGAGTTTTCCTTGACATGGATCTGAATCACTTATCTCTTGGCCTTCCATATGCCTTGAGATCGCTTGGATTTGAACTTTCATTACCCATTTGAAAAGCTATATAAGGAACTCTTTGGATACATTGAAGGCATTAGAGAATTGAGAGAAAAGAAACTATAGTCCATTGTTGCCGGAACTTATGCTTGATTCTGCATCCCTTTGTCCCTTGGAGCACTTTTGTGTTCTTCCCAAGCTTTCCTTTTTCTTATGAGCTTGCTATCGAGAGATGGAGGATTGAGGTGGTGGAGGCCCAAGTGGGGGATTCAGTTTCTCTGATTCACAGACGTGCCGACAGAGGTTGTATCCATTGTAATCTCTTATTTTATATTAATAGAAATATATTTTCCTGTCCAATAATGTGTGTTTGAATGAATATTTTATCCCTAGATGATTTCAAATGCTTATACAATGTTGCTTATATATGCTAGAATAGATCTAGCACCAATATATATAGTATGCTTGTCTTGTTTACTTGTTTTTGAGGAAGTGATTCATCAATTCAAGCTAAAGTTGGAAAGCTCAATGGGGATCTACTTTAAGCATTTAGAATAAGGTACGAAGTCTGATCCTTTAGTGTTATATATTTGATTTCTATTGCATATTCGAAAGGATTGATTTATGGAGTCAAGCTGTATGTTGTGGTACCCCAAGCCATAGGAATTTATCTCCATAACAAGGTACAATACATAAGATATACAAGTCAATACATTCTGAAGTTACAATGACATCAACACTCCCTCTTAACTAGGAAGGTATTCTCTCGACACAATTTATTAGCACAAGTCTTCTTCTTTGTATCATCTAGATCATCATTGAGTCCTTGTCATCTTCGAGTCATCTTCATCTGGATTTGGATCATCACTTGATCTAGATCATCACCACTAGATCTGGATCATCATCATAGGTTCTATCTCTTGATTCTTCTCATCATAGGAAGTTCTATAGAGCCATCCCTTTTTCATGCTGGTTGTAGGCCTAGCCTCCATGTAGGTCTTTTCCAGCACTTATATCTGACCATTAGTCAGAATGGCCCTCCCAACACTTACATTTGATCATGTAGGAACCAATCCTATAATCACATCAGAAAGGCATGCCCAGCACTCACATCTGACCATGTGGGAACACATCCCACAACCCTGTCAGAAAGGCCTAGCACTCACATATGACAACCAATGTCAGAAAGGACTAGCACTTGTTAACACCCAAAAAGTGTTCACTACCTCATATACCCCACTACATGGCTCATTTGTCTATTTTCCTACCATATTTCCCTTAAAACCCCTGAAAATCCCACTAAAAAGCCTCCAAAGGGCATAAAATGCCTCCAAAAGGCCATAAAACCATCTAAAATGCCTCCAAAAGGCCAAAAAACCCCTTTTTTCCTCCAAAAATATCCAAAATTCCTCTAAAATAGAAAAAATCCCCAAAAGGGAAGAAAAAATATAAAATAATGAGGAAAAGGAGGAAAAAACCCTAAACAGCTTCCCTAAACCATATGGTTTCCAAAACCATGGGCCAGCACTCCACCACTAAAAAACTATAAATAGGTGATGGAGACCCCTCATTTCACATCCACAATCATAGCACCCTTACTGTGCCAAAATAGCTCTTGAAACCCTAGCTCACCTTTTGAGCTACTTTCACCATTGAGAGCCCCTTTTGGCCCATTTCCACCATCGGAGAAAGAGAAGGAGTAGGTTGGAGCTTGGAGCTACCATCTTGGATCACTGCAAAGAGCTTCACCAACCTTCACATCGAAGGTAATATCAATATAAAAACCATTCTCTACATTTTGCTGTTTTGTTTCATGCATATATTTAGAGTAGTTCATTTTTTTGTTTAGCATTTTCATTTATATTTTACTAAACTGCTACTAAGGAGTCACTTCTCCTTAGTAGGTGCTCATTCGCACAAGCTAGGGGTAAAACCCTAGCTACAGTTTTGGCGACTCCGCTGGTTTTCTTTTGAATCTCTATTTTTAGTTTAAAAATTTATTTAGCTTTTTCCATTCGGCTGTCCCTTTCAACCGCCGTAAATCGCATTTTTTCCCTCTGCAGTCGCGTCCTGACCACGTCTTCCAGGCCTTTACCTGCGACCCGACCGCGGCTATCAGACTGTCTACGGCACCCTACCGACGGATTCAAGTCTATTACCTGTGATCCGATCGTGGCTATTCACCTGTCTGCTGCAATCTAGATGCGCCTGTCGTCCATTTTCCTGCATCCCGACAGCGACTTTCCGCCCATTTGCTACGATCCGAACGCAGTTTTCAGCCCCCTCGCTGTGACTCGAATGCTACTTTCAGCCCCTTTCCTGCGATCAGACCGCATCTGTCGGCCAGAAAGCCGCGACCTGTCCGCGCCTGTTTCTTTCAAACCTGTGGTTCGATCGCTCGCTTTTGCCTCAAACGCGCGGTCTGCTTTCTACATATTTTACTATTTTTGAACCCAGCCCCTTTGCTACAATATTTTCTTTATCTACACAACCATCTGTTCCACCTGCAGCCCTACTTCCTTACATCCTTTTCTGCAACATCATTTCTGTTCCATTTTATAGAATCTGTTTGAAATTTCAGCATTTTAATTCAGAAAATTTTGCATGTTAAAGTTGTGGATTCAATATTATTGTTAGAAGGTTGCCCCTTTGTGTGGCACTTCTATTTTGGGTTCATCACCTCACGAGCACACACTCTGTCACCTAATTCAAGTGAGCCTTAAAAAACTACTTAACTCAACCAATATTCTAACCCCACTTGGGGAACACAAAAGAATCTTTGTAGTTAGGTAGGATCGGGGGGATAGGCTTCCAATAACACCCCTCGGTTACTTACACTTGAGACATAGCAGTTGTCCAATTAGGGAACCAAAATCCCCTAGTATTTTTTGGCATAGTCACCACCAGTTTACCAGAGGGCCTCTCCCTTAGGAGGGTTGAAGTCACGAGACTGGTTCCAGAGGCCTGAGTGGAATACCGCACTCCATTCAGTAACGGAAGGGCTACCTTTCACAGTTCTTAGGATATCCCTATATAGGGGTATTGTGGTAAAAGGACCAAATGGTAGATTCACCTTTCTGGACGTGTCATGAACGGGGTATCTTAGTTTCCATTCTTCTAGGATTGACTACCCAATGTCCCTCCCGGTAGGGGGATATCATAGCCACTTGGCTTTCCTATTCATATTGTCTGACTTAGATTTCATCACCTTGTAGAGGATATGTCTAGTTGAGTCAGAATACTTTTAGTTAGGTGTTTGCATGCTCCCTTACCTCCTTTTGGTCTAGTGAGTCCACCATTTTTTATTTTTAGGAAACCTGCTGCTTGTTGGTATTCTGACCATTTCTATTGACACTCCACCTATTGTAGCACAACTGTTACATTGGGTGTTTTGAGTTGGTTGTTGGCCTAAGTGCCCTATTTTTCGAGCTCTCCTTTTGCACACTCAGTTGCATTAGGGTTTTCAAGCTGTTTTTTACTCACCTCAACCCACAGAGATTTGACACCATCTGTCACCATTGAGTCTCTGAGACATTCTCGGCGCCTCAGGGGAGAACCCCCACAGCACGGTTCACTTGACACCACCTGTCATCGACACAGATCATCTTCACTTGATACCACTCATCATAGACCTCGAGCCTTGTCACTTGACTCCACTTGTCAGCAGCATAGGACTCCGTCACTAGATATTGATGCCCCTTATTTTACCTCCGATTCTGAGCTAGAGTCTGAGAACCCCATTTACACTGCCCCCACTAGCCCCATGGCTAGCGTAACTTCCACTCCCGTCTTGGTAGAGATCGCTGGTGGCACATCCACCACTACACCAGTTACTACACCCACTTTGGGTATGCCCTCCACGGGGCCCTCTACCGTTCCCCTCACAGCACCTATTCCCGCAGTAGGAATACCTATTCCCACTCCATCAGTGGCTCACACTACCCAAGGCGGTGCAGGTCCATCCCATACCACCTTAGTTCCCCCACTTAGGGGCAACCTCCCTAACACTACCCCTCCACTTGGGGGCATTGGCCCCAACTTGGTCCAACCCACTACTGTGCCACATCCTTCCTCCAGTTTTCCATTCATGGCTAGCCTCAACCTGCCTGACTTAGCCCGATTGACCAACGAAACTATCCGACACAACCCTACGTGGCCTCACATGCCCACCAAGCTCCCCTCTGACATCCCCAAGTTTGACGGCAAGGCAGGTGAGAACCCACAAAACCACATTATGTCCTTCCATCTATGGTGTTCCTCCAACTCCATAGTGGATGACTCTATCCGCCTCCGTCTCTTATAGCGCACCTTCACTGGCTCTGCAGCTAAGTGGTATATCGAGCAACCCCATGGAACCCATAACACCTTTGCTTCCCTTGCCTCAACCTTCTTGCAGTTCTTCTAGTCACCTGTCCGCTATGACGTGGGCATTGAGATCCTCTTATCCTGCAGACAAAACACGGCTACCCACATCATGGACCACATTCATGAGTGGCGTCGATGCCGTAGCTTATGCAAGATCAAATTAGACGACCGTATCTTCCTAGATTGGTTCCTCAAATCCCTTCTTCCTGTCATTGCTAAGGATGTGGCATCCGAAAGACCCCAGTCTGAAGAAGAGGCCATCCTTAAGGCCCAGCAATTCGACCTCATTTACGCCCAGTCGGGTTATCTCTATACCATCATACCTGACGCCCCTCGTGGCGATTCCTCCCAGCATGACGCATCGAGGGAATCCCACGCTGTCGACGGCATCATTGGCCGTGTCTCTTCACATCCTCAACCATTTTCCATAGCACGTCCTACCCCTGGCCCTGACCTCTCGTGGGCTACCTCACAGCCTGGAGCCACCAACTCGTATCCTCCCATGACACATCACCACCATACCCATGGACCCTCATGTCCACCGCAGTGTTTCGGTCATGCGACTCCCGCTTACACCCCCCCAGTCGCACCTCAGCCCTACTACCACCAGCAGGCTGCCCAACCCGCTTATTACACGCCACAGGCCGCCCCTATGGCAAACCCACAACCCGCTCCGCAGGCCTATCAACAACCCCCTCAAGTTGCTGCACCTGCGCAACCGCCACCTACATATCATCCACCGCAGCCTGCTCCAGCGCCTGCGCAACCTCAGCATCCACCTGCCGCCCAAGGGCAATTTTACGCCCAACAAAACCTGCAGCAAAACCAGAACAACCAATGCAACCAGGGCCAACAAAACTGCGGCAAGGGCTGAAATCATGGGAACAACCAACCTACAGACCCAGTTAATCAACCCCCTAATCCCCCCGATAATAATAATGCAGCCCCTGCTAACCAAAACCCTGATCGCCGGCCCAAGCAGGCTAAAAACCCCAATCTGCGAACAAATCATCATTGTTCTATTTACGGGGTCTATGGCAACTACACACATTTTTTCCTGCACATGGAGCGAGTTCGGCAACTTTGGGCTGAAGATTCCCACTGCCAAGGGCAGGCGGCTCCTTAAGCACCACCCAACCCCCCACAACCTCAGCAGCCACCTTTGGTGCTGCAAAACCCCTTACCAACCCAAGGCATCGTGAACACCCAACCATTGGCTCCCCGTCGAGCCAATGCCCCAACCCAACAACAAATCACTGCTCCTGATCAACCCATGCTTGACTCAGGTACCCACCACTTGTTGATGATGTCCTCCGATGAGGTCAACCTCCAGACCTGGCGAAACCAATATGGCTCCACCCCTGAATCCCCTCCCGTCGATAAATCCACTAACGCGCATCCCACTAATCAGGCGTTACGTATACCTCCACCTCCACTAGATGGCGCTCCCAAAGCACCTCGTTTCCCACTTCACCGTATTAACAATAACCCCAATGCGCGTGCTGCGTCAAAGTACAACATCGTTGATGACTTAGCCCAATCTCCCGCAGCCATGTCTACATTAGAAGTCTTGAAAAACTGCCATTCACAGTGCAAGACTTTACTCTCGGCCATTGGGGCTATCAATCCAAACAATTCGAATGTAATGGCGTTTGATTTGGACCAATCTGAACCCCTCATGCCTTCCACTTTAGCATTCCAAGTTTCCGTTTCCATTCGGAATATTTTCGTCCATCGATGCATTATTGATGAAGGTGCCTCTACATGTGTCATGTCCACCTCCATCTGGCAGAAAATGGGATCCCCCACTCTCCATCAGTCCTCCACTGCGTTGCGAGCCTACGACGGTCATTCGGATCAACCACAAGGCCTCTTAACTAACGTCCCTGTTCAGCTGGTTGGAAAAACTATTCTCATCAATATCGAGGTTATTAATGTATAGCTTGATTATAACCTTTTACTTGGCCGTAGCTACATGTATGCCATGCGGGCGGTTGCTTCTTCCGTTTTTCATACCATGATGTTCCCTCATGAGGGACGCGTGGTCAAGGTTGACCAACTCACCTACCATGATCCCAATGCCCCCGCGGCACCCGAAAATGTTCTCCCCGTGGTTGAACAACCTGTTTTGAGTTCCACCACTTCAGTTGTTTCCTCTATGGGGCCCGGATTTTACTCAGATGCACCAATGACCTCGACCTTCCAATCTATTCCACCCCCGTCACCCACCACTGACGTGTCTGACCTGTGTACCCTGTCCCATAATACGCGAACTCCTACTAATCAACCGCCCTTGTTGCCTAAACCCCCTTTGGTACCTAGCCACATTGGTGCTACCCCCATCCATACCATTCCTTTCCTCTTCCCTCCCTCAAGAGTAGTTAGCGCCCCGGTCATGGCTACCCTCAGCCTCCCTGGGTTAACCTTAGGATTACCAGTTTGGTATCTTTTGCCTCCCGTTCCCTTGCCAACACCAGATGTCATCCTGCAACTGATGCAACCCATTGTCACTACTAGTCAACCACCTCCCGGTGTCGCTACCCCGTCGCCCTCCATGAACCCCCCCCCTCCGCTTACCAAACCCACTGGGGGCAGAGGCCCCCAACCTTACACTGCTGTCCCACCTCCCAAGATAGTCAAAAACCCCCCTGTGTTTCGTGCTCCTCCCAAATGCTCACTGTGCGATGAGTTGGGGCATGCAACTCACCAATGACCTCAGTTACCGACACTACAAGAACACATGCAAATGCTTGATGATGACCCCAGTATACCAGTTGTCCACCTTGATTCAACCCCTAAGCCTTGCGACAAATCCTTGCGCACTAACCACTCCTATGCCATATGAGGTATTTACGGGCATTACACAAATCATTGTCCCGATCTCCCCGATTACAGAGCAGCTCTCTTTGAGATGAACAATCTGGATCTTGAGATGGCACCACCCACCATTGAAGAGATCCACCCCCCGGTTTCTTTCCCTTCCGGAGAGGATAATACCATTTATATGATCTCTTCCGCCACTACTCCCTCGTCAACCGATTTGACGACACAAACTTTCCGTACTGATGAGGAAATCCTCGAGGCTCTCACTGCCCCAGAGTATCCCTGGGATGACATGCACCATCGTTCCTACTTCCTCCCAAATGAATCCTCCTCTAACATTGCTACCCAATTTGCAGTTGAATCCAAAGACTTCCTTCCCCCCAAGGTCGACTGGTTCAAGGACCCTATTCCTACTCCTGACGCCTTAGAGGAGGGTAACATGGCCAACATCTCACCTGTCATCCAAATTGATATCGCTGCCCCAGGAAGCACCCCTGAACTCATCACTTTAGGAGCCTCTTGCAGTGACCAAGAAATTGAGGAATACAAAAAACTCTTCAGATAATTCCGTGATGTCTTTGCCTGGTCCTATACCGAAATGCCCGATCTTGACCCTGCCATTATAGAGCACCACATTGACACATGGCCTGATGTACCCCCCGTTCGTCAAAAACAGTGTCCCATTCATCCCTCAAAACTCCCAGCTGTCAAAGTAGAGATCGAGAAACTTCGCAAGGCAGGATTCATTTATCCTATTGCTTATACCACCTGGGTTTCAAACCCTGTTCCCATTAACAAAAAACAAGGCACCATTAGAGTATGCACTGACTTCCAAGATTTAAACCGCACCTGTCCAAAAGACAATTTCCCCACGCCATTTATTGATCAGCTCATCGATGCGTGTGCGGGGCATGAAGTCCTTTCGTTTATGGACGGTTTTTCCAGATACAATCAGATCCAAATCCAAAAGGAAGACCAGTACAAAACTGCCTTTACTACCCCATGGGGCACCTTTGCCTATCACGTCATGCCTTTTGGCCTAAAAAATGCTGGTGCCACATTCCAGCGGGCCATGACCTATTGCTTTCATGATTTGGTCCACATCCTGCTCGTCTACCTTGATGACCTTACAGCTCGTTCCCGAAAACAATCAGACCACCTTAACGACCTTCGGCAAGTTTTTCTGTGTTGTCGCCAATATCAGATCCGCTTGAACCCACACAAGTGTGTCTTTTTCATTCCAGAAGGCCGATTGTTGGGTTTCATTGTTTCCCAGAAAGGAATTACTATTGATCCCCTGAAATTCCAAGCCATCTTAGACCTTCCCTCTCCTCGAACGCTCCGGCAACTCCAAAGTCTGCAAGGGTGATCCAATTTCCTTCGACGCTTCATTCCTGATTACGCCACAATCGTTCACGGTTTCTTGCGCCTGCTCCATACCCACGTACCCTTTGTCTGGGACGAGCAAGCAGAAGCCGCATTCGACGCCCTCAAGAAATCTCTCACACAAGCCCCCTTGATCTCCCCTCTAGATTTCTCTTAGGACTTCATCCTCTACATCTCGGCATCCGAGCATGCTATGTTCGGAGTCTTGGTTCAAGAAGACACCTCACACCAAGAGCATGTCATTTATTACGTCAGCCAGACCTTGTCCATCCCACCCGTACGTTACCCATATGAGGAGAGACTAGCCCTAGCAGTGGTCTTTTCCATCCAAAAATTGCGACACTACATTTTACTTAGTCATACCACAGTCGTCGCCGACTCTAACCCCATGGTATATCTCCTAAACTGGTGGCTCCTGCAAGGTCATGTGGCTAAATGGGTCATTATCCTCCAGGAATATGACCTCATGTTCCAAACACCTGAGAGCACTAAAGCCCTTGCACTTTCCCAGCTCATCATTGATCTCCCTTCTTTTCTCCCGGCCCCACCCATCTTCGATGAGTTACCTGACAACCACTTGTTCACTATCTCGTTTGATGACCCATGGTACGGTGATATCTTGTTATACCTACACACGCAAAAGTTCCGACCCGAAGTCAATCATAATGAACGTCGTCGTATCTGTCACCAGGCCTCTCGCTACCTCCTCATAGGAGATGTCCTTTACCAGCGAGGGGTCGACACAATTCTTCATCATTGCCTCACACTTGAGGAAGCTGAACACATCCTTAATGATTGTCATAGCGGTGCTTGCGGCGGCCATTTCTCAGGGATGGCCACTGCCCAAAAGGTCATCTACGCCGGATACTTCTGGTCCACACTTTTCACTGACTGCATCTCTGCGGTCAAGCATTGCCATAACTGCCAACTTTTTGCCCCCAAGGCCCGGACACCACCTGCTCCATTACACCCAGTGATCACCGTCGGTCCCTTCTGTAAGTGGGACATCGACTTCATGGAGTGTCGACCCCCATCTGCGAATGGCCATAAGTATATCATTGTTGCCGTCGATTACTTCACCAAATGGGCGGAAGCCATGCCCACCTTCAACTGTACCGCTGACACTACTGCCCGTTTCCTTTTTAACCATGTTATCACTCGATTCGGGGTCCCTAAACAGTTGGTCTCAGACCATGGATCACACTTTGAAGATTCCGTGTGGCGCGAGTTATCCACCCTTCTCAAGTTTGAACACCAATTTTCCTCTGCTTACTACCCTCAAGGGAATGGTCAAGTAGAAGCTGTTAACAAAATCCTAAAAACCATACTCCAACGCACTGTTGACCGGCATAAGTCCAATTGGCACCATATGCTTTTCCCTACCTTATGGGCTTACCGTACCTCCACCAAGACCGCCAATAGTTTTACCCCGTTTCATCTCATTCACGGTGTAGAGTCTATCCTCCCCATCGAGTGTCAGATACCTGCCTTGCATATCACCATTGAGCTCCTCCCCGATACCTCCCCCCTTGAGCAACGTTTGCTATCCCTCGAACAAGCAGATGAAGATCATCGTGCCACTCTCCAGAACATCGAAGCGGCCAAAAACCGCTCCAAAGCCGGTTATGACAAACATGTCCACCCTCAAACTTTCCACGAAGGGGACCTCGTCCTCGCCTATGACCAAGCCCACGAAAAAACCGGTAAAGGAAATTTTGAATCCATGTGGCAAGGCCCTTACATCGTGCAGACTTGCCTTGGCAAGGGGGCATACATTTTAGTAGACTCTGACGGCCACCCTTTACACAATCCCCGTAATGGGTTGTATCTTAAACGCTTTTACCCATAACTGAAACCACAACCTCATTGGTCCGCATTGTACAGTTTGCTCTCTTTTTTGTTTTTCACCTTCTTTACCATAATATTACATTCATCATTTTTTGCATGCCCACAGATGGACCATCTTCCACCTCGCTACACTGGCTTCGTTGATGGCGCAAGCCGCTGGTCTCCCAACCTGGCTTCTGCAGCATGGGTCTTATATTCCCCTTTCAACGAACTGATTCACCTTGACGGAATATGTATAGGCGCCACTACCAATAACCAGGCAAAGTATGATGCTGTGACCGGTCTCCTGACTGCTGTCCTCCAGATGGGCATATGTCACCTTCATGTGTTTCTGGACTCCCAGCTACTTGTCTCCCATCTCAACAACTGCTACCCGGTGTGTGATCCTTTCCTATTTAGAAAATTCCTGCGTACAAAACAACTCAGCCGATAGTTTGAATCCATCACATTCACACATGTCCCAAGAGTTTACAATAGTGTCGCAGATCAAATGGAAAATACCATCCTAGATTGGCATATCAATCACACCATGTAACACCTCCATCCTGCATTGCATCAACATTTGCATCCATATACATAAAACCATAAAACCACATTTGTATCCATAGGGGCATCCACATGCCTAATCATACATATGTCGCATCACATAAAATACACAAGGGACATCCATGTGCCCACCATCCTAAGACTACTTGCATCCACGTGCAATACAAACATATAACACATCATAAAGCGCATCCACGTGCGTACCATTAAGACAACATCACAAAAAAGTGCATCCATGTGCATATATATATATACATCAAAAAATACATGTCACAGCACTATACATGTCCCGAGTACCCCTGTACTCAGCTATACAAAAAAATGCCTGTACATCCCTACAGCTCATAAAATACACATCGTAACTACAAAACTCAGGGGGAGTCCCCTGCACTCCCTAATGAGAGTTGTACCTTGCGTCACTGCTGGTATCCGCTACCTCTGAATCCTCCCCTTGCTCCTCCTCCGGCAAATCCTCATCCCGTCTGGGCTCCGGTGCCTGTGCCCTATCCGCCAAGATAGCCACCTGGATCGCAATAGATCTGAAGTTGCGAGGTGCCCTCATGCAATCCTGAATCACGTCCAGATCGATGTCCCACCACCCCTCGTCAGTCACTCCCACTAGCAAATGGTCGAGTAGGGCCCATACAAACTCGAGCGTCCCCTCCACATCTCAACGACGCACCTCCCCCCGCCCAGGCAGAGCTGGAACGGCCAAAATCCCCCTCCGTGCCACATGCCCTGGTGGCGGCCTCGGCCCCACATCTCCAGATCACCCATTTGTTAGTAACAATATATCAATCAACTATCATCTATAAAACTTGACAATGCAATCAAACCATACGTTCCATCTGGTCCCCATGCCTATCCCGGCGGCCATGGCTCCTCTGGATCTCCTATGTAATCCATATCTCTATATGGATAATCATCCAGTGTGAGTGGTATCTGGAGCCACTGCAGGTACAACTCCTATGTGAAGTACCTCCCAACATCGCCGCCCCCACGGCAGTGCATCATCTCACCCCACTGCACCATCCGCGGCTCCCTCAAGCCTCCTTCTCTGATCGGCACCCTCGGCCGCAGTGTAGGTACCCTCTCCATAAAAAATGTGCATAAAAAGGAACCATAGCAAAACCCCTTGCCAGATTCCTTCGCTGCTGTCAGCTGCTGCTGCACGCAGGTTAGGAACATCTGGCTCCACGCATAATAGACAACGGCTAGTACGCGCTCCACTGGCTGCATCTGACCCCCAGACACCTTCTCCGGTAACTGGGATCCCAAGACATGCACCACGCATGCTGCCATGGCCCGCACTGCTGGCTCCTGTAGGTCTCTCACCAGAAGTGCATTCCTATGCACCCGAGCCTCTGGACCACAGAACCGCTCCAACATGTCATCCATATCTATATCTGCAGATACCCACGACTATGTATCTACCACCCTACCCAGACAGGGTAACCCCATCAGGAAGTATACATCAGTCAAGGTGAGGTCCACCCTCTCACCCTGCACTCGGAAAGCTTGTATGTCTGGCTCCCAGAAACCAACCAGTCGGTTCAGCAGCAATGCTGCTGACCGCATCATAGGTACCTGGGTGAACTTCAGTAGTCCGAATAGCCCCAGCATCGATCGTACCCTCCGGTCCTCTCGGACGATGGCCATAATCTCCTCTGGTATCTCTTGCTCTCTCCATAGCACCTGTGGCATCCTATCCATCACACAATGTAGACTCATCAGACTCATGTCAAACAAATAGTAATCACCCTTCCCCTAACCAAAAACCCGAATAGCTCAGTCCAAAACCACGGCTTTAGGGTTCCCTACCACGGCTTTCGACCGCGGATGTTAGGCCTACAATCGTGATTCCTAATTGCGGCTGTTGGGCCTAAACCCGCGGTTTCTGACCGCGGCTGTTAGGCCTACAGTTGCGGTCCCTAAATGCAGCTGTCGGGCCTAAACCCGCGGTCCCTAACAGTGTTTCAGGCCCGCTAACCCGCGGTCCACCCCACGTGGACTGTACAAGTAGAACCCTGGGACCCACTACCCCCCCCCCCCCGGAACCCAATGACAATGCAGGTATGAGTTTGACAGAATACCTATATCTCCCAAATATGAAATCAGCCAGTCGGATCGTCCAGAAATGCCACCTCATCTCTGGTCCACTCTGATCACTAGTCAAAGTCAAATAGTACAAATGACACTTGTCATGTTGGGCCCACTTACTATTTATAGTCCGTCGCCTTTTTTCTTGTTTTGGTCGTTCTAAACCCATACGGAGTCAGTTTTCTGAACCGTTTCCACCATTGGAATCAGCACGACGAGATCATCATGATGGTCACCTCGTTGCATTATTTTTTCCATGTCATTTTTTGCTCATTTTTTAGACACCACTAGTCGCCTCGGTTTTCGCGCCACTTCGGCCGTTCTCTGTTTTTCACACTTTTTATCGCCGGATTCATTTTTTCTGAGCTCGTGATGATGCTTGAGATCATTGCTCGCTCTCACTTGGTACAATTTCAACATTGTGTCTCAACACCTTGCTGCATCGATTTGCGTGCCACATCGGCCGCCATCAGATTGTTCCACTCTTTTTACATGAGCCATCCACTCCTGTCATACTGCAAATGTTTCGTTATTTTGCCACCATTCATTCAACTCTCAAGGAGGCTCACTCGTGTTTCCCCCCACCCTCGTTCCTGGTCATCATCAATGGTCCTTGATCGAACACTTCCTCCTTGCCTAACCATTTCATTACTACAGAGTCTTCTTATTTGCTTTTAGACTCCTTAAAATCGAAAGCAACCACGAGCATGAACTGTCCTAGGCTCGTAAAATCCGCACGATAGTACCATTCCATTATTTTAGAGTCTTCTTATTTGCTTTCAGACTCCTTAAAATTGAAAGCAACCATGAGCATGAACTGTCCTGGGCTCGTAAAATACACACGACAGTACCATTCCATTACCTCTAAGTCTTCTTATTGCTTTCAGACTCCTCAAAATTGAAAGCAACCACGAGCATGAACTGTCCTGGGCTCGTAAAATCCGCACGATAGTACCATTTCATTACTTCTGAGTCTTCTTATTGCTTTCAGACTCCTTAAAATTGAAAGCAACCACGAGCATGAACTGTCCTAGGCTCGTATAAATCCACATGACAGTACCATTTTATATACACACTTCTTCTAGTTCCCTAACCCATGAAGAAGTCCACCCGTGCCTCTTGGCGCTATGATCGATCCTCTCGGCATCACCCCCAATTAGGTCGCCTTTGTTCAGAGTATTCTGCAGTCTCCTGCCATTTTACCACAGCTTGATTCTCCCTCATCCTAGTTACCCTCGCAGATCCAATACAGCTATGACCCCCTTACCACCAGTCAGTTTCATATGCTCCTCGATCCTCCCCGCCATCATACTCTGAACAAAGGAAGTTTGAGTCCCCCACTCTACTTGCCCAGTTATTTCCCCTAGTTTATCCATCCTGCCATTAGTACTATCACATTTTGGTTTTCCACCTCGCGCTCCTGTCAAGGAAACATCATTGCCTTGATAATTGCAGGTCTCCCTTTGTCGATGACAGCCCCTTTATTCTAGAGGATAGACCCAGAGGCCCCTGCACCTTGGATCCATCACCATCTATGGTGAGTGCCTACGAACCATTTTGGGAGGAGTCATCATTGCCTCTTCGAATGGTTGTTTCTCACATGCTCGACTTCAGCACCTTGATCGCATCATTGAGAATCGCGCAGGATTTATATCCCCTTCATTATTTGTCGAAGACCTCGGATTTCCCCCGACTCTAGCACATTGGTGAGTCACTTCGGAACGCCCAGTTATATGTTCCCGTGGATGTCTGGGCTGCGTTGGCAATTGTATTTGGAAGCCCTTCAGTTCCATGCTTCCTTGAGTACCCATTTCAGTTCCAGTTCAGTGTACCATTGCGAGTGTGATCCTTGTCACTCTGATCCAGCATCTCATCAGTTCCTTTGGTACCACATTCAGTAGCACTGCTGTCATTCCAGTGTATCCGTTCTTCAGCTCAGACATGTTCAGCTCAGCAGTATGTCCCAGCCGAGCAGTATGGCATCCTACAGGTCCCTCTTTTCGGGCCTCACAGTTATGTTTATGTATCTTGATACGAGCATGGGTATGCCTGCCTTGTCCATATATTGATATTCTTCCTCATTCAGTATTTGAGGCCATGTATATGTCAGGACCCCATTGTTATTTTTATGTTATATCCTGATACGAGCATGGGAATGCCCACCTTGTCCATATGATCAGATGATTCCTCATCCATTATTGAGGTTATGTATTTTTAGTTCTTGCAGTTGGTTCAGGATCGTTGTTCTGGGCTTCAATTTGTTTCTTCTCTTCTCCACACCCCAAGAAAACCATATATGACTTATGATGTCCATCAGCCATACGATGAGCTCCTGCCCTCACACATCAGGGGGAAATCTGTTAACACGCAAAAAGTGTTCACTACCTCATCTACCCCACTACATGGCTCATTTGTCTATTTTCCTACCATATTTCTCTTAAAAACCCTGAAAATCCCACTAAAAAGCCTCCAAAGGGCCTAAAATGCCTCCAAAAGGCCATAAAACCATCTAAAATGCCTCCAAAAGGCCAAAAAACCCCTTTTTTCCTCCAAAAATATCCAAAATTCCTCTAAAATAGCAAAAATCCCCAAAAGGGAAGAAAAAATATAAAATAATGAGGAAAAGGAGGAAAAAACCCTAAACAGCTTCCCTAAACCATATGGTTTCCAAAACCATGGGCCAGCACTCCACCACTAAAAAACTATAAATAGGTGATGGATACCCCTCATTTCACATCCACAATCATAGCACCCTTACTCTGCCAAAACAGCTCTTGAAACCCTAGCTCACCCTTTGAGCTACTTTCACCATTGAGAGCCCCTTTTGGCCCATTTCCACCATCGGAGAAAGAGAAGGAGCAGGTTGGAGCTTGGAGCTACCATCTTGGATCACTGCAAAGAGCTTCACCAACCTTCACATCGGAGGTAATATCAATATAAAAATCATTCTCTACATTTTGTTGTTTTGTTTCATGCATATATTTAGAGTAGTTCGTTTTTATGTTTAGCATTTTCATTTATATTTTACTAAACTGCTACTAAGGAGTCACTTCTCCTTAGTAGGTGCTCATTCGTACAAGCTAGGGGTAAAACCCTGGCTACAGCACTTACATTCAGCCATGCAAGGAACCAATCCTCCATGCTGAAAGGTCTCTGCACTTACATTCAAACATGCAAGGAACCAATCCTATGTGCATGTCGAAAGGGCTCTGGACTTATATCTGATCATGTAGGAACCAATCCTATTGTCCCATCAGAATGGCCTTGCACTTATATCTGATCATGTAGGAACCAATCCTACAGTCACATCAAAATGGGCCTTAGTCCCAGACTGAGTATTCCTGGTAACTGACCAGGTGCCTCCATTCCAAGAATGGCATTCAATGCTTAGATTTGATCATGTAGGAACCAATCCTACAGTCACATCAGAATGTCTCAACACTCATATCTGACATGCGAGGAACCAATCCTCTCATCATGACAGAATGGATCAGCCCTTACATCTGACCATGGAAGGAACCAATCCTCTTACCATGTTAGAATGGCTCACGAAAACATCACTTCCCTTTGGAGGGAACCTTGATCTGGAGAACACCAAGCTTCTCCCTGAAGTACTCAAACTTCACTCTAGCCAATGGTTTTTTCGACACATCAACTATCTGTTCGTTCATCGCAAAATACTAGAGCTTCACTACTCCTCTCTGCACCATATCCCTGATATAGTGATACTTGATCTTGATATGCTTCGACTTGTCATGGAACACCGGGTTCTCTGACAACTTCACACAACTCTGGTTGTCACAATTTATACAAGTAGCATCCAACTGGAGATCAAATAAATCAGACAATAGCTTCCTTAGCCATACTGCCTCACAACTAGCTAAAAAAGTTGTGACATACTCTGCTTCAGTTGTACCCAATGCCACACAGGATTTCTTCCTACTAAGCCAAGAGATCACACCTAATCCCATACTAAAGCAACACCCTGAAGTGCTCTTCCTATAGATGGCACTGCCTGCCCAATCTGAATCAACATAACCCTCCAGGTTAATCTTCTAATTCACCTCATACTTGAGCCCATAATCAACTGTATCCCTCAGGTACCTCAGAATATGCTTTGCAGCAATCAAGTCAACATGTCTCAAATCTTTCAGGAACTGGCTCAAGGTGTTCACAGCAAAGAAAATATCTGTTCTTGTGTTCATTAGGTACATCAAGGACCCAATCATCTAATGATACATTGTATCATCAACTACTTCTGATGAAGCATCACTCAATAGCTTTAGGTTTGATGCCATAGGTGTGTTCATGGCCTTGTAGTCCATCATCCCGAATCAGGATCTCTACTGCATACTTCCCTTGTTCGAGGGAGATTTCATCCATATTCTGCCACACCTCCATGCCTAAAAAATAGTGCATCATACCCAAATCGTTCATTTCAAACTCGGTAGCAAGCTTCCTCTTCGTATCAACAATCAAGCTATCCATACCTGTTACAAATAGATCATCTACATATAGTAGGAGTATCGTTGGGTTTCCATCTTCAACCTTGTATTAAAGGTTGGAATCTACTTTACTTTTGGTAAAGCCCAAACTGGATAGAAAGCCATCGATTTTGTCATACCATGTCCTGGGTTCCTATTTCAAACCGTATAGGGATTTCTTCAATCTACACACATGATACTCCCTGTCATTTGTCTCAAAACCAAGTGGCTTCTCTACATACACTTCCTCTTCCACTACACCATTCAAGAAAGCAGTCTTGACATCCATTTTGTGTATCTTCCATTTCATCACTGCAGCCAGAGCAAGTACTGATCTGATGGAAGTGTATCTGGATACAGATGCAAAGGTTTCTTCATAATCTGTTCCTTCTTTTTGTGAGAAGCCACAAGCCATGAATCTTTCTTTATATTTCTCTATGTTGCCATCTGCAGCATGCTTGATCTTGTAGATCCATTTGGAAGTTACATTAGACTTCCCTTCTAGTCTTGGGACAACATCCCAAACATCATTCTTCATGATCGATTGATACTCTTTGATAATAGCATCCTTCCATTCTTTCCTTTTTTCCGCTTCTTCATAGTTGGAAGGTTCTTTATCAATCAAATCACATAATAAAGCTACATACTCGGAGCAGGACCTAGTCATGTTTCTTTCTCTGTGATTCTCTTTTGGAGCCCCATATCTTTTTGCACCTTGGATATATTCTTGTACCCAAGAAAGTTTCCTCTTATGAGGATTCTTCTCCTGAGGTGGATCTACAGGTTCTTGAGGTTCTTCAAATTCTCGATCTTCTTCTTGATTTTCTTCATTCATGGTTGTGTCATTAATTCTGGGTGCTTCTGTTTCTTCATGTTCTTCAGCAAGTCTCTTTCTGGATTTATTGTAAGCTAAGTCTTCATCAAATGTTACGTCTTTGGTGATGTGAATATTCTTGAATCCTGGGAAGTATATTCTGTAATCCTTAGAGCTTCCAGAGTATCCCACAAATTTACCCTTCTTTCCTGAAGGATATAACTTTGTCCTCTTTTCTTTTGGACTGTGTATGTACACTGGACAGCCAAATATTCTGGGATGGATGACTTTTGGTTTCTTGGCAAAAAAGACTTCTTCAGGTGTCTTGTTCTTGAGTACTCTATGTGGAGTACATTTATGTACATACACCGCTGTTCTGGCAACTTATTCCCATAGATGCATTGGAAGATCTTGATCATGAAGCATTGCTCTTGTAGATTCCATGATAGTTCTATTCTTCCTTTCTGCAACCCCATTATATTGTGGATTATATGGAGTGGATAACTCCCTCTTAATCCCTGAATCTTTGCATAACTCTTTGAATTCATTTGATGTGAATTCTCCCCTATTATCTGATCAGAAGGTCTTGATCTTCTTTTCTGTGTGGTTCTTGATCAAGGCTTTGAATTCCTTGAATTTGCTGAAAAATTCATCTTTGTTCTTCATAAAGTATATCCATGTCTTTCTAGAGAAATAATCAATAAAACAAACATAGTATACATACCCTGTTAAAGAACTGGATGACATTTGACCACATACATCGAAGTGAATGATTTCCAAAATTCCTTTTGCTTTGCTTTTAGTACTTGGAAATGTCTTCTTTGTGTTCTTTCCTTTCGCATATCCTTTGCATACTCCTTCATGTTTTGACTATGTTTCTGGATGTCCTTCAATAGCTTTGCTTGCAAGTGGTAGTGCTCTGTACTACACATGTGCAAGCCTTCTATGCCAAAGTTCATTTGGCTCAACTATGTCATGGACCAAATCTTGTTTTGGATGACCCTTCAATTTGTATAATCCTTCTTCTTGTTCTCCTATTACTATTGCATCGTCAATAGTCTTTCCTCTTGGCCACATGAGGACTTGACCATCTACAAATGCAACCCTCATGGATTTCGCATCTTGTGCCAATATGGAGAGAAGATTATTCTTTAGTTGTGGTACAAATAAGACATCCTTCATTTTCATAGACTTTCCAGAGTCTAGCTTGTAGGAGGATTCACCACTACCTTTTATGGCATATTGTTAGTCATCCCCAAGTTTCACCTTATGGGGTGAATTATGTTTAGATAGTTTTGTTACCACCTAAGTTGTACTTAGTGGTTTTTTATCAAGTGATCCTGGTGAACCGGACAGGGATAACTTCTTCGGACCTCAGAAGACCCGTGGAAGTACTTCTGGGAAGTGCTTGTTGTATCATATCACATGTTCATACCCCATGGGGGAATTGTAATAAATGTTCTAGCATGATAGTGTCTGTAAAAGACTCGGTCTCTTAGACTTCATTTTTCAATCCGATCAGCCCAAGGTGTTTTTTCCCTTGGTTATTATTGGTTGTTGAACAAACGAATGATAATTTCTGAGTTTTTCACTCCATACCTCCAAATTTGGGGTGGTTGGCTTGGCATTTAGGCCTATTGAGGTTATTAGAGTCTATGTGTCAATGTATAGGCATGCTAGACATCTTGTTTGAGTCATATGAACATGTCTAAGTCCCCCTAGGTGTTTTTCAATTTTTCATTTTTTTAATTTTTTCAGTGTTTTTTTTATTAAATTAAATTTTTCCAAAACTTAGGCTATTTTTTAATAGTTTAATTGGAAAATTTGATTTTGTAATAAAAGTCGGCCAAATAATCGGTTTCAGTCATGTAGTTGCTCATTTTCAAGCTAAGAGCACCATGTAAACCCATGGAACCACTTTTTCCTAAGTTTTGAGTGATCTTCCATCACTCAGGTCAGAAAGCCCCAAAAATCAATTATTGATTATTTTAATTAATAAATTGATGAATAATGGAGCAAATCCAAAATCAATAAATCAGTGGATACTCAACCGATTTGACTGAAATCAATCAGATCTAGAGCAGATTGACTGGATCTGACAAATCCTTAACTGAAGGAGGGGATCAAATCATATCCAGAGCTGATATATAGCGGTATTCATGGGGAATTGTGCCCTCTCTCTCTCTTCTCCACACGTGTGGACTCTCCTGGATGCTCTATGGGCCGATGTGTCGGTGTATGGGTTTATGTGTCAGCTCAATCAGGCCCTCGGTTGACAAGTAGGCTCAGTGTAGCTTTAGTTATGCATTGATGGACTCTCCATCAATTGATTTCACTTGATTCCATGAGGAATTGTGCCCCCCCTAGGCTAGATGGCCTGCAAATTGTATATATCCAGGCATAGCCTCCTCTTCCAAGCCAGTTAGAACTGGGAAGGAGGTGTTGTTGCTATTGTAACTCTATAATTCTACATTTGAAATAAAGAAAATCTTTGGAGGCAATACGGTGTGGTGACATTACATGTGTGGATGATTATTGCCATTGTTTTACTGAGGTAACCTGTATATGTGGTCATTTTTTGCTAATGTCTTGTAGATCTGTGGTTAAGATTGGTAATTAGATTATTAAAATCTTGATAGGAAAGGTGTTGTTTAATAGGTTTATTGACTGTCAATCTCCTTTGATGCATGTTTAGATATCTAGATTTAGCATGTCCTATAAGCTGATATGCATGTTATCTTGGATCTCTTTGTATGTACTAATCAGATCTCAAAAGTTTCTTGGCAAGTTCTTTGATTTCAGCTGAGTTGTAGGTTGACAATTTGGAGAGGATACTGATCTATTTTGTTTCTTCATTCTTTTCAAAACCTTCCAAAAGGAATAGTCCCTCGACATTCCACCTGAAAGCTCCACTGGGGATCTTCAAGGAAAACAACACTTTTCTCCTCTTCTTCCTCCCTCAAAAATCAACACTTTACCTTGTTACTTTTTCATTTCATAGATGTGATTTCATTTGGATCTGTTTCATAAAATTAAAATATACATAGATCTAATATTTCATAGCTCATATCCTAGATCTTGCACCTAAAAAAGTTTCATAAGCATCCTAGATCTAGTTGTAGGGAAATCGTCCTTCTTGCATGAATTTTAGAGAAAACTTGTAGATCACATGCATTAGATTTCTATTCACTGTTATAAATTTAATATTCTGCAATATCAGTTCACTTTAATTGGATGCACAAACAGCAAGCCAATATCCCAAGGAAATTTTTCTTTCCTTGGTTCCTTTTTCACAAGTTTAGCTAGTTTAACCGCATTATTTTTTGAGATAAAGTAGGCTGATCCAAAGGTACTCTTAATTTATTTTGGGAATATGTTATTATAACTTTATCACTTTGCTTTAGCAGGTCTGACAGAAAGGAAAGGAAGCTGCTTTCCAAAGTGGTCTCAGGAGCATTCAAATCCCCCCAAGGGTCTCCCTTTTCACTAAAAAATCTTAATTTCTTTTTGCAAAATTGTAAAAAAGCTTGGTTTCAACCTGTATAAGGACCAAGAAAGTTCTGATTTATCATTTCTATGATATTGTAACCTCTGTAATAAAATCATCTTTGGAATAGGCTCTTTCGAGCCCATTCCCCATCCCCCCTGGGGGGGTTTGTGTCGGTGCCTTTTTCGTCGATTTCTGTTCATTTATTTTTTACTAGAATTGATCTAATCTATAGGGTAGTATACTTTATTTCATTATTAATATCATACTCCATATCTTACATTTCAAAGCAATCATAATACTTACCCCACGATTTCCTGATTGACCCGAAAGGGGAAAGAGATTCATGGTAGGATTAATTAAGAAACTCGAACTGTGTATATGTTTTCTTTTTTATACCATTTGTTTATCCAAAAATTTAAAATTAACCCCTCCTCAATTATCCTATTGAGATCCACTTGGATTGAAAGAGGTTCTTGGAGGCTTTTCTTTTAAACAAGAACATCCAGTTTAAAACTTATTAAAAATTACAAGATTCCAGTGTGTATGATCTGCACTTGGCTGCGGTTCATCCGATCAGTCAAGATGTATCAAAAGCACCTGGGTGACTAGTATAATTAGGACTCACTCTTCCCAATTGACAAACCATCGGGTGAAAATCCAACACCTAGATCAGACCTCTACGGTGGAAAAATACCCAAAGGAAGCGGGAACCTACTG
>LPNX010455291.1:150898-186699 GCA_001517045.1 Pseudotsuga menziesii | reverse complement strand
ATATTCAAACTCCTAAATAACTGATTCAGTTTAACATCACCACACTAAGAAATCATCCTTAGTAATTTAATAGGGTCTACCCCCCTTGGCTCCGTTAGGATCTGAGCCTAAACGGAGGAGTCAAGAACAAGGTGACAGCCTTGACTCGATTCCCCCAAGGACACACCGAGTCACTTGAATATTTCTACCACATGATCCAGGTGTGTGAAAGGCGGCAACAAGTTTCTCAAAGGATTCCTTGAATCCTGTCATGTGTTTGGAAGCCTCGCTATCAATAATCCAATCATTGCTTCCATGTGTGACAGTTCATGTGAGAGTGACGATCAGAACATATTCTTCATCACTTGAAGAGCCTTCACTTCCTTGTTTTACTCTCTTTCTGGTAGGATCATCATCCTCTGTAGTGTGAGCATGATGTCTTCTTTTGGAGTTCTTATTCTTCTTAGATCCACTCTTATTCATGGGACAATTTCTAGCAAAGTGTCCTCTTTCATCACATGTATAGCATTTGAGTTTGGATGGATCCCTTTTCATAAAATTATCTTTCTGATGAGAATGCTTACCTTGATGATGATGATTTTCTCTTCTGCCTTTCTTGGAGTGTAACATGAGAGATTCATATTCACTTCCCATATTTTCTTCTCAAGATGCTATTCAAGCTTCTTCTTATGAGCATTCTTCCCATAGTCTACTGAACTTGATTAGCTTCTTCCTAGCACAGATTCCTTGGATGAAAGAATCCCATGACCTAGGGAGACCATTCAAGGTTGTCATCACAATTTATGCATTATCCACTTCTTCATCTACTGCTTCAAGTTGTTCTTTGATCTGGGAGACCCTTGTAAAGTATGATTGGATGGTCTTCTCATTTTGGATCTTTACATTCTTCAACTGGTTCCTTAGAGTCATCTTTCAATTTATTTTCTTCCCTTAAAACAGTTTGTTTAGGGCATCAAACATAGCTTTAGGTGTCTTGAGGGAGGACACATGTGGTATGAGGTGATCCTTGATTGAATCAGCAATAATCCTCTTAGCCATAACCAACCTCTTCTTATGTAAGGCCTTAGCATCATCTTCCCCTGGAACTGGAACCTCCTCATTGATGTAGGATTCCAACTCATTTTCTTCCAAGACCAGGGAGATCCTATACTTCTAGGCTCAAAAGTTATCATCTCCCTCAATATTTTCATCAAGCTTGGTATGATCAGACATCTTAACAGAGAACCTCAAATGGAAATACAAAATATTTATATCTTACAAGGTCAAGATGTCGGATTGGATTTGGAGCTGAATTTCTACAGTGCTGGTTCAGGAGCAGATTAGGGTTTGACTTTCTCGGAGTTATGTCCAACCAAATGCTTTGATCTTGATCTCTAAACTTTGATTTTGAGGAGGAGATCAATCCAGGCCTTGGCTCACTCAAAAATTCCACTTCTATGGAAAGCCCTAATTTTCAGCAACGGTGTCAGGTCCAAAACTGAAGAAGCTCAGAATGAGATTCTTCTTCAACAAAAATATGTGCCCTAGAGAGGAGAGTCATCCCAACCTTCTTTTTCTGAAAATATGTGGACAAATATCCAAAAATTAGGAAGCCCTAGTTTCTGCAACTGCATAGTGTCCTCTTCTCAGGTTAGCTCTGATACCATGTTAGATTTTTAACATTTAAGCTAGAATTATATTAGGATCTTTGACTGAGAGAATAACAAGAACAACAATCAAACACAAGAGACAATGAACACAATTTTTTTCCTTGGGGAAACCATAAATGGAGAAAACCATGCAACTTCCTCAGAGATAGAATCAGCACCAAAGTAAAACCCCAAAATATTAAGATGATCTCCCGACAGTAGTAGCCTCTTTCTTTCTAGCCCCAACAACTTCTTCTCCCTCAGTTATGTGCTACAACTAAGTGTGTGATAAATAGAGAGGCTCACTCTCTATTTATACTAATTCCCGACTTGACAATAACTCACTAGGGTTGACTTCACTAGGTGACTCTAAAAACACTAGGGCCCTGCAACTATGGGGAATTTAACACTTGATCAATAGGAGGGTTACCCACAATGACTTGACATGACTTGTTTACATTATAGAAACTCTCAATCGGAACATTGGGGCATGACATGACTCAATTACATTACAAACACTTCTTGGAATAAACATCGGGGTACAATACATAAGATATACAAGTGAATGCATTCTGGAGTTATAATTACATCAACATAGGTTTCCACGTTACATGGATGACTGTGTTTAATGGTGAATGTTTATTTCAATGTTGAATGTCTACTTACAATGTATTGATACAAGTTACTATTGAATGTATGTCGCAATATATTTACTAAATGGATGAACGTTAAGGAATTATTGGCATGTTATGTATGACTTCATGGTTAAAGATGCTACATTAAGTTATTAGTTGTGCACTGTCTATCATGT
Organism: Pseudotsuga menziesii; assembly: GCA_001517045.1. Classification (NCBI taxonomy): domain Eukaryota; kingdom Viridiplantae; phylum Streptophyta; class Pinopsida; order Pinales; family Pinaceae; genus Pseudotsuga; species Pseudotsuga menziesii. Next base: position 184,260 of record LPNX010455291.1, on the reverse strand, counting down.
ATAAGGAACAGTTGCACCACACTATTGCGCTAGTTGTTAGTGGTTAAGAACGAGACTATGTCACACGTAGTTTGCGGTACACAGTTGCACTTTAGTCACAGAGTAAAATACTCCATCCCATAATCTTTGTCGAGTTCCTTGGTCACATGCCAAAGGACTATAATCCATTTCTAACTATGGAAACATGGTTTTGGTAGTTACACATTAATATATCTTAGGTGAGACTATGCCTGCTTCGTGGGTGTTCTCGAATGAGCTTGCTCTGTCGGGCCAATGTATTTGATGTTTTGTTGGTATTGTGTTGTTGTTGAACCATGAGTCGAGACCAAAAGGTATATTAGACCAACATATAAGAATGTTGAGAAATAAAGGGGATTTGAGAATACCCCTTCCATACAGGCAAAGACCTCCCCAGAAGAAGGAGGGTATGTGTACCTAGATTCCACGGGTAATCGTTCAAAACGTGATATATGGTTGATTGAATCAGGTGCATCATGTCATATAACCCCTCATAGATAGTGGTTCTATGAATATGAAATGTACAATGGAGGAGATGTGTACTTGTGAGATGATTCACTCGCCAATATCATTGGACGTGGTAGAGTCAAGCTAAAAGTGAAGGATGGAAGAATTAGAACTCTACCTGGAGTGCTACACATTCCAAATCTAGCAAGAAACTTGATATCTATTGGAAAGATAGATGTTGTAGGTGTAAATAATGTGTGCGGATATGGTGGTTGAAAAATGGTTCAAGGATTAATGGTATTGATGAGGGGATTTCGGTATGGAAATCTGTACAAACTATTGGGAAAAAGCATTATTGATGAATGTAATAGTTTTGTTGTGCTTGAGGAAGGAGGAAAAGATGACAAAACCCTAACTGCATCAGGAAGAAACACAATGCCATGGCATCAAATATTGGGGAATATCATAAAAAAGGGACTTTGAGCATTACAAGGTAAAGGTATGGTTGAAGGTATGGCTGATTGCACTCTAGATTTTGATTTTTGTGAATATTGCATATATGGAAAACAAAATCAAGTAATATTTGCATCTGGTGCTACAAGAACAAAGGGAATTCTAGAATCAATACATAGTGATGTGTTTGGACCTGTTCATGTTCCATCACTTGGAAAATATGTGTATTATGTTTCATTTATAGATGATTTATCAAGGAACACATGGATCTATTTACTTTGAAAAAAATATGAAGTATTCACCAATTTTAAAGAATTTAAGGATCTTGTAGAAAATCAATCGAAAAAGAAAATAAAGTTGTTGAGGACAGATAATGGTGGAGAGTTCTATGGGAATGAATTCGAGGACTTATGTAAGAAGTGTGGTATAGCAAGGAAAAAGACTAATCCATACATAATTCAACAAAATGGAGTTGTTCAGAGGATGAGTAGGACGTTGATGGAAAAGGAAAGGAGCATAAGAAGTGCTGAGATAGGACAAGAATTCTGGGTAGAAGCAGTGGATACATCTTGTTATGTGGTAATTGATAAAAATATACAAGACGTATGGACTGGTAAGAAACACTCTATTAAGAATCTAAAAGTTTTAGGTTGTGATGCTTATGTACATGTTCGAAAAGGAGAAAAAGAGAAAGTTGGATAACATAGATTAGAAGTGTATATTTATTGGCTATAAAGATGGTATGAAAGGTTATTATCTTTGTAATCCTATAACTAAGAATATTTTTTACATTCAAGATGTTTTGTTTCGAGAGGTGAAATAAATCCACATAAAGGAAGTGAATCCAATGGAAAAGGAACCAGAGAAAATAGAGTTTGAGTTAAAAGGTGAAGAATATGACTCAACAAAAGAAGATGAATTAGAAGAAGACGAAACTCATATGCTAGTTTTGAGGAGATCATCTCGAGAAAAAAGGAAACTACAAAGGTTTTCTCCTCCTATTTTTTTCTCTCATTTTTCTATGTCTATTACTGATGACAATCCTATAAATATTAAGGAAGCTGTTGATTCAGAGGATAGTGAACTTTGGAAAAATACCCATGGTTGAACAAATGGATTCCTTGGAAAGAAATGAATCTTGGAATCTAGTCCAGATACCACCCTGAAGAAAATACGTTGGGAGAAAATGGCTATTTAAAAATAAGTTGAATGCAGAAGGTAAAGTAGAGAAGTAAAAATATCACTTGGTAGCAAAGGGATATTCTCAGGTAGAGGGAATTGATTTTGGTGAAATATTTTCTCCAGTTGCAAAATTAACTTCTATTAGATTTCTTCTTTCTATTGTTATTTCTTTTGATCTTGAAGTAGAGAAGATGGATGTGAGGATAGTTTTCTTACATGGGGGTCTGGAAGAAGAAATCTACACGAAACAACCAGAAGGGTTCATAGTAAAGGGAAAAAATGAGTTGGTATGTAAACTAAAGAATACCCTTTATGTTCTAAAGCAATATCCAAGGATGTGGTACCAAAAGTTTGACAGATACTTACTTGGATTGGGGTTTGTGAGAAGCAAAGCTTATCACTGTGTATATTCCAAAAAGGTTGGTGATCACTTTATTAACATAGTATTGTACGTTGATGACATGTTGCTGACTGCAAACAATAAAGATGTTATAAAGGAGGTGAAGTCTCAATAGTCCTCCAAATTTGATAAAAAATATCTCGGTGATGCAAAATTCATTCTGGGAATGGAGATAAGAAGAGATCGTGCAAACAAGATGATTAGTTTAAATCAAAGAAAATATGTTGAGACAATACTATAGATATTTAACATGCAAGAATGTAAGCCGGTCAAAGTTCCTATTCATGTAGGTGTTGTTGCCGCCTTTCACACACCTGGGTCACGTGGCAGAAATCTTCAAGCCACTCGGTATGTCCTTCGAGGCAAGTCTTGAGTCAAGGTTGTCACCTTGTTCTTGACTCCTCCGTTTAGGCTCAAGTCCTAACAAAGCCAAGGGGGGTAGACCCTATTAAGTTATTGTTGAGTCCTGGAAAATCGCAGGCAAAAACAGTAAGGGATTCTCCCTAGTTAACGTTCCCAACTAGCCCATGACTGTTTGGTGTAGGGAATCCATCCAGTTTGTGGTCCAGCTACCGTAGGTCAAGTAACAAAAATAAAAAGGTTTTACCGGTTGCGGCCCAGTCCACTGTATATATTTTTGTATTTTTTAGTTTTAAGTATGACATGCAAATGCCTATCTAAAATGCAGATTGATTGAGAATGCAAGGAGTGTTCACAATGTGATGCGCAGGTTCTTACCTCTCGTCTTAGGCTCTCTTCCATCTAAATCACACACACAACAAGAAATTAAACTAACTACCTAACCTATCCCTAGGGAGCAATATTCTCACTTATTAATGAGTAATGTATTTTGTGCATGCATTATAAAAAAGAAATCACAGATAGCCGATACTTTTTTCAAACACATGAACATTTAAAGATATTTGAACAACTAGATAGCCAATAGTCTATGAACAACATTCATTACTCATAGTGGAAATTTTCATAAAACAAACTAGAGATCATTAATACAATGACATAGGTTCAAAGAGTTAGAATTATCTCACAGTTAATGGACACAAAGCTGAAAACAAAATAGTTCCTCTTCAACAAATCCATAGCATAACATTTGAACATTCCACCAAGCTTTCTCCAACAGGAAAACTATAATTATTTATTGCAAAAGGAAATAGTTCTTCTTACAATATGTCTTCCAATCTAACTGGGAGAAAGTCCCCTTCTTGTTTAGATTCTCTATATTTATACAAAAGAACAAAATTGTTGGGCTGCCCATGAAATGACTCTTGGGCTTCCCCAACTCTTCACCTCCCACATTTTTCTTTCATTAAGTGTTTATAAAAATTACAACATATTACAATAAAATGAATAAAATGCTCATGAGGAGGGTCCCGCTTGACTATTCAAAAATTTCTTCCATGCTGAAGCCTTTGAGGCAATACTTTCGAATTCAGAAGGTTCTAGGAAACAAATATTTATTTTGAATTTAGCAGCCTGATTTTTTATGACCTCTATTCTGGCTGCGCTCAAGAAAAGTTGGTCTTCTAAAAACTGCACACTAACCATGGAATGATCTACTTCATTCCTCAGGGTCTGCTCATCTAAAGCTTTAATGTGTTGTATCCTTTGTTCATCTCCTTGATATATTCTTTGCAAAATCTCCAAAAACAGGCTGTGGTATAGAAAGGTATCCATTCTCTGTTCAGCCTCAACTTGGCAGCAATTAAAAGTGATCAAAAGTATTCTGAAGAATTCTGCACAAGACCCCTTTGTCTTCTTGATAGCCTTCTTGAATTCCTCAGCTGTGTTTATGGCAAACTCAAGTAAATCATTGTCTTGCCTTAGGGCTTGTTGATCTTTTGATGGTAGATCTATAGGGGTTTCTTCATTCATTTCTAATCTCGCCATCCTTCCTGTCAGGACCTCTAAGATGTCCTCCAATATGTCAACAAAATATGAAGAGGTTTCCAAAATATCTTCTAGTCGATTGTCCACCTACAAGACCTTGCACCTCTCTTCCTCTATGGCCACTTTCAGCTGGTGCATCTTGCTTCTCTGTGCCAGAATGTGCTCGTTGAATAGCTAAAGAATGACCAGATGTTCCTTGGCATTTTCTAGCACTGCTGTCAATGAGGTAATATGTTCTTTAAGTTCTACATTCTGCCCATGAGATTGCCTCTTAGATCCCTCCAAGGTAGCTTTCTGTAGCTCCAACTCCCCTATCCTCCCTAGCAGCTGCTCCTTCTCTGCCCTCAACCCTTGGCATTCTTGCTGCACTTTCTCCAGAATTTATTGGCGAGCCTCCATAGATCTCTTCTCTACTTGGAGGGACTGGAGCTCATCTTTTGAAGACTTTATTTCTCGTTTTATGTCTTCAAACTTTCTTTTCAACCTATTATTTTCATCTCTTTCTCTTCGTAGGGTATCTTTGAGCTGGGAAGATGACTTCTTTGACTATTCAAGATCATTCATTATTCGAACTACATTGTCCTCGAAAGCATGGATCAATGCAGCCCTTGCTCTGATAGTGAACCTAGGGTCCTTTTCTATCCCATATACTACAGTTGTATCATTTATCATTTTACCAGACTGCCCCCCAATTTTGACCTTTCTCTCGGTCCTCTTTACCATCCTTAACCTTTCCTTATCATAAAAGATAGTGTTGAAATCTGGTACCTGCTCCCCTTTCTTCTACTCAAGAGGGATTAGCCTAAGGGTGGGGACCATAGCCTATCCTGGTGTGCTACCTCAAGATCTTGAATATTAGGATTCCCCATGTCCTGAGCTTGACTGTCTGTTGTATTGGAAGTTGATTTCTCTATTACTGTCTCTGTCAACTTTAGCTTTTCTGCTTCCTGCTTCTTCAGCTCCTCATCCATCTTTCTTTTCTTTTCCTCTTCCTCGCTCTTGGAAGCTTCTTCTAACTTTATAGCTGCTTCTTGTGCAGCTCTTCTCTTTTCCTCCTCCTCTCCTTTGAGCCATCTTTCAGCCTCTTGTACTAGTCTCCTAGCATCTTCATTTGTTTTTCTAGTTTCTTCCGCCTCTGCCTTTGCTTGCTCATCCTGTCCTTTTCTGCCTTTGGTGGTAATTTTCTTCTTAAACCTTCTTCTTAAGGTTGTTATATTTTGTGCACTGCAGAAAATGGATTCCTCTTTGTCCCAGTGGCTGGTGTATTCAAAATGTACATTCACCTCTTTGCAATGCTACGCCAGCTAATTCCGGGAATCGTTCCTGTGGAAACGCATTTCCCCAAAATGGAATTTCCCCAACTCTTCCATGAATTCGTTAGCTTTCTTCACCCTAGTAAACTTGTAGCTTCCCAACCTGAATGGAAAAGGAGGGTAAGCTACTTTCTTATGTTCAAACAAAAAGCTCTCAATGCCATCTAAAAGGACTTGTTGAGCTACCTCTTTGTGGACTACATAGTCAGTGGCATACTTAGGCAATAGTGAGGGTGCTTTGGAGCATCCAAACATTCTGAAATATAATCCATCCCTAGTTAAGTAATAGTATGTGTATTCTTAAATCACCTGCAATTCCTCCTTCTACATGTAGTTGCACTCTTTCAAGAAAATCAGGGTATACAATGGCATAATGAAGTTCTCACACATTTCCCTATAGTGACTATGGTATTTGTGGGTGCACAGTGGCTTGTATGCTAAGTAGACTGGTGTTTTTTCTCAGTCCCAGATACACCTCAGATTGGGGAAGGGTTGGTTGCACAGTATGCAATCTATCAGTATAGAGCTCATGTAGAACTCTGATCTCTTTTGGGACACCCCTCCTAATGCTGAATCAATTTAGGCTGAGAGGCTATTGGACACAATGTTTCCCCAGTTGAACACTGTCCCTTGTGTTGCAATGTAGAAAATGATAGGGATCCACTCCAATTTGAAGCTTTTACCGTGGTCCCTCCGGAAAATCCTGTTCAGCATCAGGGAAATGAACCTGTAAGGGGTTCTTAGATTTGCAGTGTCATATTCCCTGGTCGGCCTAGTTCTAAAATTCTTGCCAGGAATGAGCATCCTCTTTAGTGTCTCGACTAGGTCCATCTTAATTTCCCTCAGCCAATCCTCATTCAAGTACACCTATGCTTCTAGTAAGTGATAGGCTAGTGCTACATACCCAGGGCTATAAGCAGCATAACCCTGTTTATCAACATTTTCCAAAATCATGGTGATTACATATGCCCTGGGCATGATCCACCCAATCACCTCTGACCATGGAAAGAGCTCAGGTCTAGTATCAATTTTCATCAATGAAGATCTCTCTATATTGGCATAGATGTTTTCTTGTTCAAAACCTATGTCAGGTACTTCTCAGCACATTATTAATCCGTAAATCCCCCCCCATTGATATTCAGGTTCCACACCAACTATGCATTTGTTGTCCTCGTAGGTGTATTTGACCTTGGTAACGATTTCGACTTTGGGTTCCTCTTCTACTATGGGAGCCTTCTTCTTCTGACATTTAGACATCTTGGACTCTGAGGAATTTCCTATCATATACAGAAATCTCTTTTAGGTTCTGTTGGGTCATTTCCAGATAACATTGAAAATGGAGAGAAACTATATAAGCATTTTACCTCGTCTATGCTAAACATGAGTACAGCTATGAAAAATAAGCAAACAATGTTCAAAAACCAAATTCTTCTACCCAAAAACTAAAACCAACTTACAACCAACAATTGTAGAATTAACCTAGAAAACATGGCCTTTCTAAAAACGACGAAAATCCTCTTCCTAATGTTGAATAGAAAACAGTCTCAAAAACCTCCTCTTGGCGCTGTGGATTACAACATTACATGGAAAAATATGGTGCCTAATCCCAAGTGAGGACGCTGCAAGTGGTAGCGCACTAGAAGATAAGGGGAAGCTACTTGCTATAAAAATGGTCACTTCACGGTCTGACTAGGTAATGCATTTGGAACCTAAAAAGGGACGGGGTTCATACTCGAGCTTGAACAGTCTCATCCTAAGCGGGAAGTAAAAGCAACAGCACAGACCTGGCTCACAAAGATTAGGGCGATCGAACTGTGGAACCAGACTCACGGCATCTTTGAAGAAAACCATGAAATGCCCTCCCCGAACTGCCAAACACAGACTGGGGGAAACTGGTGCAGACAACGTAACGACCATCTACACTGGTTTCCCCAGCAGTCGAGTGTGGTTTGCAAACCCCCAACAGCTGCAAAATTTATCATTGCAAAACTAAGAAACCTCCCACTGGCCAAGCATACCATCTATATAGAAAATAAAAACATGCCAAGATGGGAAAACCTAGGAAACCACTAACCACGAAGACAACAAAAGTAGTTTGACCAATCAAACAGAACAGTAAAATGGGCATAAGGACCTACCTGTCACTGTGTTGGGTGACGGGTGGAGGAAAATTGGTAAACTTCCACTATGGAGCCACCTAGGAGCGAAGGTACCGACAACGAAAACCTTCTTCTGCTCGAGCAAAAAAGACAACATGGAGAAATTGCCAAAATACAATAAAATAATAAACCCCCAAACCCAACATATATATGTCATGTTCAACATGCAATCGGTGGGAAAAAAAGATCATTGGGAGACGGAAAAGCTATGGGATCAATGATCATGTTACTATCTCCTTCGCAATGGTGAATGAAGAAAACGTCGGAATGTCTGCAATGGCGTTGGTGGGAGAAATAAATCAACACTTGCATCAGAGTTTGCGAGACTAGGGCTTTGGGTCAAAAGATGATTAGAGAGTCGCAACAGTGAACTCGTAAAAGAAACGAGTTCCATAGACCAGCAAAACGGAGTAAGAATAAACATGTCTCAAGCGAAAACATCGATCAATTGGATAAATCAAACTATCGGAATCCTAGTGCTTTCTAGAGCCGCAACGACGAAAGTTGAAAAAAACCAAGGACTGGCGAGACAAAAAGGCGGGGATCAGAAAAGGATGAAAAAACTCTCAAAAAACTTCGTAGTACCTTCTCCGTAAAGGTGGAAGACGTATAGACAAAGGTTCCTATGGGATCTCAAAACAGATGCCTCGGAGACCAAATCCAATTAACTTGGACCTGATGTCCTGTTCTTTTCCGCAACGACGAACGCGCAGATGACTAGACTCCCGACTCAAAATTCCAAAACACTTCCGATGGTGAGGAAAAATTAATTCGAACATTAAAACATTGCCCGCATAAAAGTAATCTTTATTCAAACATCAAGCAAAACCCAAAAACTAAGCAAAAACAAATTAAAGGAGGGTCCCAAAATGTTTTGAATTTTGGGAAAAATGTTGCAGCTGCAACAATTGGTGACTACCTGGTGAACCCCAGATTTCTGAATCAACTTCCTCCCAGTAAAAGACTGTTTAATCATCAAGCTCATAAGTTTGAATTCTTCTATATTCTTGTATTCCTAAGATGGTAAACACATGCATTTAAATCATTGATGTCAGACCATTGCTTGGGAAGGGAAACGCAAAATATTTAAAGTCCAGATAACTCTTTTGAGGCTTTAGTAGGTGATTTTTATTTTACCTCTATCTTTGGGTAGTTTCTAGCTTGGACACCACAGGATCGTAACATATGGCAAACATAACTATTCATTTGTTCCTCATTCCCATGCCACTTGCACTTTTGTGCCCTTTTGAACTTTTGTTCTTATGAGTCCTCCATCTGCTTCTTTTTCTGAATTTTTATTCAGGCTCTTCCATCCATAGTGTCCTTTTGTGTGAGAGATGTATTTACTTTTGAGCTCATGGACAGAGAAGAAATTTTAGCATATTGATATTCATGTTTCTGATACTTTGCTTTGATATGCATTGCTTCTTTTAGGATTTTTGACTCTTAACAGCTTTAGGATTTGAAATCATGGCATGGGATCATTTATATATAAGAAACCGTTTACCTTGCTTCCTTTCCGTGGGTCTTTTTCTATCACTCCCTAGGACATCTTAGATGTGAAATGGATGGAGCCTCGAAATAGTATTCCAGACCTATTAATTCTGAGTTATTTTCAGGGGTTAAGCAAGACTTCAATGAGTGCATAGACATTTAGGAAAACTACCTACTAGAAGAAATTCTATCATTTCAAAATGAATGCACAGCCTTATCCCAAAGATTTCAATTAATCAAGAACCCTAATGCTTTCCATGCAACCAAAAGTTTTCCTCTTTTATTCAAAACAAACCAAAATAACCAAAAATAAAAGCAGTAAATCAAAGCAAAACCGCATCAAATTATTTATGTACAAGGTCATTAAATCAAAAGAAAAATAAAATTGTGCCCACCCTTGAAAATCTTTCAACTTATGAGTCAAGGGGCTAGGCTGGATTGCAGACATGAGATACCTAACCATGGTCTAATTCTACTATTTTTGAAATCAAAACTATGTCTACTAATTTACAATCAATTTCATCATCCTGTGAAAGTTGAAGGAGATCAGGCTGAGTGTCAGTCATATTGTTTGATTTTTCTGACGTATGATATCTTAGTTCAAGCTCCATTAGATAATTCCCCAAAATAGAATTAGCAGATTCATTACCTTCTTCCAACTTAGTGATATTGTGTTTCATGTAAGGTTCTCTTAAAATTTTGATCCGACTTGGGATCCCCTTATGGGGCAACCACAAATGTGACCAATCTTAAGCAAAATACCTTTTAACATAACGGACCAGTCACGGTTCAAAATAAGTCCATATCCATCTAGTATGTCAGCCAACACAATATCAATAAATTGACATATCTTGTTATTTGCAGATAAACGAATGAGAACATTCTCCATTTCTCCCACTACTTTGACATTAGTTTTGTCTAGTTGAGTGACTTCCCAAGTAGTAGGTTTTGGCTGTCCATTAATTTGTTTGCAAATTGTGAGTGGCATAACATTCACTGATGATCCAGAATCTACCAAACAATTATGCACCTTATGATTCAGCATTTCCAAAGTCAAAAGGAAAGGTGGGGTTCTAGATTTCTCTCCCCCAATTGATTCAACATCTTCCTCCACAGGTTGGTTTTCGGTGGGTATCTCTTCCTCTGGCTCTTTAGGCTTCTCAGTGTTTTCTTTGTTAACACCCACTTGTTGTTCCATAAGCTTAGCAAGCTTGTTGATTTTCTCCATCTCTTGGCTGAAAATGGTAATTTCGGGTACTTTATCTTCAACATTGTTCATTGGATTTCTCCTGACATTCTCTTGCAACTTTTTAATTTTTGAAATTATTGAATTGTCTTTATTTACCAAACTCATGTTTTTTGTTGTTGTTGGCACATTCTCAGGTTTAAAAATACTTTTTTCTGTATCAAACAATGAGACACAATCCCATAAAAACATGGTATCATTTTCCTATGTTTCTATGGTCTGATTACCTTTTTCCTCTTCATCACTGTCCTCAATCAATTTAGAGTCCAAAAGCTGATTCATTACCAATGTCATCGAATTTGACCATTGAGGACAATTCTTTTCAGAATGGGGTTGTTGGTGAAAAGTGCAGAAATTATCCATCCCTACCTCTGTCAGATTCATTAATGCCGAATTGTGTGGAGGGGTCTTGAGTTGGTTGTTATCTTCCTTTTTTTGTAGTAAGGCTTGTAATATTTTTAAGCTTCCTTTTCTTTCTCCAAATCTTTTATTTTGTTGGAAAGCTTCTGCATCATCTTTAACATCCCCTCAAAATCATATGATTGCTCCTCTTTAGGTTTAGACAGAAACAAGGCTTTTTTTCCGAAATTTTTTCCTGTAGATTGCTCGGGATAATCTTCTATACTTTCCTTTTCAGCCTCTACTCTTTCTGCTTCTTCATAATTCTTTGCTAACGTAGGTTTAACTTGAGATTTTGCAAACATAGTTAAATCAAGACCTAAAGCTAAGGTATAATACTCAATCAAAACTTTATCAGAAGGCTTATCAATTGCATATAAGTTCTTGAGGTAAGTAGAAAATATTTGAGTGAAATTGTGTACCTTCTCAGTCCTTTATTTTTTTAAAGCGTCCAAACCTTTCATTAGTGCTGCATGCATCTTTTGGGATGCATACTTGTTTCTAAAAATCCTTTCAAAGGTATCCCAATCTGGGATAGAGTTTGCAGGAAAACCAAAATACCAGGATGTTGCTACTCCTTTAAGGGTATGTGGGAAAAGTATACAAACAACATCTTCATATTCCCCAGCCCTTAATCCTTCTATTGCCAAATAGAAACTTTGCAAGTGGTCATCTACTACAATGTTCTCATTAGGATCAAACTTAGGAAGCAACTTCTCAAAAGCTTGAGATAAGTCATGCAATGGAGGTGTTAGGTTCAAGAGTGATCTGGCTTTCCAAGCCGGTGGTGGATTTGGTGGGTTAGGCTGGTTTGCATTTACACTTGCCATGAGTCTGGGTGGGGAGTGAGGAGGTGAAGGAATAGGAGTATGAAAAGGAGAACCGTAAGGAGTATCTAGGCGTACTTGATTCGAAGGATGTACAACTTCCTGTAAGGTTGTTTCTACAAGTTCTTCCAAATCTCCAACCAACACTAAGTCTTCTAATATAGGATAGTCTTTCCTTTTATATTCTCTTCAGGGTAAATCAGGGATGATGGGTAATCCTCCAATACTCTTTACATAGGCTCGTGTCTGTCTCCTCCGATCATTTATCACTTGGTTTTCCACAACAAATAGATGTTCCCTATTCTCTTGAGTATTTGGATCAATACACAAACTACTTTAAAAATTATCACTGGTGGGGTTATTTCAATAAAATGGGTTTCCTCGGCCAGCCATGCACTGGAGGCCCTCCTTCTAGTGCCAGAAACTGTTGAGGCCTAGAAAATCGTAGGCAACAACAGCAAGGGATTCTCCCCAGTCAAAATTCCCAACTAGCCCATGATTGTTTGGTGTAGGGAATCCATCTGGTTTGTAGTCCGGTTATCGTAGGTCAAGTAACAAAAATAAAAAGGTTTTACCGGTTGCGGCCCGGTCCACCGTATATATTTTTGTATTTTTTAGTTTTAATTATGACATGCAAATGCCTATCTAAAATGCAGATTGATTGAGAATGCAAGGAGTGTTCACAATGTGATGCGTAGGTTCTTACCTCTTGTCTTAGGCTCTCTTGCATCTAAATCACACACACAGCAAGAAATTAAAACTAACTACCTAACCTATTCCTAGGGAGCAAGATTGTCACTTATTAATGAGTAATGTATTTTGTGCATGCATTATAAAAAAAAATCATAGATAGCCGATAATTCTTTCAAACACATGAACATTTAAAGATATTTGAACAACCAGATAACCAATTGTCTATGAATACCATTCATTACTCATAGTGGAAATTTTCATAAAACAAACCAGAGGTCATTCATACAAGGAAATAGGTTCAAAGAGTTAGAATGATATCACAGTTAATGGACACAAAGCTGAAAATGAAATAGTTCCTCTTCAACAAATCCATAGCATAACATTTGAACATTCCACCAAGATTTCTCCAACAGGCAAACTATAATTATTTATTGCAAAAGGAAATAGTTCTTATTACAATATGTCTTCCAATTTAACTAGGAAAAAGTCCCCTTCTTGTCTAGATTCTCTATATTTATACAAAAGAACAAAACTGTTGGGCTTCCCATGAAATGACTCGTGGGCTTCCCCAACTCTTCACCTCACACATTTTTCTTTCATTAAGTGTTTATAAAATTTACAATATATTACAATAAAATGAATAAAATGCTCATGACGAGGGTCCCGCTTAACTATTCAAAAAGTTCTTCCATGCTGAAGCCTCTGAGGCAATACTTTCGAATTCAGAAGGTTCTAGGAAATGAATATTTATTTCGAATTTAGCAGCCTGATTTCTTATGACTTCTATTCTGGCTACACTCAGGAAAAGTTGGTCTTCTAACAAATACACACTAACCACAGAATGATCTACTTCATTCTCAGGGTCTGCTCGTCTAAATATTTAATGTGTTGTATCCTTTTTTCATCTCCTTGATATCTTCTTTGCAGAATCTCCAAAAACAGGTTGTGGTCTGGAAAGGTATCCATTCTCTCTTCAGCCTCAACCTGGTAGCGATTATAAGTGATCAAAAGTCTTCTAAAGAATTCTGCACAAGCCCCCTTTGTCTTCTTGACAACCTTCCTGAATTCCTCGGCTGTGTTTATTGAAAAGTCCAGTAAATCATGGTCTTGCCTTAGGGCTTGTTGATATTTTGATGGTAGATCTGCAGGGGTTTCTTCATTCACTTCTAATCTCACCATCCTTCATGTCAGGACCTCTAAGATGTCTTGTGATCTGTCAACAAAATATGAAGAGGTTTCCAAAATCTCTTCCAGTCAATTGTCCACCTGCAATACCTTGCACCTCTCTTCCTCTATGGCCACTTGCAGCTGGTGCATCTTGATTCTATGTGCGAGGATGTGCTCCTTGAATGGCTGAAGACTGACCTATTGTTCCTTGGAATCTTCTAGGGTTGTTTTCAATGAGGTAATATGTTCTTTAAGTTCTTCATTCTGCCCATGAGATTGCCTCTCCGATCCCTCCAAGGTAGCCTTCTGCATCTCCAACTCCCCTATCCTGCCTAGCAGCCGCTCCTTTTCTACCCTCAACCCTTGACATTCTTGCTGCACTTTCTCCAGACTTTCTTGGGCAGACTCCATAGATCTCTTCTCCACTTAGAAGGGCTGGAGCTTAGATTTTGAAGAATTTATTTCTTGTTGTATGTCTTCAAAATTTATTTTCAACCTATTATTTTCCTCTCTTTCTCTTCTTAGGGTATCTTTGAGCTGGGAAGAGGACTTCTTTGACTATTCAAGATCAGTCATTATTCGATCTACATTGTCCTCGGAAGCATGGATCAATGTATCCTCCACTCTGATAGTGAACCTGGGGTCCTTGTCTGTCCCATATACTACAGTTGTATCATTTATCACTTTATCGGACTTCCCCCCAGTTTCGAACTTTCTCTCGGTCCTCTTTACTATCCTTTTCCTTTCCCTATCATAAAAGATAGTGTTGAAATCTGGTACCTCCTCCCCTTTCTTCTGCTCAAAAGGGATTAGCCTAAGGGTGGGGACCATAGCTTGTCCTGGTGTGCTGCCAACAGCTACCTGAGGATCTTGAATATCAGGATTCCCCAAGTCCTTAGCCTAACTATCTGTTGTATCGAAAGTTGATTTCTCTGTCACTATCTTTGTCAGCTTTAGCTTTTCTACTTCCTACTTCTTTAGCTCCTCATCCATCTTTCTTTTCTTTTCCTCTTCCTCGCTCTTGGCAGCTTCTTCTGCCTTTCTAGCTACTTCTTTTCGAGCTCTTCTCTTTTCCTCCTCCTCTCCTTTGAGCCAACTTTAGGCCTCTTGTGCTAGTCTCCTAGCATCTTCATTTCTTTTTCTAGTTTCTTCCTCCTCTGCCTTTGCTTGCTCATCCTGTCCTTTTCCGCCTTTGGTGGTGATTTTCTTCTTAAACCTTCTTCTTAAGGCTATTATATTTGGTACACCATAGAAAATGGATTTCTCTCTGTCCTAGTGGCTAGTGTATTCAAAATGTACATTCGCCTCTTTGCAGTGCTCTGCCACCTTATTCCGGAAATCATTCCTGTGGAAACGCATTTCCCCAACTCTTCCATGAATTCGTCAGCTTTCTTTACCCTAGTAAACTTGTAGCTTCCCAACCTGAACGGAAAACAAGGGTAAGCTAATTTCTTATGTTCAAGAAGAAAGATCCCTATGCCATCTAAAAAGACTTATCAAACTGCCTCTTTTTGGACTACATAGCCAGTGGCATACTTAGGCAGTATTGAGGGTGCTCTGGAGCATCCAAAAATTCTAAAATATAATCCATCCTCAGTTAAGGAATAGTCTGCGTATTCTTCAATCACCTACAATTCCTCCTTCGACATGCAATTGCACTCTTTCAAGAAAATTAGGGTATATAATGGCATAATGAAGTGCTCACACACTTCCCTATAGTGACTGTGGTATTTGTGGGCCCATAGTGGCTTGTATACTGAGTATACTGGTGTTCTTTCCTGGTCCTAGATACACCTCAGATTGGGGAAGGGTTGGTTGCACAATATGCAATCTATTAGTATAGAGATCATGTAGAACTCTGATCTCATCTGGGACACCCCTCCTAATGCTAAAGCAATGCAGGCTGAGAGGCTGTTGGACACAATGTTTTCCCAGTTGAACACTATCCCCTATGTTGCAACATAGAAAATGATAGGGACCCACTCCAATTTGAAGCTTTTACCGTGGGCCCTCACGAAAATCCTGTTCAACATCAGGGTAATGAACCTATAAGGGGTTCTTAGATTTGCAGTCTCATATTCCGCGGTTGGCCTAGTTCTAAAATTCTTGCCAGGCATGAGCATCCTCTTCAGTGTCTTCACTAGGTCCATCTTAATTGCCTTCAGCCAGTCCTTAGTCAAGTACACCTGTGCTTCTGGTAAGTGGTAGGCTAGTGCTACATACCGAGGGCTATAAGCAGCATAACCCTATTTATCAGCATTTTCCAAAATCATGGTGGTTACGTCTACCCTAGGAAGAATCCACCCAATCACCTCTAAGCATGGAAAGAGCTCAGGTCTAGTAGCAATTTTCATCAATGAAGATCTCTCTATATTGGCATAGATGGTTTCTTCTTCAAAACCTATGTCAGGTACTTCTCGGTGCATTATTAATCTGCAAATTTCCCCCCATTGATATTCGGGTTCCACACCAACTATGCATTCGGTGTCCTCGTAGGTGTATTTGACCCTGGTAATGATTTCGACTTCGGGTTCCTCTTCTACTACGGGAGCCTTCTTCTTCTGATGTTTAAACATCTTGGACTCTGAGAAATTTCCCTGTCATATACAGAAATCTCTTTTAGGTTCTATTGGGTCATTTCCAGATAACATTCAAAATGGAGAAAAACTGTATAAGCATTTTACCTCGTCTATGCTAAACATGGTGCAACTACAAAAAATAAGCAAACAATGCTCAAAAACCAAATGCTCATGCCCAAAAACTAAAACCAGCTTACCACCAACAATTGCAGAATTAACCTAGAAAACATGGCCTTTCTAAAAATGACGAAAATCCTCTTCCTAATTCTGAATAGAAAACAGTCTCAAAAACCCCCTCTTGGCACTGTGGATTACAACATTATGCGGAAAAATATGGTGCCTAATCCCAAGTGAGGACGCTACAAGTGGTAGCGCACTAGAAGATAAGGGGAAGCTACTTGCTGTAAAAACACTCACTTCATGGTCTGACTTGGTAATGCATTCGGAACCTAAAAGGGGATGGGGCTCATACTTGAGCTTGAACAGTCTCATCCTAAGCAGGAAGTAAAAACAACAATGCATCCCTGGCTCGCGAAGACGAGGGAGACCGAACTGTGGAACTAGACTCACAGCATCTTGGAAGAAAATGATGAAATGCCCTCCCTGGACGGCCATACATAGACTGGGGGAAACTAGTGCGGATAGTGTAACGGTTGTCTGCATCGGTTTCCCTAGCAGTCGAGTGCGGTCCGCAAACCCCCAACGGCCGTGAAAGTTGTCATTGCAAAACTAAGAAACCTCTCACTGAGCAACCATACCATCTATCTAGAAAATAAATACATGTCGAGATGGGAAAACCTAGGAAACCACTAACCATGGAGACAGCAAAAGTAGTTCGACCAATCAAACGGAACAATAAAACAGGCATAAGGGCCTACCTAGCACTGTGCTATGCGACTGGTGGAGGAAAACCGGTAAACTTCCACGGTGGAGCCACCTAGGAGAGAAGGTACTGATAGCGAAAACCTTGGTCTGCTCGACCAAAAATGACAGCACGGAGAAATCACCAAAATACAATAAAATAATAAATCCCCAAACCCAACATATATACATCATGGTCAACATGCAATCGATGGGAAAATAAGATCATCGGGATACGTAAAAGCTATAGGATCGGCGATCATGTTACTATCTCCTCTGCAACGACGAATGAAGAAAACGTCGGAATGCCCGCAATGGCGTTGGCAGGAGAAACAAATCAGCACTCGCATTGGAGTTCGCGAGACCAGGGCTTCGGGTCAAAATATGATTAGAGAGCCGCAACAACGAACCTGTAAAAGAAACGAGTTCTACAGACCAGCAGAATGGAGT
Organism: Pseudotsuga menziesii; assembly: GCA_001517045.1. NCBI lineage: Eukaryota > Viridiplantae > Streptophyta > Pinopsida > Pinales > Pinaceae > Pseudotsuga > Pseudotsuga menziesii. Next base: position 166,667 of record LPNX010455291.1, on the reverse strand, counting down.
AAGAGTAAACATGTCTCAAGCAAAAACATCAATCAATCCGATAAATCTAACTATCGGAATCATAGTGCTTTCTAGAGCCGCAATGACAAAAGTTGAAAAAAACCAAGGACCGACGAGACAAAATTGCGGGGATCAGAAAAGGATGAAACAACTCTCGAAAAAATTCACAGTACCTTCTCTGCAACGATGGAATACCTATAGACAAAGGTTCTGACGGGATCTCAAAACAAACTCCGATAAAGAAGAATTCCTCGGAGACCAAATACACTTAACTTGGACCTGATGTCCTATTCTTTTCTGCAACGACGGATGCGCAAATGACTAGAATCCCGACTCAAAAGTCCAAAACACTTCCGATGGAAAGGCAAAATTAATTCAAACATTAAAACATTGCCCACATAAACGTAATCTTTATTCAAACATAAAGCAAAACCCAAAAATTGAGCAAAAATGAATTAAAGGAGGGTCCCAATTTTTTTTGAATTTTGGGAAAAATATTACAGCTACAACAGTTACTAAGGCTAATTACTTAGTATGGTGATGTTAAACTAAATGAATTACTTAGAAGTTTCAAAATTAACCATAAACAACCATAGATGACAAGATACAAAATGAGCACATGAAAGCACAATGCTGAGACACAATATATATATATATATATATAGAAAGAAAATAACCAGTGCATTAAAATGGATTCAAAATAAAATCAATGTACTTGCATGTGCTTGGAGTGAATGTTTTGCAATTGCCTCTTGGTACATTTTAAGTTAATGTGAAATATGAGTTGATTAAAATTACATGAAGGGGTGGACTCTAGATATACCCGAGAGTACTTGGAGTATGTCCAAAACTAAACCTTCACGGCTACCTGCAAGGAATATGTGGGATGAATAGAGTCTTTAGGGCTATTGTTCGTAATGCACCCGTTAGGGTGTGACAGAGATCGGTGCCCTAAGGTCACTTTTCAGAAGTTCCTACTTCCTTTGGGTATTTTGCGACCGTAATGGTTTGATCTAGGTGTTGGATTTTCACCTGATGGCTTGTCAATTTGGGAGAGTGAATCCCAATTATACTAGTCACTCAAATTCTTTTGATACAGCTTGACTGATTGGATGAATCGCAGCCAAGTGCAAAGCATACACACCAGAGTCTTGTCAATTTTAGTAAATTTTGAGATGGATGTTCTTGTTAAAAAGAAAACCCTCCAGGAACCTCTTTCGGTCCAAGTGGACCTCAATTGGGGAATCAAGGAGGTGTTTATTTTATTATGGTTACTGAAACAAATGATGATATCAAATGAAACATAAAAAGATAATAAAACCACAATTTTCTAATTAGACTACCAAGAACCTTTCTTCACATTTCGGCTGAAAAAGAGGCTCGTGGGGTAAGTATTAAAGTTACTTTGAAACCAATAGAAATGGAATATGGAATTTATTTTAAATCAAATTATACTACCCTACAGATTAGTACTACGCTATATTGAAAAAAGATGAATGAAAAGCAAAAATTGACAAGGACGCAAATCCCCCCAGGGGGGATGGGGAATGGGCTCGAAAGAGCCTATTCAAAATTATTTTTATTACCAGTGGTTACAATATCAGAAAAATAATATGATTCCTCTTGATTCTTCTACAAAATGAAACCAATAGCTTACAAAGTGCAAAAATTAAATATTTTAGTCAAAAAGAGAGACCCTTGGGGGGATTCAGAAGGCCCAAAAGTCACTTTCAAACAGAAGATCCTCCTCTTTTCTGTTATACCTGACAAAAACCAGCAAGCTTATTTGACTGAAATATGCCCAAAATCACTCTGAAAGTACCTTTGGGTCAGCTTACTTTTAACTAAAAAAAACTAAGTTAAAACTAGTTAACAAAGGTAAAAATGGAACCAAGGAAAGCAAGCTTTCCTTGGGATCTTGGATTTCCTTTTAGGTAGCCAATATGATGTGCACTGATTGTTAAATTTATCTTTTATAACAAAAAATAGAAATCTAATGCATGCAAGCTACAAATTCTCTTTAAAATTCCATGCAAAAAGGACGATTTCCCTAAAGCTAGATCTAGAATACTTATGAAACCTTTTAAGAAAAAGATCTAGATTATGGGATTTAAGAAGATATATCTATGTTAAATTTAGCTTACGATGATATATCTAAACAATATCAAATCTATGAACAAAGTAACCAGGTAAAAGAATTGATTTTGAAGGAGGAAGAGGAGGAGAGAAATGTTGGTAGCCTTGAAGATCCACCGTGGAGCTTTCAGGTGGAATGTCAAGGGACTGTGCCTTTGGAAGGTTTTGGAGAGATTGAAGAAGAAAACTAGATCAGCATCCTCTCCAATCTAGGAACCTGCATCTCAGCTGAAATAAAAAAACTTACCGAAATGCTTGTGAGATTCGATTAGTACATACACAGAGATTCAGAATAACATGCGTATAAACTTATAAAACATGCTGAATATAGATCTCTAAACATGCATCAAAGGAAAGAGATGGCCAATAAACTTATTGAAAAGCACCTTTCCTATCAAAATTATACTAAGCTTATTATCAATCTTAGCAATGAATCTATAAGCAATCAGCAAATTATGAACATAGATACAGGTTACCTCAGTAAAAAATGGCAATGATCATCCACACATACAATGGCATAACACCGTCTTTCCTCCAAAGCTTCTCTTTATTTCAAAATGAACAATAACAACAGTACAATAGCAGCAACACCTCAATCCTAGTTCTAACTAGCTTGGAAGAGGTAGCTTGTGCTTTAATTATACAAAAAATAGGAGATCCAACTTAGGGGGGCACAAATCCCAAGGAGATAGATCAAATCAGTTGATGGAGAGTCAATCAATGCCCGATCTATGTCTAACTGAGCCAGATCTGAGTCTCACTGAGTGCAAATGTCAATCGGGGGGCTGATCTGACTGACACCTCAACTTGTTGACTGAAGCATCCAGATGAACCAAAACGTGTGGAGGAGAGAGGGAGGGTGAAATTCCCCATAAAGGATGCTAAATATCAACTCTGGATCTATCCAGATCACCTCCATTAGTGAAGGATTTGTCAAATCTAGTCAATCTGGTTCAGATCTGATTCATTTCAATCAAATCAGCTGAGAATCCACTGATCTATGATTTTGGATTTTCTCCATTATTCATCAATTCATTAATTAAAATAATCAATAATTGATTTTTGGGGCTTTCTGACTTGAGTGATGGAAAATCACTCAAAACTAGGAAATAGTGGGTCCATGGGTTTACATGGTGCTCTTAGCTTGAAAATGAGCACCTACATGACTAAAACTAATTATTTGGCCCACTTTTATTACACAATCAATTTTTCCAATTAAACTATTAAAAAATAGCCTAAGTTTTGGAAAAATTAAATTTTAATTAAGGAACACTGAAGAAACTAAAAAATTGAAAAATTGAAAAAACCTAGGGGGACTTAGACATGTTCATATTACTTGGCCATGATGTCTAGCATGTTTATACATTGACACATAGACTCTAATAACCTCAATAGGCCTAAATGCTAAGCCAACCACCCTAACTTTGGAGTTATGGAGTGAAAAACTAAAAAATTATCAGTCGTTTATTCAACAACCAATAATAACCAAGGGAAAAAACACCCTGGGCTGATCAGATTGACAAATAAAGTCTAAGAGACTGAGTCTTTTACAGACACTATCATGCTAGAACATTTATTGCAATTCCCCCATGGGGTATGAACATGTGATATAGTACAACAAGCACTTCCCAGAAGTACTTCCAAAGGTCTTCTGAGGTCCGAACAAGTTATCCTTGTCCGGTTCACTAGGCTCACTTGATAAAAAACCACTAAGTACAACTTAGGTGGTAACATTCTGGCTCCATCTAGGGACACATTCTCTGACTGATCTTTTGTTCAAAGGAGAGGATGTGAGAACTATGGAATCTCTAGGTCCTCCATAGCAATTAGAGTTTGTCAGTAACATGTATATATAAAAAAAAATTAACTATAAAAGAAAACTAATGTACTTAATTAGTCTATGATGTGCAAAAAGGAATATTTTACAAAATTAATATACAAAGGAAAATTTTCAAAAATGGTACAAAATAACTATAATATAACAATATCTATGATACAAAAACATGATATATAAAATTTAGAAATACATGCAGGGAAAGGTTTAGAAATTGGCCCTGAAACCACCGATGCCAATAAAGGCATCAAACTGTCTCAGTGAAAAACAACTTGAGGAGGAAACCATTCACTGGCAGGCTCAACCTTTCTCCTTCTAGGTCATTTAGATAGAAGGAGTTCATTCTTGCTATTTCATCGATGTTGTACGGTTCCAACCATAAGTTGTCGAGATTTCCATGTTTCCTAGGTTTCTCCCGTCGTCTGTCGTAACGCAAAACTGTGTCACCTACTTGGAAGGATTCTGGCCGGATAGACTTATCAAAGGTTCTCTTGACCTTGTCTGAATTTCTGATACTCTAGTCAAGAGAATTTCTTCTACTCTCATTTAGCTTGATCAACTGGTTTATTCTATTCTGAATGGCCTCTTGATCTGATCTGAAGGTCTGGAGAAGCTGATAAACTGGAAGCTTTAAATGGACTAGTAAGGTGACATTTAGGACATAGACTAGTTCGAAAGGGCTCCTCCCGGTTCAACTTTTCTTGGTGATTTTTTCAGCCCGTAATGCTAATTTGATCTTGCTATCCCAAGCCTTCTTATTGTTACCCACAATTTTTTTGATTATGCTCATTAAGTTCTTGTTACTTGATTTAGCTAGACCATTTCCTTGGGGATAGTAATTGGATTAGTGGGATAGGACAACGCCGTACTCGAAACAGAAAGATGACATCTCGGAGGAAAAAAAAGCACGGGCCATTGTCCGTGATGATTCTAACTGGCACACCGAATCTTGTGATAATCTTATCTTCTAAGAAGTCCATGACTATAGCATTGGTTTCATTCTTGGTGGGTATCGCCTCTACCCACTTGGAAAAATAATCAGTGGTGGTAAGAATCCAAGATAACCATTGCTTGCATTATCTTTGAACTTACCGATGAAATCAAGCCCCCACTGCTGGAAAGGGGCTTGGACTACTATTGTATTTAAAGGCAAGGATTTCATTTGTTGCTTTTCGGTGAATAACTGACACTAGGGGAAAACTCTGACAGCTTTATGCACATCTGAAAATAGGTTCGGCCAATAGTAGCCTGCTCTAAGGATTTTGTGGGTGGTTTTTTTTTATGCAAAATTTCCACCACAAAATCCTGAATGGAACTCAACCATGAGTTTCTTGGACTCAGGTTCATCGACACATCTAAGCATTAAACCATCGGGGTTTCTCCAACCCAAACCATCTTTTGTTAAACAATACTTAGTTTCTTTTAACCTTAATGCTCTTCTTTTGTGGCCAAGTAAGTGATCAGGGCATGTAAGGTTGTGGAGGAAAAATATGATGTCGATGTACCAAGGGTGTTGCTCTAATCTCCGAAGCTCATCTTATACACTTTGTTTTGAATCACTGTTCTGGCAGATTATTCCTAAGGCCTTTTCATTTCCTTGGGTCAACATCTTTGCAAGACCCTGTCCCTTAATTAACTTAGTAGGTTTTATCTCCAAGTCATATTCTTGAATATTTGAAACCCACTTACCCTTGATTCCTATACAATCCTGTTGAGACATGATATCCTTGATAGCTGCATGGGGTACATATCCAATGATTTTGGAGTAACCTATATAAGTTCTGAAATGTTTAAGGGACTTGACAAGAGCATAGGCTTGTTTCTCCATCATGGTATACTTCAACTCTAAATTTTGCAAGGCTCTACTCATAAAGGCTATAGGTTGCTCTTATCCCTCCTTATTCTTTTGAAGCAAAACACCGGCAATGGTGTCTTCTGAGGCAAAGGAAAAAATATGGAATTCCTTGGAATAATCTAGACTAATCAAGACCAGGGACATGGATATGGAATTCTTGATGGACTTGAACGCAACTTTCCCTTCATTCGTCCACTCAAACTTAACATCTTTCATTAATAATTTTTGTAGAGGTTTCATTAATTATGCTAAATTTGGGATGAATCTTCTTATGAAATTGATCTGACCATTAAAAGACTGAAGAGATTTTATATTCTTAGGCAAGGGGACTTTCTTAATGTCTTTGACTCTCTCAGGATCAACCTTGACACCATCCTCAGAAATGATGTGCCCCAACAACTTGCCTTCATCAACTCCAAAGATTGACTTGGCGAGGTTCAAGAAAATACCATATTTCCGACATCTTATAAAAACCTACCTAAGATGACTTATGTGGTCAAATCTTTCCTTTGAAAAAATAGTTAAGTCATCTTGATATATTTCAATTATTTTTCCTTATAAGTTCTTTGAAGGCAAAATCCATGGCTCTTTGGAAGGTGGCACCAACATTCAATAAGCGAAAAGGAATTCTTAGAAATTTATAGGTACCCCAAGGTGTGGTGAATGTAGTCTTATGTTGATCCTCCTTATTTACCAACACTTGGTTATAACCAAAAAATCCATCCAACATGGACATCATTCCTGATCCTGTTACTCTTTGAAGCAATGTTTCCATGTCGGGTAATGGGTAATTATCTTTGAGGCATGATGTATTCAAATTTCTAAAATCTATACATATTCTAATTGACCCATTCTTCTTTCTGAACACAACTAAGTTGGAGCACCAAGATGAATGTCTTGTAGGTGCTATGATCCCTACTGCTAACATATTCTGAAGTTCCTTCTGCACAATGGGGGCTAACTTAGGATTTATTCACCTAAGTTTTTTTCGGAAAGGTTTGACCTCCTTAGCTTCTTCTGTGAGGGGAATAGTGTGTTGAAACACATCCTCCTGATAGGCTTTAAGCTCATCATAACTAAAGTCCAAGACATCTCTATACTCTTTGATTAAGTTGATCAAATTGTTCCTTTCCTTTTCCGAAGTACCCTTTCCAATTTTTATTAACTTGGGATCCTTGTCAGTTCCTATATTTATTTCCATATAATTCCCAGTTTTTATTTCTTCCTTTTGCTTTTTATGATGATCCTGTCGATCGAAAAGATTCTTGAAAGTTATAAGGCTACTCGAGATGTGATTCCTTACATTATCCTTGCACTCCTGATACTCTTTACCCTCTTGCTGATAACTGATCTTGCAACCTTCAAACTCTTGTAGATTGTGGATGAATCTCAAAAGTTGTTCATCATCCTTAAACACCTGCCAGTGATCTATATTATCTGGAACTGAAGGTCTGAAATTAATTTCCATCTCTCCATTCCCACTAATCATTTCATCTGATGGATGGAGGGTGGATGCTGCTAGTGCTAATTTATCTGCTAACCCATTCATTTCCCTATGGATATTTTGAATGTTAAGTGCATTAAACCACTCCATAGTGTCCCATGTGGCATTTATGTACTTTCTCAGTCTGTCATTTTTTGCATTGATACTAATTCTTAATTTGGAGGACAACTAAATCTGAATCACCTTTTATGTTCAACATCTTTATCCCCATATCTTTAGCATTTTCTAACCCTAGGAGCAATGCCTCATACTTGGATACATTGTTTGATGCTTCAAACTCTAACCTAAATGCAAAGTTGTAGACTTTATCTGAAGGAGAGATGATCATGATGCCCACACCTTTTCCAGTTTTGGAATAAGCCTCGTCAAAGTACATTTGCCAAACTTCATTGATATTTTCATTTTTAATGTTTTCCTTAATAGGGGCCATGAAATTTGACAAAATAGCATAGTTTCCAAAGTTATCAGTGAAATGAAAAAATTCATTTCTGGGCTTCTTAGGGTTTTCTACATGTCGTTTCCTTTGCTTTACTCTATGGAGAATCACCCTAGTGTTCTCTGATGGAGGTATAGTACCATATGTCCAATCCATTTGAATGTTCCCACCAAGAGTTGCGGCCCATTTTTTGGATAGCAACATACCCCAATTATCTGGAGCATCTATCACTACCACATCCATCGACATGTTGATATCAGAATACTTAGCCAACTTAACCTGTAAATTTAAGATTATCCCTACCACTTCAACTTCTCTTGCATCCATGGCACAAACATTGTGGTAGGGTCGGGTGACCCTTAGATTTAGCTATTCTGTTACTTTTCTTGTCATGACATTTGATGAAACACCTGAATCTAACATGCAGTTATGAAGGAGAAGGTTATCAACTAAAAGGGAGACATAAAAAGGCAGGTGGTCTTCTCTTCTTGGATCAACACTGTTGAGGACTATAGGCATATCTATAGGTTGAATATGTTCAGCTTCAAATATAGCATTTTTATTAGGAAGAGGATCCTCTTTGACAATATTATGAGCTTTACTTTGACTATCCACTAAGGCTTTCAACAACTTTTCTTTTTGACGAGGGATTTTAAGAAGATCAGTTGCATAAACATGAATCTTAGCACTACTTATCCATTCTCCCATATCAATATTTTATTCAAGGACAATAAGAGGATCTGGGAGGGGAGGAGCGGTTACCTTTGGCTTGTACTGTTTAGACAGTGATGGATTCTCCCTTCTTTGATACACTGCTCCCTTGAATCTAGCCTCCTTCATTTCCTTAATTGCTTCTAGAGAAGGCATTACACCATAAAAGTTGGAAAGGAGATCCTTCTCATAACTGTAATCTATGGCATGCTAACAATGCTGGTTTGATAAAGGATAGGTTCATCCTACCATGTATACCTGATCAGACTTGCCTAATGTTGTTTCCTGATTACTGACCTCGACCATTCCATGTTCTATAACTTGGTTTTCTATATAGCAAGTACTTTCTTGGTGGAATTGATCACAAGGTCTACACCATGGAATGACTTCTTCTACCAGGTTAGTCGAATCTAACTGGTTTGGAATCCTAGGTTCTTGTTGAGGAGATTTCTTCTAATACAGCTGATTCTATTTAGGCTGAAAGTTCCTACATCCATTATTTCTTTCCATTGTGATTATTCTATTCTGAATATTATTCAATTGTATAGATTTATTTGCCATGATTTGGTTCTAACTAGTAACCAAATCTTTTATCATGTTAGTTACCTTTTCCATGGGGTCTTTAGCAGTTTCCTTTTCATCTAATTCAACGGATTTTCCCTTCTCTTTGTTGTATGAAGTGTTTCCCCTAGTCTAACCTGGAATGTTGGATTTGCTTGAATATTGCATATTCTTTTCTATTTTCTCAGCCAATTCATGAGCAGTTTTTAGATCGGCCGGCTCTTTGTCCCTTAATTGGTACCTCAAATCACCAGTGAAAGCTTTGATGTAAGATATGAGGATGGAGGCATCCCTTGACTTGATTTCTCTAGGGAGGTCCACAACCACACGCCTGAACTTAGTATTAAATTCATCAATGGTTTCATTCTCCATCTTCTTTATGTTATGGAGAGAAGCAAGCAGATGTCTTGGTTCTTTCTTTTCCCCCCATTTCTTCTTAAAACCCTCTAGGAATTCATTAAGAGTTTTATATGAATCATCACCAAGGTCGGAGTACCATTCCACAGCATCATCCTCTAAGGATAAAGCAAAGAGCTTCATTTTGACATCTTCATGGTTATGGGCAGCATCATTGCAGTAACTGACCAGGTGCTTATGAAACTTTCAAATGTGAGACTTAGCAGTGATGGCATTATTTTCCTCGAATATGGGGAGCTTCTTGATAGCATCATTCGAAATGTCATGAGGATTACCTGATATCTGAGAAAAGTCAAGGGGTTTGAAAAATTCTGTCATTTCTTGAGATTGAAAGGTATGACTCTCTACAAATATGTGATGGATATCTAAGAGGGATTTCAAGGTTTCTACGAGAAGTTTGCCTATTCAATATTTCCCTAATAAACCTTTCGGGATTAGGGAGAGGATTGAATAATTGTCGGCGGTTTCTTTAGGTAGAAATTCTTGAAGGGATGTTAGATAGTGGATTCGCCAGATGGATCGAGTTTTAATTTTTATGTTTTTTAAAGACTAGATCAATCAAAAGTTTTTTATCTTTTTATTTGTTTAGAAAAAAGTTAAGCTAAGTCATACCCGAGAATAAAAAGATTTATCCCCGGCAATGGCACCAAAAATTGTTGCCATCTTTCACACACCTGGTTCACGTGGTAGAAAGCTTCAAGCCACTCGGTGTGTCCTTGGGAGCAAGTCTTGAGTCAAGGCTGTCACCTTGTTCTTGACTCCTCCATTTAGGCTCAACTCCTAACGAAGCCAACAGGGGTAGACCCTATTAAGTTACTAAGGCTAATTACTTAGTATGGTGATTTTAAAATGAATGAATTACTTAGGAGTTTGAAAATTAACCATAAACAACCATATATGACAAGATAAAAAATGAGTGCACGAAAGCACAATGCTGAGACAATATATATATATATATATATATATATAGCGAGAAAATAACCAGTGCCTTAAAATGGAGTCAAAATAAAATCAATGCACTTGCATGTGCTTGGAGTGAATGTTTTGCAATTGCCTATTGGTATGTTTTAAGTTAATGTGAAATATGATTTGATTAAAATTAGGCGAAGGGGTGGACTCCAGATATACCCAACTACTTTGAGTATGTCCAAAACTAAACCTTCATGGCTACCTGCAAGGAATATGTGGGCTGAATGGAGTCTCTGGGGCTATTGTTCATAATGCACCCATTAGGGTATGACAGAGATCGGCGCCCTGAGGTAACTTTTCAGAATTTCCCGCTTCCTTTGGGTATTTTGCCACTGTAATGGTTTGATCTAGGTGTTGGATTTTCACCTGATGGTCTGTCAATTTGGGAGAGTGAATCCCAATTATACTAGTCACTCAAATTATTTTGATATAGCTTGACTGATCAGATGAACCACAGACAAGTGCAGAGCATACACACTAGATTCTTGTCAATTTTAGTAAATTTTGAGATGGATGTTCTTGTTAAAAAGAAAACCCTCCAGGAACCTCTTTCGGTCCAAGTGGACCTCAATCGGGGAATCAAGGAGGGGTTTATTTTATTATGGTTACTGAAACAAATGATGATAGAAAATGAAACATAAAAATATAATCAAACAACAATTTTCTAATTAGACTACCACGAACCTTTCTTCACCTTTTGGCTCAAAAGGAGGCTCGTGGGGTAAGTATTAAAGTTACTTTGAAACCAATAGAAATGGAATATGGAATTTATTTTAAATAAAAGTATACTACCCTGCATATTTGTACTACGCTATATTAAAAAAAGATGAACGAAAAGAAAAAAATGACACGGACGCAAATCCCCCCAGGGGGGATGGGGAATGGGCTCGAAAGAGCCTATTCAAAATTATTTTTATTACCAGTGGTTACAATATCAACAAAATGATATGGTGCCTCTTGATTCTTATACAGAATGAAACCAAGAGCTTACAAAGTGCAAAAATTAAAGATTTCAGTCAAAAAGGGAGACCCCTGGGGGGATTTAGAAGGCCCAAAAGTCACTTTCGAACAGAAGATCCTCATATTTTATTTTATACCTGCTAAAAAACAGCAATATTATTAGACTGAAATATTCCCAAAATCACTCTGAAAGTACCTTTGGGTCAGCTTACTTTTAACCAAAAAAAGCTAAGTTAAAACTAGTTAAAAAAGGTAAAAAGGGAACCAAAGAAAGAAAGGTTTCCTTAGGATCTTGGCTTGCATTTTAGGAATCAAATTTGATGTGCATTGATTGCTATATTTAACTTTTATAACAGAAAACAAAAATCTAATGCATGCAAGCTACAAATTCTCTTTAAAATTCCATGCAAAAAGGACAATTTCCCTAAAGCTAGATCTAGAATGCTTATGAAACCTTTTAAGAAAAAGATCTAGATTATGGGATTTGAGAAGATATATCTATGTTAAATTTACTTTAATATGATAGATCTAAACAATATCAAAGCTGTGAACAAAGTAACCAGGTAAAAGAATTGATTTTGAAGGAGGAAGAGGAGGAGAGAAATGTTGGTAGCCTTGAAGATCCACCGTGGAGATTTCAGGTGGAATGTCGAGGGACTATGCCTTTGGAAGGTTTTGGAGAGAGTGAAGAAACAAACTATATCAGCATCCTCTCCAATATAGGAACCTGCAGCTCAGCTGAAATAAAAAAACTTGCCAAAATACTTGTGAGATCCGATTAGTACATACACAGAGATTCAGAATAACATGCATATAAACTTATAAAACATGCTGAATCTAGATCTCTAAACATGCATCAAAGTAAAGATATGGCCAATAAACCTATTGAAAAGCACATTTCCTATCAATATTATAATAAGCTTATTATCAATCTTAGCAATGAATCCACAAGCAATCAGCAAATTATGAACATAGATACAGGTTACCACAGTAAAAAATGGCAATGATCATCCACACATACAATGGCATAACACCATCTTGCCTCCAAAGCTTCTCTTTATTTCAAATGAACAATAACAACAGTACAATAGTAGCAACACCTCAATCCCAGTTCTAACTAGCTTGGAAGAGGCAGCTTTTGCTTTATTTATACAAAAAATAGGAGATCCAACCCAGGGGGCACAAATCCCAGGGAGATAGATCAAATCAGCTGATGGAGAGTCAATCAATGCCTGATCTGTGTCTAACTAAGCCAAATCAGAGTCTCACTAAGTGCAAATGTCAATCAGGGGGCTGATCTGACTGACACCTCAACCTGTTGACTGAAGCATCCACCAAAACTCATCCAGATGAGCCAAAACATGTGGAAGAGAGAGGGAGGGTGAAATTCCCCATAAAGAATGCTGAAGATCAACTTTGGATCTATCTATATCACCTCCATCAGTGAAGGATTTGTCAGATCCAGTCAATCTGGTTTAGATTTGACTAATTTCAATCAAATCAGCTGAGAATCCACTTATCTATGATTTTGGATTTGCTCCATTATTCATCAATTTATTAATTAAAATAATCAATAATTGATTTTTGGGGCTTTCTGACCTGAGTGATGGAAAATCACTCAAAACTAGGAAATAGTGGGTCCATGGGTTTACATGGTGCTCTTAGCTTGAAAATGAGCACCTACATTACTGAAACTAATTATTTGGCCCATTTTTATTACAAAATCAATTTTTCCAATTAAAATATTAAAAAAAAACCTAACTTTTGGAAAAATTAAATTTTAATAAAAAACACTGAAAAAACTAAAAAATTGAAAAATTGAAAAAACATAAGGGGACTTAAACATGTTCATATGACTCAACCATGATGTCTAGCATGTTTATACATTGAAACATAGACTCTAATAACCTCAATAGGCCTAAATTCCAAGCCGACCACCCCAACTTTGGATGTATGGAGCGAAAAACTCAGAAATTATCAGTCGTTTATTCAACAACCAATAATAACCAAGGGAAAAAACACCCTGGGCTGATCGGATTGACAAATAAAGTCTAAGAGGCCAAGTCTTTTACAGACACTATCATGCTAGAACATTTATTACAATTCCCCCATGGGGTATGAACATGTGATATAGTACAACAAGCACTTCCCAGAAGTACTTCCAAAGGTCTTTTGAAGTCCGAACAAGTTATCCTTGTTCGATTCACCAGGCTTGCTTGATAACAAACCACTAAGTACAACTGAGGTGGTAACAGGTGTAAAGTTATCTGTAGAGCAATGTCCCAAGACACATAAAGAAGAAGACATGTCACGAGTTCCATATGCTAGTGTAGTTGGTAGTTTGAAGTATGAAATGTTCTGTACAAGACGAGACATTGCTCATGCAGTGGGAGTTTTGAGCAGATATATGTCAAAACAGGGAAAGGAACATTGTACAGTTTTAAAGAGGGTCTTTAAATATTTGTGTGGCACCACATATTATGCAACCTAGTACCAAGGAAGACCTGGACCAAACAGAGTAATAAATGTACATGGATTTGTTGACACAGACTAGGCTAGATATATTGAAAATAGAATATCTACAAGTGGGTATGTATTTAACCTATTTGGAGAAGTTATCAGTTGGATGAGCAAGATACAAGTTGTAGTTTCACTCTCAACTACAAAATTTGAATACATGGCAACCACTGATGCAAGAAAAGAATCTGTGTGGTTGCAAAGATTGTGTTTAGGAATTGGGTTTGTATAGAAAGCTGTAAAGTTAGATTGTGATAGCAAAAATGCAATCTTCCTGGAAAGGAACCCTGCTTATCATGCTAAGACAAAGCATATTGATGTGCAATATCACTTTGTGAGAGATATGGCTGAAGACAAGAAGGTTGACACCATGAAAAATGTTGCAGGCTCATTAACAAAATCTGTTAGTATAGAGAATTTCTTTTGGTGTAGAGAATATATGGGTATTTCTTCCTTGAACATATGACTTTATGAGTACATGACTCATTGCTATGCAAAGGAAACAACAAGTGGGAGAATGATGGGTATATGTTATATTCTTTGCATGTGCAAGTGGAGGGGAGGTGCGCATGCCAGCATTGCATCTGAGTGATCCTAAAAGAAACTTTACAGAAACAGGCCTCTGTAAAAAATGGTCATTAGGCCGTTTTCAATGCGAGCATAAGAAAGCCAAAAAATTTGGTTGTTTTTTGGCTATTTTTCGGAATTTTTCTAAAAATATGTAACTTAATCTCGGTTAAGGGATTGGATTCTTTTTATAATTTGGGTTAAAGTATTAGGGTATTAGATGTTGTTGAATACCTATAATTTTTTATTGTGAGGATTCATAATGTAATGAAGATAAAATAGGAGGTGTGGCTCCAAGGTTTTTTGGTTTTCACGGTTAAGGGTTTCCAGGATAAATATCCATGTTTACGTGTGAATATTGTGTTGTGATATCTATTTGCTTTAAAAAATATGTATAATTTGATTCTCTGCACATGTTTAGAACTTACAAGAATTGGATTCACCGGGTGGGACTTATGAGAATTTTCCCAAGGTGATGTATTTCGGAATTATTCATCATAATGAACTTGTACAGACTTCCACATGTCATTGTTTCACCTTCAGGGTCTGAAACCCTGACTAAAGAAAATCAAGTATGTTCCCTATATGTAACATCTTTTTAAATTTCATTTGGATCTTCCTATCTTGACATATAGCAATTCTCCCAAGGTCACCTGTTTAAGTCTGAATTATGGGAGAGCTTGGTACCTTGAGTTGGAGGAATCATATATCCTATATTATAGATAATTTGAGACTTAAAATTTCACAGAACGTACATCAATATTTCATCTTCTATATTTCAAATTTTTAGCTCCTGAGACTTCACCAAACTTGAGTTATAACATAAATTCCATGATGACTAGATTTTTCCTTCTAGTGTTTTTAAGCATGAAGCCCTAATCTTCAGTAGTTGTAGTTCTAGCATTGTTTCGGATGCACAAAGACTTATTCTAGGGTGGATATAAAACCATGTTAATTTTTTAATGGTTATATAATATCTAAGAACATTTAGCATCATGGCATCATAACCATAAGAAAAGGATCACTGAAAGAAAGACAAGCACAACCACACAAAAGAACACAAATATTTATCTTGGGAAACCCTCATGGGGGAGAAAAACTAGAAAAACTTCCTATATATAGAATTCAACCAAGTACAGTGTAAAACCCCAGCAATAAGAATAGTTTCTCCTCTTCCATAGTATACTCTTTCTCTCTCTCTAGTGCAATGCTTGAGTGTAATTTGTGTAAGAATAAGAGAGGCGCCTCACCTATTTATATTCATTAGGTGAGTGACTCAAATAACTAATTAGGTCGTCTAGG